>CM057812.1:50517080-50877080 GCA_030067965.1 Latrodectus elegans
TTTCCTTGCCTTGATTTATAAAAAAAATACTATCAGCCAGGTTGAGTGATAAAATTATTCGTAAATTATAAAATTCCTGGTTATCAAATTCTTCATGACTGACTTTCCAATTACAAATTTGGGGATACAAGGCATTCCAAATAAGTCTAAGAATTTTTGTAAGGAATTACAGTTCAAGTCATTTGCAAATGTCCATTTCCAATTAAGTGATTTTTGCATCTCCGTAAACAGAATCCTGAGCATATCGTAAGAGAAATTTTCGGGACAGAGTATAGAAATTGTGTTATTTTATATAGCAACGATTGTGTTATTTAATGGTTTGGACTGGAATATGATTGAATCTAGAGATTCTGACTTCGTAAAAATCTTTTGGACAATCAAAAGAAATATATTTAAATCAGTAATAACTTTTAATTTACAAAGAAATTCAGTTTTAAACATGAATGTTATAAATGAAGATCACATTATTCATACACTAATAAACAAATATTCCTTTCTCTCAATTAATTAGAATAAATGTTTATTGTTTGGTATTTTATTATATAAAATTGCAAAGAATAATTAAGTCATAGAAAGGTTAATAATTTAAATACTTCTTAAATTCAAAATACCACTAAATTTTTAGTTGAAACTGATATGAAATTTAATCAAGTAGAAAGCTTAAAAAATAGGAAATGTATTACGAAGAATCACACTTTTTTTTATAACTTTAAATATTTTACTTTTTGAGCAATTTTTAAAATTCGAGAAAGGCTTCATTTTTCTGATATAACAGAATTTCAAAAATATTTTTTGAAGTTTCATCACTAGACACAATTATTTACCACCTAACATTTCCATAAAAAAAACTTGCAATAAACTCTTTCTTTGTTGAGACAATTGTACGAAATATCCTGAAAGACGAATACCATTTATCAAACGGCAGGTGGCTTGCCTAAAGATATAATAACATTATTCAGACTATTTGAAAAAGTAGGTTAAACATGTTTAGCTCCTACAAGACCAAAACTCGAGAAGTCAAAAATAATTTTGAAGTCATACATCGTAACTTTAATTTCTTTGAACAAAGACCCCTCATTTTGAATTTGTATCTAATCAAGCAATAAAATTCCTTCTAGCTTTCCTTAATAAATTCATTACAAGAAGAGTAAAGATAGTCATTTAGAGCAACGATGCAACTATAAATTCAAAGCCAATACAATACGTTAATGTCTGTATCTGAGATTTATATACCAATACCCGATTTTATTCAAACCTTCACAGCTGAAAAAGATATTCGATGGAAATTTATACCTTCCGTATCTCCCCATTTTGGGATTTGTAGAAAGATAATATCAAGTCCATGAAAAGACTTGCTGTAGGGAACTAAATTTATCATTTTAAATTTTGAAGAGCCGACTACCCTTGTGACTCAGAATGATGTAATTTTGAATTTCCATCCACTGTCGTATTTGTCTGCTGATCCTAATAAATATCAACTTTTTACTTCTGGACAATTCTTGGTCGAAGTACATATTGAATCCTTTCCTAAACGTATATTGTACTTCAGATTCTCTTTTTTTCCCTTCTAATCATAACCAAACATTTGATAAACAAGTTTTCGAATCAATGGAGGAGAAAATTTCTAAATAAATTACAGCTATGAACTAAGAGAATAATGCAACCGCCGCAACATATGATACGACAACTGGTGTTTTGTAAGGAAACAATCATTTTTCCCATTCTATGGGTGTTATATATGACACCCATGAAATGGAGATGAGGAAAGTGTAACCAAGAGAGGGTGGACTTGTATTAATAATAGATGTAGAAACAACTGAAGGTGCTCTTTTTTCCATGGTCACTAGAATAGTACCATTGCCCTTCCCTGAAGATGTTAGACAATCGCCCTGCAGGGGAAGGGATGGGGTTGAGAGAATTTTTCCGTTTAAATTTTGAAGTCTTGAACTTCCCTTTTATGCGCAGGCACAGAAATATAAAGGAAAATACTTTCCTTTTTCGTGGGGAATTTTTCGAGAGACTTCGAGCTTGTAACATCTCAATTATTTTTCTGTTTGCTAAAATGGGAAATTCCTTAATAGGTTTAATCTTCTTAGTTAATCATAAAAATTTAATAATTTTTTGAGGTTGTGTTAACTCACAAATTAACACAAAACCACTATTTTAAATTAGAATTGTGTTAGATAATGTAATTCTTAGATACGCAAAGTAATTTTTACAGGTATCTGTAATCTTTCTGAGTATCCCTGTAGAAAACTATAAGTACCCAAAAAAGCAATAGCATTGGTTTCATTTTAAAAGAAAATTTACTTTTTCAAATGGGATAACTATACAGAAAGGGAATAAGCAACTAACATATTCTTAATATTTTTCAAGAAAATAAAGTTTATTTACACTTATTTATTTCATATTTTAAGGGATAAAATTAAACTTTGATTTTAGTCATTAGAATTGAAATCATTTAATTACCAAAACCAATTGTTTCCATTTTGAAAAATTTTCATTTTTCCAAAAAAAATAGTTAATGTAATTTTTTTTATCCAAAATGATATAAATCTGTAAAAGAGGTTATAAAAATTCTAGAATTGAGCCATTACATTGAAATAATAGTAGTTGTAACATTATAAAATCTTTAAATCGAAAACTTCAATTAATTATTGTAATGAAAATTTACTAAATAGTAATATATCCTGCAAAAATTTATTTTTATATTATTCTCTTGAAAGAAATTTGATAATAGTTATTCAAAAAATGTGTGTATGTGAAACATACATACACAACTATTTTGTTAACAATATCTTAAAATTCATTCTGTTATTGTGTAAATTAATTGGATTATTTTATGCTTTATTTTTATGTTTTAATTTATAAAAAGAAAGCTAATAAAAAGCATACAAAAATCTTATTTTCATATTTGATTTCCACTGATTTATTTTATATTAAACACATTTAGTATTAGTACTCCTTTTATATCCAATTAATTTTAAAAGGAATTTGAAACATATCACATTATATTATTCAAAGTAAATTTTAAATTTTGTAATATTTTCAATAAAGAAATTACTTTTTTGCATATAAATTATTAATGTATGAATCATAGTACAATAATTGAAAACAGTCTATTCATGGTATATAGTTTATTTAGAAAATCAAATACGGCCAACCATGTATTTATTTGAAGATTCAATAAGAATTTAAATTGAAAATTAAATTTCTATCATGAAAGTAATTTTTATGCAAAAATGTATAATATGTGAGATATATATATTTATATAATATAAAACTTTCTTTATCTATTTAATGAGAACCTTTTTTTTATTTTTTAATGCAAACAACATATTAGTAAAATATATCAAGGTATTTAAATAAAAAAAATTCTTTTTTTGTACAAGGTTAAAATCACAAATGTAAGTCCAACTGAAAATATCTTTAAACATAAGTAGTGTATTTCTATGTATACAGTTTTTTTTGTATTTTTATATCAAATAAACATTTTCCCACGTTAAAGCTTATGGGGCATTTCATTGCTAGCATACAATTGCAATACTTTTACAAAATAATGGTTGATTTTGACAACAGTAATTTTTCAGATAACATACAATTGTTTATTCTTATCATTTTGAGTATTTGTAAATTTAGAAATTTAGATCACTTTATCAGAACATTTTATCTTCATTGCCACGAAATTATGAGCATTAAGGGGAAAGAATTTAAATCTCTCTTTTCAGTTTTACTTCAGTTTTAATAAGTCAGTTTAAAGAAGTTATAGGATTTTTTATGCCACTAAATAATACAGAATGGGTTAAAAATAACACTACAGATATAAATACAAGAAAATTTTGAGAATATTAATCCATTATTTACAAAAGAATTCCTGCTATTACAGAGCAAAGAATTATTTAATTGTTGTATTATTCTTCGAAGAATATCTGCAGACTGGAATAAGTCCACGAAACCATGCATCTTCAAAAATCATGAACATTAAGAAGAGAGTAAAAACGATGAATCCTATCTAAACCTGATAATATGTAATCGGGAAGGCCTGCTTGAAGTTGGATTTCTGTGGGTCTATAAAGGTAAAAATGCATATCAGAAGTTACATTTCGAATACTTCTTTTGTCCCGGATAAAAAAATATAATTTTTAGAAATTTTAATTTCTGATATATAAGATAGCAGTGTATTTGTCCATCAGTTTTGCAAAATATTTCAGGAGTCACAGTTTTACACGAAAATAAAACCTTTTCGGTAACCACGCAAAAAGTATTTTTGATACATTTGTACACCTTGGAATAAGAAAAACATGCTTAGACCACTTTTTCCATGTGTAATGAGAATTTCTATGCAGGCTAACCAATTCGCACAAAACACAACAAACGCTTCTGTATCCAAGTTGAATACCTAACAATAAAGCTATTATTTTTAACCCACTATACATATTCCAGTCATAATCAGTATACTTAATGCCTTAACACAAGAGTTTCGTATTTTCTTGCTTCTTTAATATGACTAGCATGAGCAACTGGTATTGATGGTAATTCATTTCCATTATTCAGTAATACAGCCTTTAAACTCGGATTCGATGTGTCTGTAAACAATCACCACTCATGCAGCTGGTATTGATATACAACATCCTCTCTTACTGAACAAACATTATTACAAAAACATAACATTGCCTTCAGCAGTGAATTTCTTTAAAATTACTTTGGTAATTATGATAAACACATATCTATACGTCTCATTTAGGTCAATTCTAACTTTCCAGCCTAGAGCTTAGAAGCTCTAATGAATGTTAAATTCCTTATAAGGTAATTAAAGTATTTTTGAGATCGAAAGTTAGGCTCTGATGAACTAACTGCTTCACAGTTAGGGTTACTTATCTTCTTTTCTTCATCTACAGTGTGAGGTTGGTCGGAGTTATCACTTACATATAATTACGAAATCTAGATATTTTATGATAAGATACTCTTCACTATGAGTCACACAGGTCTTATTTCAGAGGAAAAATAGTGGTCCTTTATTGAATATTTTATTTTGCAATTATTCTCCTAATGTGTTTGTTATGTACAAATAACAGTCAGCTTATTGGTTTTTGTCCCTTCCAATTCGTAAGACCTGTAAACAGTATATGATAGAGTACAGTTACATAAATGATCCAAATATTAAATAAATGGAGTATAATTTTTCATCTTATCAGAAATCTAATATATGATACACAGTATATATTTGGGACCTTATCTTTCTCAAAATCATGAGATTCACAGCTGAAGTAAAGTTTACAAAAGTGTTTCATACATTAAAGGACATTTCATTTATAGTACTTATCTGTTAGTTTTCTACGTATGTGGCAGAAGTTGTTTAATTGATTTAAATATATTCTTTGCATAATAAAAAGTGCTTAAAAAACTTTAAATAATAAAAATAGTACAAAACTACACAGTAGAAATAAAAACTACCACATACATATGCCACCAGGTTTACTCTATTTCAATATACCCAAAATTTTATAAGGATCAAAGGCATGTACAAATGAGCTATGTCTGAATGAATGAGCAAATGGCAAATGGCATGTACAAAAAAAGCTATTTCTGAGGAAAGTAAGGAGATTATGTACATGGATTCAATATATAAAGACATTAGAATACTATTTAGTTTTCTTGAGCAAAAAATTATGATGACCATTAATATTTGTTTTTTATGAAATATGAAGAATAAAATTTCAGTCATTATTTAAAAATTTAAAGATAAATTAAATCTGGAACATGGCATGCATTCTTTACTTTGTTTTCTCTATACCTAAAAAATATGATTTCTCAATTATTAAAAACAATTATATAAATAAATTTTAGCATTTGTATATTTCTTTCAAATAACTGCTATCATAAAAATATAAACATATATTTGGCAACAGATATAAATCATATTTTAGGAAGAAAATAAATGTGTATTTGAAATTTAATGAATAAATAAAAAATATTGAATACCGCTTTAAATAAGCTATTTTTTAAACATTATATAATATAATTTAAAAGTTAAATTCAAATGAAATTTCTAACTTAATTCTTTAAATAAAATTTTTCAAAACACAATTTTATTAAAAGTATAGTTTATATATATATATATATATATATATATATATATATATATATATATATATATATATATATATATATATATATATATATATATATATATATATATATATATATATATATATATATATATATATATATATATATATATATATATATATATATATTATATATATATATATATATATATATATATATATATATATATATATATATATATATATATATATATATATATATATATATATATATATATATATATATATATATATATATATATATATATATTGTCGTATTTATACTTTATTTACATCCTAAAACATTTTTTGATTGTAATACTTACTTAAGAATAACTTACTTAAGAATAGGACAGAAATAAATTAGATAAGTTTAATGCAACTAATATATAGTAACTTTCATATTCAGAATATTTTACTTTAAATTCATATAAATAAATAAGATATTACTTTTAATTATTTTGTTTTATAAGTAATTTGATTTTTAAAATACTTTTATAATATTTATGGATAAAAAAATCCTTTTAAAAGTTACTTTTGACAGCGAAAGAGATATTCCAAATAAATATTTCAAAACATTTTGACGTGTCTTTTATAATCTTTTCAAGTCTGTAAAAGAAATGTCTGATACTTATATATATTTTAAATTTTCATATTCATATTTTATGAAATTCCATCACATTTAATATTCACTTTCGCTATCAAGTTTTTTGGTCACAATTTCATTTTAAAGTTTAACAGTTTTGGACTTTATTTTTAACAGTTTATATATTATAAAATTTTAATATCAAAATTAACAAAACATTAAAATATTTCAATTTAATAAATTTATTAACTTTCCAAAATCAATTTTATAAATTAAATTCATTTTATTTTTAAAATAATACTCAAAAGTGTTATTCCATTACTATACTATACTTTTTAAAAAACTGATAGAATGATAAGTTTAATGTGTATGAAATTTCGATTTGTTTTTCAAAATTTTAAAGTACTTCAATATCATAAAAGAGCAAAGTTTAAATTTAGAACTTAATTATATGTATATATATATATATATATTGAAATTTTAAAGTGTTCCTTCGAAAACTGCACTTATATTTTTTAAAAGCAACTTTCTCAGTAGATGGCATGCATATCTTATAAAAAGATATGAAGAAACTCTAATCAAGTTTACAAAATAAAGTAATATAAGTAATAAGGATTCCTGACCATACTTGATTAGTTTACTTTGGTCACTCAATATATATAAAAAATCTCATTCCTTGCTTTTCAGAGCCTTATGCAGAATGAGCTTAACTTACTCCTTTTCAATCATAATTCAAATGTATTTTGAGTCATCATATTAAAGTTACACCTATTATTTCTACAAACATTTTACAAAATGTGTTGTTGTTGTTACTAATGATACTTAAACAAGCCAAACTCGCTATGCCTCAGCTATGCGAATTTAAGTCAAATGGAGGCCTTCACCTTCATGGTGCATTTCGTTTAATCTCAGCACCATGAAGGTGAAAGTATGACTTTTGCTCTTCAAATCCTCCAATAGATTGCAGCACCTGAGGATCTACTCCCTCAATTTTGGCATTGATGTGAAGAGGGAGTATAGCTATATCTATATATATATATATATATATATATATATATATATATATATATATATATATATATATATATATATATATATATATATATATATATATATATATATATATATATATATATATATATATATATATATATATATGAAAGATAGTTGTATATGGAATTGATTTGTTTTGAATCTTTTTTGTTTGGAGATGTGTGGAATTTTGTCATTACTAGTGAAGTGTTTGTGTTGAGTAATTTCCAGTTGAGGAAAGTGAATAATTTCATTTCATTATGCAAAAATATTGATTCAAACAAAATTTTTAGTGATTTTGATTATAAACTAAAGAATCATATTCCTGTGAAAGCGCGAATGAGTGTGGGTTTGAACCTTAGAAATTACGAGAATAATGCAATATATATTTGACTTCAAAGGAAAGGCGAAAATTGGAATTGACATTTGTAAAACGTTTTATTTATTGCTTTTAAAGAGAAGATAAATGCAATAACATATATCAGAATTATAATTCCAAAGGTATTTTTAAATTTATTCATTGGGTGGTAAATAATCAAAATTATATTTTGGGTACGCCTGAAAAGGACTACGTATTCGTTTCTGTCCAAATGTCAAAAACTCATTGTCAATGATCTAGTTATAATTATAAAGCAAATCAATCTGTTTTACGAATGTTTTTCATATAATTGCAATATTAATATTTAAATACATGAACAGTTTAATTTCTTTTTCGAGTTGCAGATAAGTAAATAATTAATTTTAGGAGGTAAAACAAATTTTCTACAAAAAAAAAAAAAAAAAAAAAAAACAGTTTCAATATCAATGGAATCAAAACTTTCTGGTAACATTTAATCTACCAAAGCAATTCTTCCATGTCAAAGTCACAGTCATTGAATAGTTTTGTTGCCAACTTGCAGTGTTTATGCTTGGAATATTTAGGATAAAAAAAAAATTTGAAAAAGTGAGAATTTTGTGTGTTAAAGGTTCGGAAAAATTATTGTCATACCAAATCCATTGCACAGGTTAAATAAAATTAAAACCGAACAGAAAATAACGATTGCATATATTTCTTTGATTTAAAGAAACCGGTTGAGAAAATATATCCAGCTGTAACATTAAAATTAACTAAAAAATTTATTCCAAATACATTTATTCGCATTGAAATGTTACTCTCTGTTATCATTACAAGCTCAAAGTTCCCCATTCCAAATGTGGAAATACAAAATACTATGAGTTCGTGTAAGTTACTTCAAGCTGATTGTTTTGAGAGTGATACAAATATTAAATTTTTTTGAAAGCTTATGTATTTTGGAAAGTTGTAACGTTGGATTCTTTCAAAAATGTAAATGAAACAATTGCATGCGTTTGATCTGTAATCGGATATGTTTTGCATAGGATTCAACAAAATTATAAATTTAATGTTGAAGGATCGATAATTTTTGTGTTCCTACTTTTGATATTCAGTGATTTTGTGGGAACTCAAAATATTAGATACTACGGCTAAAGAAAGAATTTAGAGTATTGTGTAAAAACATTAATTTACCAATTTGAAATAAATTTTAAACTCTGAAATGTGTAGTTTGAAACTGATTTATTGTGGATATTTAATTGACATAAATTAGAAAATACAATAATAATATTTTATAACTATGTATATTTTATAATATATATTTTATAACTATAAGGTTTGGTGGAATAAAATATACGAGTTAAAAAAATAACTGAGTAGCTATTGAGTGTAGCGAAGCAATAAGTCTATAAATAAAAAAAAATTATTAAATGTGAGAGGAATCAACACGAATATTTTATGCCAAGCAGAGCGATTGTTGGAGAAGATAAGAAAACGACAAAAGTTTGCAAAGTGTTTTATTATTGCTCTCAAATACTGAAAATAACTTATCTTTGAAGGAATGTTTCGAAACTGAACCCAATTTAAATCTAAATATTCTTTATGTGAATTTAAATTTTCGAAAACATAAAATATCATTTCAATTTATATAGGGAACCACTTTTCATTGATAGGAATTTCTGAGAGAGATAGGGAAACTTTTACAATTCATTTGGTATACAGATTATCCTAACATATATTTTATAACTATGAGAATGAATATGTTTCCTTTTTGTTGCAAAGCTTCTCTTTTTAATTTGAGTGCAAGTTTTAAATAATACATTTAACAATTAAAACAAAGCTAACTTAAATCAGTTGCAAAGCTAGATAGAACAATATATGAAAATGATTTATATTTTGGTAGAAGTAATTTGAATGAACTTTGAGTTGTCATCAGGTTGTCGCAATTTTAAGGACTGAATTTAACTTGAGGATTAGTTTAACTTCAGGAAATTAAGATTTAATTGTGCACAGAGTTTGAGAAATTATAGATAGGAAAGGGATTTAGTGTTGAAAAAAATAGAAAATATTATTCAAAAGTTAAAAGTTTTTGTACTGGATTCTTGTCCAGAGAAAGATTAATTGCCATTAAAAGATGAAGGTTTATTATAGACCTGGGAAAGGTTGCGAAAAGGTAAAGGGTATGTTTTATTAGAAGTTGCTACGAATATTTATCTATTGATTTGATTTCACCATTTTTTGTCCGTAATAAGATGTTGCTACAGGATATTTTTAAATCTTCTGCGATTATGGTTTCAATTTTATACACTCATTTCCAAAAGTTTAGTACACAGAGGATAATGCTAATTTCTGGAAGCCAATCAGAATTTAATAGGATTCAAATCACTACAGAGGTAGAGTGAAGTATGCAAATATGTAAGGCAACAGCCAATCGCGCTTTCATGTCAAGAAATATGCAAAAAGGACCGTCATAAGACCGCCCTTTTTGCTAAGATACCAGCTTTATGAAGGGTTACAGAATTTAATTTTAAGTGCTGATATAAGGTGCTTAAAACTCTCGTACAATTTGTTTTCAAGACATACATGTTCCTAAGCCTTCCAGAAGACGAATGGAAGATTCTTAACGTTGGCGTGCTGCGAGGAGGATTGAAGCAGGATAGTCGATCACAGATGTTGCTCTTTTCTTCGGCGTTCATTATTCTCAAATTCCATGTTTATGGAAACAATTCCAAACCTAACAGGCAGTTGTCTGAAGGCCCATGGCCGGTCGCCCAATGTTTAAAAACCACACGAAAGATCGATACATTTCTATTTTAACCAAGTGGAATCGCAAAGCGACCTCCACACGTGTATGTAATGTAACAACCAAGTTACCTTACATATACGTGGGAAGTTAACATCTATGATTACAGTGTCCATTGGTAAATTGATATATGTAGCTACTGTACCCCCAAAAGGTTACATATGAGTGGACTGTACACCCGGGTACCTCGGGTTTGTGTTTGTCTATCCGTCCAATCTGGAGCTACACGATTAAAGTGGTGGCTGGAACATCTCAATTGGACTGTGTTTGACTGGGGCAATGTCATGTTTACTGATGAATCAAGATTTGCTCTGCCAGATGACAAGTGTTAAGGATATGGCGTGAACAAGGAGCACACAATCAGCCCCAAAAAATCACCTAACACCACTTATTCTGAGGTGGAAGCATTATGATGTGGGCAAGGATTTCATTAGGATACCTAACCGACCTGCGCATCTTTAAACAGGGTTCTTTGACGGCTGTCCGGTATCAAGATGAAGTCCTAGAACACATTGTAAGATTGTACGCTGCAGCAGTGGGCTCTACTTTTGTTTTAATGGACGATAATGCACGTCCCCATAGAGCTGACATCATCGATAATTACCTGAAGACAGAAGGGATTGTGCGTATGGTGAGTCAAGCTTATTCTCCCTATCTTAATCCCATTGAAAAGCTTTGGGATGCTCTCGACTCTTCCGTATCTTCATGTTTCCCACCTCCATCCACTCTTATTGAGTTGGAAACTGCTCAACAAAAAGAACGATTACTGCTTAATTCTGCGGTAGTTGATCAACTAATTGAATGCATGGTCTCAAGGTGTAAAGTTTGTATACAGGTGAGGGGTTATCGCATACCCTATTAATGTCCTTTTTTCATTTTATGATGTTTATTTTCACTTTATACATAATTCTTTTTAAATCTCCAGTATGTCATTATTATCTGATAACTTACAAAAGTTAAATATTGTTTTCATTTCATTAAATAATTATTGATTTTATTTATGCATAAATACATGATACTCTCCTTTCGAAATTTGTGTCAATCAAAACAGTAATTTTTTTTTCATTTTACCTCTTCTTGCTTAATTTTTGGAAGTGAGTGCGAATACAAGAAAAATTACTTCTAATTAATTAATTAATTCCAGATTTTAATCTGCAGAAATGAAGTAATTGGTACCAAATTGAGCAATGAAAGTATTAAATGTATTATGAATGCTTTCTCTCCTGCATATTTCGAAGGCATTTGGGGGGCAGCAATCAAGTCGTTGTAGATGAGATGTATTTAAGGATTACAGAAGACTTTACTACTGTTTTGACAGAAATGGAAGCAGTGCTTAGTTCTCGACCTTTAGTTTCATTTTCTGGGGACCCAAATGATTTCTCAGTCTTCCCACAAAGACATTTTCTTATTTGTTCAGAATTAAAATATCATTCCTAACCAAAAGTTACTAAAAAGAAAATTACAATTGGCCATCACAGGAAATTAAACCCTCAAATTTTCTAGCCCTTTTGGAAATCGTGGACTAAGAATACATAACACAGTTACAAAGGCTCAACAAAGAAAATCAAGTATATAAAATATACGAGGGAATAATTCAGTACTATAAAAAGGATAATTTAACATCTCTGTAGTGAAAATTGGCAACAATCATTAACATGTATAAAAGCCATAATGATATAAATGTTGTGACCTTGAAAATTGCATTGGGCGAATTAGAAAAAAAATCCAATTACATAAACTAAACAAACTTCTTAATGAGAAAAATTATTTTTATTGTGCATTTTAAATTATAAAATTTTAGAAATAATTAAGAATTTTGTATTTTGATTTATAATTGATACTAGTGTAATAATATTGGGATAATGTTTCAATTTCCATTTCACATACTTTAAGGACATGATCATAGGGTCTTAGTATGTTACTGATTAATAATTAGAGATGGCGCTTTTGCTCCTCTTTCTTCTTTATATATATATATATATATAACCAAACCTTCCCCTTAGAATTATATTTTGTGTAAAAAGCCTATTCTTAAATAATAATGCATTGATTGTTTGCATTATTTTTATAACATAAAAGAGATTTTAGAAATGAAATTTTTTATTGTAATGGTATAATGTCTAATACATTTTTATTTAAACAGATGTACATTTACAAAATATCAATAATTATAAAATCCTTATTGGTGGGAGAAATAGGTTAAGGAAAATAAAATTATTGTATTACTTACTATACGTATTATATTAAAAAAACTTAATATTCTCAAATTATATAAAAAATTATTATAATAATCATAAGTATTATATAAAAAATCTTAATATTCGCAAATAAAATATGATTTAGTTAAAACAAAATATTTAACTTCTTTAATTAATACTGGAATTAGTGAGGGATAAAGTAATTTTATTCAGAATAATGTTAGATACATTCTTATATTTAAATGTTTTATGTAAGAAACCTAATGTGTATAGAAAATGTAGTTGGTAGAAATGGTAATAATTCATTATCATGGTTACATAATGTATATTAACTGGTGATAGAATTTATCTTTACTTTCACAAAGCAAAAGATTTCCTTTTAGTATTAAAGAATATTTCGCATAAATCTGCTAACAAATAAATATACTTTAAACATAAGTGGACGTTATTCTCCAATGAAATATATTTAGGAAGAAACGCATTTAATGTATGGTTATTCCTTCGAAAAATAAAGCTTATTAGGAATTTTTTCTCATGAAATTTTAATATTGAATTTTTAAGACTACGTAATCATTATAAGAAATAAAACTGTTATTTTAATAACATTGATAACCACGTTAAATTAATAGATTTAGCAAATTACTTTTCGTTTTCATTCACTAGTAGTTAAATGTCTCTTTTGTCAGTGGAATTAATTTGTAAAGTATACCTTTAAAAATCTATCAAGTTAATCGGATTAGGTAGAATTATTGACATTGTAATCCAAATAAATGAAGCTAAAAATAATGAATTATACCTTAGAACATGTTCCGAAAGAGATTAATGCAATTTTATTTGAATAAAGACTTTCTTATAAATGTAATAGGATTTAAATTTTCTTTTTTTTTTCAACAAATTGTATAATATGACATATTATTTTCGTGAGCAAAGATTTCCATATTTTTTAAGGAACAACACTTAAATGTCATTCCTTAAATATATTTATAAATATTTTTTTCTTAAATATAATGTATTTATTCTTTTATTATTAATTAGTTAGTTTATAAAATTTAAGCACATATTAATTTTGAGCGATTTCTTCTTGCTTTTGAGAAATTCAATAATCGAATTAATTATTTTTCTATATGAACAAATTCTAAGCTAATGTTATACATGTTTAAAAATGTTTTAAAGCAATTTCAAATAAAAAAAATAATAATTCAGTTATAGAAATTCAAATAAATTATTTACTAAGCAAAATGCAAAATTCACATTATTGTAAATTAAAATGCTTTAATCTTAAAATTATATTGTTTAAGAATATTTTAGCATATAATTAACAAATAATTAATAGTCTTTAAAATGAATCATTATATGAAAATCATAATTATATTTGTGTCAAAAAAATCATGCAATTTAAACAAAATTTGCATATAAATATTATGTAAATATTAATTTAAATTATTTGAATAATTCTTAGAGTTTCAAAAATGTTGCATAACAAAGAATTTTTAATGAGAAATGCATTTTAAATATCATTAATAAACAGTTTTAAAAGTATGTTACTACGACTTTCTGTTTAAAGTCGAGTTTAATTAATCTTTTTTAGAAAACAATTCAAACTATTTTGATACTTTGCCCAAATTTATACTATCAAGGTTTCTATTCGAAATTATATCTATTTATTTTTTTGAAAAAAATCTTTTCAAAGATGTAAATTGTAAAAAATATTAAATCTTAAGAATGAACCACGTAAGGAAAACTATGCTTTTAAATTCTAAGTTGCAAGATTCGTTCAAGTAAAAAATATTATAATTAGTTTTCTTTGTTTGAAATTTAAGATTAAACATTATTTTAATTAATTTTGTATATTGTTTTCAAGTAGAATATGCAATTAATAATATGAGAAGTAGGAACTTTTAGAAAAAAAGTATAAATAATAGGTATTAAAAATAAATAAAAGAAGTTACTAAGCAAATAAATTAGAAGTGATGAAAAGCTACTTATTTCTTTACTTTTATTGCAATATCTTATATAAATCACTAACAGATTGTTTTCTTACATTTATAAAAAATATTATATAATTATATAATAAGTCTCGATTGTTTAAAATTTTTAAATTAAAACCAGTCATTCAAGAATACTCTTAAAAAGTTAAAATTAAATATTATTTAAATTGTGTTTGATTGCAGACATGAACATTTTTAATTAAATTAAATTTTATTTAAAAATTTCTCATCTTTAAACACCACTTATTTTTAAAATTTAACTACTGAAGTAGTGAATGTAATTGACTCTAAAATTTCAATGCTATTTTTCTTTCAAAAATTCTTATTAATTTTTATTATTAATGGTGTTCTTTAATGTAAACAATTGAAAATGATACCATTTGCATATCGAAAAAATTTATTTAATCTGAAATTCAAAATCAAAATTGTTTAGAACTGAAAATAATGTAAAGCATTTCAAAATTTCAGTGTTTCTGATATATAGTTTCAAGAATAAAATCATGATTAGTAAATGAAATAAGATAATAAGATTGATTTCAACATTTATGAAACATGGAATTATTAAAAATATCTATTATTATATTTCTAATATTAGCATTGATTTCTTTATCAACAAAATATTTTTAACATGTTTAATAAATTTATTTTGCTCACGTTTATTTGTATTTTTAATGAAACATGCTAAATATTTGCTGTTTAAAATGTAACTTAGGCAGAAATTAAAAATAGTATAGTGCAAAGAAGTAAGATATCGCTATTTCTAGTGAAAGAGATCATTTTCACTCACATCTTGTTTTCAAAGTAAAACCACTTGTGATAATAAAATTACAGCATCATGAATGCCAGAAAAACTAACATTATTGACAGTCTTTTTTCTATAAAATGTTATAACAGCATAAATTTAACATTTTGTGACAACAAGCTCAGATGAACAATTATATATTTTATGTTCTTCACATCTTTCCTTTCTATTCGATTTTTTATGCAAAATAAACAAAAAAAATTCTCATCATCAACAAAGGAATGCTGATAATGTTTAGGAATTCTTGAATAAATTTAAGATTAATCCCTTGATTCATAAATATCGAAGTAAATTATCCGTTTCGATTATTAGTTTATTATATTCCAGTTCTGCTGTGAATATAAGTTAATTACGATGATTCACAAAAATAATAAATGGTTGAAAATAATTATTGTACATAAGATACTGTAGAACTTAAAAAAGAACTTCACATGAGCATTTTAATACTATAAAAAGCAAAATACATTACACTAATTTTCTTATATCATAATCAATTTCTAATAGTTTAGATCACTTTTTTAACATTATAACAACTAGAAACAGATTTTGACTACTCAAATTTTCATGAGGATTTTTTTTGGAAAAATCTACAAACAGAAATAGAATAAATATTTTAACACTAAAAGTAATCTCCAGTAAACCAAATCAGAATTTTTTTCTAGTTCTATTTCTCATCATGAAATAGTTAGCATGTTTCATTTAACATAGCTACAAACTAATAATACTAACAATTTATTGCAATCAATCTTGGACGTTATCATTAATAACGATTCTTTCATTACGGATAACTATATACAAAACCGATTTTCACTCTAATATATATATATATATATATATATATATATATATATATATATATGTATACATATATCAGATACTACTTTATAATTAAAATCTCTTCAAGGATCAAGGAAACAACCAACTGTTAACATATGAAGCTAAACGTGCATTAAATATAATTAACCAAGAGGAAAATTGTGATGCTCTCCAGAAATAATCTGCAAATATTTATTTTGTTTCTCATTAAACTACATTTCTGATTTCATGTAACGCTACATAATATGAAACATTATATTATAATACAGATAGTATGAAACATTCATCTTGCATTTTGATAATATTTTAATGGGATTTATTCAAACACCAATTATTAAATAGGAAGTTTGTTCATCAAATATTTAATGAAAATTTGAACTTTCTACTTAGAGATAATTTATAAATCATTTTGAAAAATTACTAAATAAATCAAGATACAATGTTTAAAAAGAAATAGCAAAATAAATTTGACAAAAAAAAGTATACACACTAAATTTAATTATATTAATGAACTCCATTATCCTAAAATATTTGATAACTTTTTAACAGGAAGTGTATTATCATTACGAATAATTTTTGTCTTTATTGCATTAAAATCAAATTTTATTTTTCAAATTCAAAACCATTTCTTGCTTGAAAGGTATTTTTACTAATTAACCTAAACTTTTTATTTGATTTGCGTAAATTCCTATTATTATCCAATGAACATTTGAACAAGATACATAATATTAATAATTTGCAAGATGCATAACATTTGCATGACTAAATTTTTTTGAGATGAGCTGCATTAGTTTTGTTTTATTTATTACATACCTCAGTTCTAGTCATAATTTTTGTTAATTCATAAACTTAAGTATTTTATAATAATCATTAAATTGTAGAAATTTAGTCTGCCTTAAGGTAAATTTCTACATATAATTGAAATCATGCAAAAGTATACAAGACAACCATTAGTTGTTGTCAGTCACTCACAGTATACTACATAAAGCTCTCCAGGAATGAAATTAGATTAAACTAAATTTAAATCATGAATAAGAAATAAATCAGCATTTTATGGAATTCTAAAATCAAACTCAATTAGGGAATTCACTTTTACTCTATCAAATGAGGAAATAAACATTATTTCATGAGTTTTAAGCCAATATGAAACATTTTCCGATTGTATAAATGTGTGTTCTTTTATCACCATTTTGTGGCAACAAATCAATTTAGCCTCTTAATGAAGGTATTGCTACATTAAATTAATTATTTTTATGTTTATGTATAAGCACACAACACACGTGAAATACCTGCACAAAAATTAAATTTTGTTCTTTACAAGAGTAGATTCCATTAATCTAACCCAGTTACTATACAGGCGAATATGCATTCTAAATTAATATAAAAGAAGTTTATTAAGACTTTATTGAATAGCCATAGCAGAATTATTATCTTTGCTATATATTCTATTCTAAAGTTTGAATTAAACGTTTTTCAAAAATTATCCAAATAACACGTGTTTATCTTGCGACAAGAAGAATTGTTAGAAGATTTTTCACTCCAATTAAACATTTGTTTTATAAAATATTCATCAGTGAAATACATATTATCTTGAAGATTTCAATAAAATGAAAAACAGAGTGATATGAGAATGTGGTTGCCTCTTTTAGTTAGTCATAATTTGATTCTATTAATATCTTTACTGTCAAACGCATTTATCAAGAATCTTTAATTAAATTAGTTTTTATTAGCATCAAGTGACAATTTTCTACACAAGTTCTAAAAAAGTTATCATTTTTTGGTATTTGTAAATAATAAAATCTTCTATTTCAAAATTATTGTAGATAAAGTTAAACAAAATCATAATATGAACTTATATCTAAATTATATTGATTATATCATTGATTTCTTTAAATTATAAAATTTTTAGAGTATTACTATTATATGATGCTCACTTCAAATATAGCAAGTTTAATGAAAATGGATAGTTAAATTTTGCAAGTGCAAAGCTTGCAAATTTTCGTAAATTTGTTTGCAACTGCATTATTAATTTAATAAAAAATTCCATTTACTTAAGAGTACACATAGCAGCATGTTATTCTTAAATCTCTTGTTATATACCTTCAACAAAGTTTCTATTGCATCACTTGGCGCAGCTTTTCCTTATTTGGACCTTGCGCCATTAAACCCAACGAACCAACTATTGCATCATAACATCTGTGGTTCCAATAAAATCCAATTATTGTACTTTTTTCTTATCACAGTTCACAAGAAGAAGATTAAAACTGAGCATTTTTAAAAGTATGCGCAATGTTTTGTTTGCATTAAGTTTTTTTTCTTTCTTTTTTAATGATAAGAATTTAACTGTTATAAAAGTTAATAATTATTCATTTCTTTCCTACTATTAAACAAAAACACATTTCAATAATTATAATCTTACTTTTTTGATAAAAATATTTCTGTGCCATTAATCGAGAATATTAAAGAACGTAATAATAATTAAGCTTAGAACTTATCGAAAAGTAATATATTTAGAGTAATTAAAAAATAAAAATATCATATGCGTACAATTTTAATTACATGTAGCGTCACCAAGAACTTACGCTTGTCAGTGATCACTGCAATTTTTCAAAGTAAATGTAGTTTGAAAGTTTGTGAAAACTCATCTTCAATGGATAATTGAAAAATAATAAACTGAAATAGTTTTTCAACTCAACTGAAATGCTGGAAATGAAAAGTTGACGACGACAAAGTTTTACATTTGGCAAAATATTTAATGGAAATATTTTGGTTTGTCTCGTTCAATAGTTCTATGAATTACTAAAAGTTTCTGGAAAAAGAAAATCATATTCTCATTTTACTGGACGCATGTAAATGATAAAGTTTCATTTTTTTCCTAATTCCCACTATTCTAGAAACCAATCAATAGAAAAGCGAAACAATTTTCTTTCAATTATATTTTTGAAATCTTATATATATAAATATTTCAGGTATTTCTTTTCTGTAATAAATATTTTAATAACTTTTCAACTTAAGGAAAACATGGTGTTAAAGATGAAAACATTCTATATATATATATATATATATATATATATATATATATATATATATATATATATATATATATATACATTTTACAAATATAAAAAGGTAATATGTATAATTGATTATTATTTAAAAATTACGTTTTAAGAGTGTTCATAAAAATATTTTATTGTGATTTAAGAAGTAATGTAACTTTAAAAGAAAAAATAATGTATCTTAAAATAATTTTGTTTTAAATGAAAAAAATGAGAAAACTGTTTCAAATTTTATGTGACTAAATCAATTAAATATTTAAAGTGTTCTTTATAGAATGAAAAATAGATTTTTTCAACTTTTGTAATAAATATAAAATATATCTTTTTTATGCTTATTAAATACTGATTTTAATCAAAGTCTTAAGCATATGTTCCTAATTAAAATATTGAGTTTTACTTTATCAATATAATATTACTTCTTTAATATTTGTGTCTCTAAATAAAAGAAATCTTATAGTTGGAATACTTCCTAAATTCATTAAGATTCTTTTGAATATTAAGTTAGAAACTTTAATAAATGAAGACAATAAAAATTTAACATCAACACTTTTAACTAAGATGAAACATTTCATTTAAATATTCAGAGCAAATAAGTTAAATACAATTTGACAATGTAAGTTAATCCAATTTTTTTAATAACTTCATCTCTGATCCATACTTTAGCTCCGAAAAGTTATTTCAAGAGAACGCAAATTTATTTTTTATGAATAAATGTATAGCTATAACTTTTTTCGAAATAAAAACAGTTAAAATGTAGCTATGAAAGATGTAAATTAAAATCACATATCTAGAAAAATAATCAGTTAAAACGCGAAATACTGTTTTATATTATTTAAAATGTATACATTAAATTTTGAAAAATTTTGTCTTAGAGTTAAAAATCAAATAACTTGTTATAATCATTTCATATTTTGATTTATATGTTTCATGAGTTATTATTTTATAATATTCAGTTTTTAAGTTAAATTATGATATTATATTTGCACATAAAATTAAATTTACTTATCCTATCTATTCACATAAAATCTATGAACTTTCTGACAATTTTGACTGAAAGAAAAATAAAATTTAAGTTTAGATAAAAATCCATTTCTAAAAATCAAATTATATCATCTCATAGTTTTATATTCACATCGTAATTAAAACTAAAGCATTTATTTTATTTTATTTTTTTAAAAAAATATTTTCATTAATTAGAGTTGTATATTATATTAGTATTAATTATAAACATTAGAATATTTGTATAAGATTTCTCATTTTGATTATTTTTATATAAAACTCTAGTCTATACTGTGCAAATCAATGGATTTACCTTAATTTGCTGAAAAAATAGCTTTGATACAGTAGAAGGCATTCCGCTTTTGACATTGAAGATGTACATTGATTGCAGCAAAAGGAGATTGTTTTATTTCTAAAAGTGGTTAGTTCATATTGAAACATCTGGTGGCACATTTGATCTCTTGGAATCATAATCTGGAAAATTGTTCTGTTTTTAGGTGCGAGATTATTGAATTCTATGTGGGACATCACTTTACTGAATCATCTATTGAATTAGTTTTCAAGGACATTTGGGTTTAATCTGATAATTGCGCCTCTATTCACACTCACTGGATGACTGTAGAAGATTTAACAAGTCTGAATAATCTTGATTTTGTCATTCAAATTTCTGATGAGCACACCATGCATTTTAGTAGGTCCTCTCCCTTGTTAATAATAACGAAAATGTTGATAATTTTGAAACTTTTGCCTCTGCTGACACCTTAAACAGCAATGCTAGCTTCATATACACGAAAATCTCCACAATCAAAAAAATTGAATTAAATGCACTTTAAAGAGTTCATCCTGAACACATTTGTTACTTTAGGAAAATACCCTATTGGGATCACCAGCTCAGTATTTCAAGGAAAATGAAGACGGCTCTCTCACGCTTTTTGAATGGCCACCTCAAATCCATCATATAACTACTGGGTGTGTGAACTTTCCGGAATGTGATTGTTGTAAAGTTAAACAAGTCTCTTATGGCCATATTTTCAGGTGCTTGAGTTTTACGGATCTTGAGACTTTGAATGAACCCAACCTGTTTTTAGTTTTTTAGGTAATTTTTGATTTTATAGACATTCCTATAAGTTTCTATAGAGAGTGTAGATGGTGAAGTAAGGTCACAAATAGTAATATGTTGTAGAACGGTTCAACATCTGGGATATAAAGCAAAACACTTTTTTGATATTTGTATCAAATATTGCTTTTTTACATTTAATGTTTTGAATGATGTGACATTTTAAAAGTTAAATATAATTTTTTTTCTTATTTTAGTGTTTTATCTTTTACTTTGGTGTATATTTATTTCGAGTAAAGCCAACTTCCTTTCCCTTAAAGGTTTAAACATATTGTTTATTAACTGTATATTACTTAGAAACATTTTCTTCTTAATCTTGATTTTTCTTAATATGTATATATATATATATGACAATGTAGAGGCAGTTGTGATACCATTCGAAACTGTGTTCTTTCTAATTAAGGCATGATAGAAACAATGCTTGTGTACCCAAATTGATTTATAATAGAATACCCCGTTCATTGACCTACCATATCTACTCAAACCCGTCCATTAAGGTTTTCTCCTCATAACTTTTATGGCTCTAGTTAAGCAATCTGTATTACAGTGATCTGGAGTAAAATAAATCTAGTGTAAAATGAGTTACATTTCTATGGTATGCTTTAAATAGTTTTCCATATTGTTAGCTTCAAATTTGGCGTAAAAATATTTGAATTTTAATAACATAATCAGCTAATGCATACAATGAAAGATATTATTTAATAAATTTCAAAATAGAAAATGTAAATATTTCATAATATTAAACATTAATTATTAGTACTTGCAAATTAATATTATTTCGGAATGTAATAAATTCATAAGTAAGCCTAATTGATTACAATACAAGTAAGAAATAAGAAATATTAAAAATAAGTAAGAAATATTTTTTATTATGTATACATTTTAAAGTCACAAATTATTTTTTTGCTAAATTATCTAACAAAATTTACAACTCGACAATGCTGTTAAAGTTTACAGAATATTCCAAGTTTCATTAACCATTCAAATCTGAGATAGGAAATCCTGACATTGCTTCTTAGTATAAAATTCAATTTCAAAAGTAAAGAACTGGTCAGGTTATACAATTCATAGATAGCTATATTATTGTATCAACAAATGTTTTATTGTAATAGTACATGTCATTTGAAATTTAAATAAAAATGCGGAAAGATTGGTTTCAGTGCTAAAAATTCACTGCTGTAATATTTTGTCTTTCTCTAAAATTTTTGTCATATATTAATCCTTGTATTTTGGTTTTCTACAAACATCTGAGTTTTAACGTAATTCTTTTCACTGTTTGACTGTGCGTTTGTTTGATTGGTTGGTTTCTCGTTGCACAGTTATTTCTTGCACGTGTAAGTCAATTAATGCATAATATATGCTTGAAAAAAGAAATGACAGTGCACTACAAAAATTCATGAAATGGGGGTAAAGAAATTGAAAATATGAGCAGTTGCAAGGAGTTTCAGATTATTAATCATTCAGCCTCTAGTTCATATTTTGAACGATAGATACTGAAAATTACCTCTTTGCTTTAAGAAATTGCATTTGAATTCTCTGCAGTTAAAAGTTCTTTATCTTTTCTAAGATTATTAAAAAAATTATTCCATAATGTTACAACATAATGAGTATGCAATTCATGAAAAGTTATAACACCTTTGCTTAATACTCTTGCCGAAAAATGCATTATGGATATTATAAAAGTCGTTTTAATACAGATTATTTTGTTCTACTGACAGAGATCATAAACTGCAAATAGCTTGGTCACTGTTATGAAATTATGCTAGAAACCGTTGATATCACAAATAGAAATTAGAAATAATGAAATAATAATAGGCGTAATAATGACATTTAAGCAATATAATATACTCATTTTAAATATTTATAATTACATAAATGGGTCCATTAATGAAAATACTTAAAATTGTTTAATCCAATATTAAAGTTTGATACAAAATCTTGTTAATAATTCGGCTTTCAAGTCCTTCAACAATCTGGCTTGCAAGTTACTAATTGTCTTTTAAAATGTTTCGTAGAAAACTTTCGAATTTGAATTCATATTTCAGTTTCTTAAAAAAAAGGAACTACGTTCACCAATGTTCCTGATTTATTTATTTGTTTATTTTATTTCTATATTTTCTCAATTTTATGGCTTTTTTATATAAATGCAGAGTGGTAATAATAGCACATCACACACACACACACACACACACACACAAACATTTGATTTTAATTGTAAATAAGAACACGTATAAAAATAAAAACATTCGTAACACATATTATAACATTGAATCATAATTTATTGGGCTGTAATAAGTAATGAATATATCTGTTACCAGAGAATAAATATCTAAAGTAATAAAAATAGAAAATGTTAGAAATATAATTTTTGTACTCTTGTAAGTATTTTTACTTAAGTTTCTTTTATCAATAAGGAATTATTTATTCAAGCAATGTATAATAAAAGTACTTAAGAATATATAAATGGATTTAATACTTGAAGCAATCAACAGTTTAACGTAAACAAAGCTGTTAGTTTTAATGCATATGTATTCATTATAAAATCAATTAAGAAAAATTCACGTAGAGTCCATTAAACTTTTAAAAGTATTATTTTTATATGAAAAATGTTTTAAACAAGCACAAAGTTATTATGCTCAGAAATTTTATGGTGTTTTGAAATAGATTTATATTACGAATTTCTATTCCATATAGTAATATATTTTAAGGTTTATTTTTCTAAGATCATTTCATATTTAAAGATCAAAAATGAGACAGAAAATGTATAGATTAAGCTAATGTTTAAGCGAAAATCTTGTTTCATTTTATCAGAGAGAAAAAAATGATAACTTCCAGCAATAAATCTTTATAGGTGTGAAATATTTTAAATGGAAGGGTATGGTTGAAAATATAGCAGTTGGAATTTTGCAGCAAGAATTATATTGATATTACACCCTACTGCCGAATAAAAAGAAAGTTTGACACATTCAAGCCCTATTTTGTCACATATATTGAAGTGACTACTGGGTTGTTTTCCGGAATTCATCCCAGGAGAAAAATGAATTTTCTTCTTTATCTGTAAAATATCCTTGAAAGGCTCATTCACTATTGGACCAAAAAAGTTACAGACGTTTTGAAAATGTTTGATATTATTTCAGATCTTTACAGAATTGGTAGTTTCCCCTTAAAAGTGTTATATGGACTGATAGAAGAAAAGTAAATATTTAATACCTAAGCAATCACTTTTAGAAAAAAATACAAATTTTAAAGTTATGTTTCCTTCATTACCATTTTGTATAAATAAATCTTATGATAAATACAAATTCCAACAGTTTATAAGTTTTATTACTTGATAAACATTAATTTGTAGTGACTGTTTTTATAGTTATATTACAAATATTTCAATGGATGCCAGCATCTTAATGTAAATTGAAATATATAGTACTTCTAATTAAAGTCTATTTCTTACAATGTATTAAAAATACATATTAAATAACATTCTCATGCTGCAATACAATAAGTTAAAATTTGTTCAAGTAAGCATTAGAAGTATAAAACTAACAAATTTTATAACATCATCTCCAAAGTAAATGAAAAGTGGCTTGAAGAACGAGAATAAATGCATTTTCAAAGAGCTACTTTGTGTCCAAACATTATACAATTCACATGTTCCTCACAATACATCACAGAAGATAATCATTTATGCTTGATAAGACATCCATTAAAATGTAGTGGTTCTGTTCTTGGTTGACTTAAATAGTTGTAATGTTGAAATTTTAAACGAAGCTATATAATCGTGGAAATTTAACAGATGAATCTACCATTCTTGGCTAAAATTATTTTTATATGTAATGTATTGATTTTTTAAAATGTTGTTAAATTCCACTAAAAAGTTTAATTGGTAGGAAAGTTTGTGTATTTTATTCTTACTGTTCAGAAGAAGAAAAATAAGATAATACGAAAGCAAAGAAACTAATTGATGTTCTTAGTCGACAGTGCAGTGCCATTGAGATACAAAAGTGTAAGACTGGAAAATTTTACTAATTACTATCAGAAAACAAATAAAAGTCAAATAAAATTTTAGAAAAATTGCATAGTGATAACTTTATAAATAAGAACACTGATGAATTAAGAACTGATAACTATGACTTACTGGATGAAATAAATATATTTGTGAACATTTAAATAACTTAGAGAAAACACAAAAACCTGGATAAATTTGAGGTAAAAATATAGATTTTTCCAGAAATACCTTTACCATTTTTTATGGTAATTATGGAGATTAGAATGCTTTCAAAATTGTTCATTAATTAATTCATTTTAGTTAATGTTATCCTTTAACAACAGATAATAATTATATAAGTGAAATGCAGAAATTATTACTGAAAGGATCATTAAAATGCTGAAGATAAATGCTTTTAAACAAAAGAAGGCATTTTTAACGTTTTATTAAAAATTCCTGAGGAGTACGAAAATAAAAATATGAACAGCAGATACGACTAATATTCAATTTTAGAAAATAAATTATGATCAATCAAAATATATATAAAAAGATTTATCAATAATATGTAAAGTATTTAAGAGCCTTTAAAATGTTAAGTTTGGAACTAAATAAATTATCTGAATTAATACTAATCTACATTATGTGGTACCATTTTTGATTAAATTGTTTCATGTCTTATGTGCATTGGGAATATGAAAAATCAAAAACCCTTGTCAAGTATCAAGGAATAGAACTATTTACACGGTTAATATCACATGTTCATGTATGAAAAAAAGGTGAAATAAAAAAAATCAAAAATCTTTTAAGAAACAAAACCATATTGCGAAGGTAAAAATTTCAATTGTAATCACTAATCAATGCCTTTTATCTTTTCAATGTGGCGAAGTATTGATGATTCCATCAATAATTATAATACAAATATCAAATAAAACTATTCTTTATTTTCTTTTTACTTCCTATTTTTCTAATGCTCACAATCATTATTGTGTACGAAGGAAAATGCTGATTTATTACAAATAAAATGATATGTTAACGTACTCACATCAGAGATTAATTGGTCTATTTTAACAGTTAAAAGAACGATTTTAGAACAATCTATTCTTAATAAGGATATAAGAACAGTCATATATTTTCGAAATAGGGCAAGTATTAAACATTTAACAACATAAGAATAAAATAGATATATCAGAATTAGTTTTATAAAAGAATTTAAATTAACGTAATAATAAATTTAATGAACCAGGAAAAGACTATTAAATCGGAAGTGAGTTCTTTCAACGTGTTCAAAAACCAAATAAATTTATAATAATTAAAATATTGCTTTACACGAAATGGTATTCGGTTAGGTAATAGAAAATTTTATAAATGAAATAAAATTTCAAAGAAATAAGCAGTGTTGTTTAGCAATCAATTAGCTAAATCAAAATTTATTTAAAAGTGTTATACAAAGACATTGAGATCTCGAATAATTTGGTATCAGAGTTGATTCAAACTAGATTCTCAAGATTATGTTTTGCACAAATTTGATGAAAAGTAAATTTATAATAATTAAAATATTGCTTTACACGAAATGGTATTCGGTTAGGTAATAGAAAATTTTATAAATGAAATAAAAATTTCAAAGAAATAAGCAGTGTTGTTTAGCAATCAATTAGTTAAATCAAAATTTATTTAAAAGTGTTATACAAAGACATTGAGATCTCGAATAATTTGGTATCAGAGTTGATTCAAACTAGATTCTCAAGATTATGTTTTGCACAAATTTGATGAAAAGTAAATTTTAAAGATAACCGTTTTGAAGTATACTTTCCATGTTGGATTAATTCGGCTTATTTAGGTGGCATCCATATAACCTTATAAAATCAAGTGCATTTCACTTAGAAGGAGTGAAATTTCAAACTTTAATTTTATTGAAACTTAACCAATCTTTTTGATACAAATTCACTTTTTGAATGATACAGTTGAAACACTTTTAAGAGCATTTATTTTTACTCTTTTAAGAAGAATAAAAACAAGTCTTTTAAAGTGCTAAATTAAATAGAAAAGGAGTGAATTCCTTCCTTTAAAAATGCTTGTTTTAGATACAAAAGTTAGAGAAGAAATTATAAACTTGAGTTCTATATTTTATTAAGCATTTCTTTTATATTTTCGTATATTTTCTTTTATATTTTTATACCTTTTATATTTTTGTGTAAATTGATCTAACAAATTTTATTTCTATGACATATTAGTTCATTATTTATGGTAATTATAGTTACTTTTAAAGTACATTTATAGAAAAGAATGCATTAAGAAACAATTTCAATAAAATAAAAATGAAATCGAAGAATACAATTAAAGATTAATCATAAAAACATTTATTCAGCTTTATTAGAAAAAAACATGAAAATTCATTTGATGTATTATCGTTTTTTAATTTACTTGCAATTTATACTTAATAAAGTATAGAATAAGAGAATAGTAAAATTATTTGAAAAATATTGCATTATATAAGAATTTGTGTACATTGCAGTTTTATTGTGTACATTTCGATGTTATAAAAATAAGCTTCTGTGTATGATTATCAAAACTATGTAAGACATAGAAATTTGGCCTATGATTTTAGTTCAATATTCCAAATCTTCTCTTTTCATTGTTACAATGTATTTACAGTTGTTCTTAAGTTTTAATGATATGTTGTCATAATCTAACAAAACTATTAACTATTGCATACGAAAAGCTGTAATTAGGAATCCAACAAATCCATTCTCATAATTGAGTTCACAAGCTAAACATTATTTCTGGTGTTTTTCATAGGTTTTCCCCATGCATCAAAAATCAGAGTTTAGAATTAAAATTTTTGATAAACTTTATTGTTAAATATTCTTTATAAGCATTGTTCAAAGCATTGTTTAGTTTTTGTCATTAATCATATACCAGGAACTAAAAAGATTTGACTGGGCATTTATTACAAAATTGGTGAACTCTCTAACAGCTTTATATATATTAAGTATAATATAACTATGTATACAAATTTTAGATGACAGGATTTACTTTTATTAAAAATCAATTTTTTTATTACAATAAAGTCATTTTCATAAATTAATTAATGCCTGTCTTGCCTTGAAGTTCATTTCGCTGCAATGGCACAAGAGTTCATAAGTTTCTTTCATCCTCTCCAATTGAGGACTGATTTTCCGTCCTAATACCCTACCCAAAACCTTTTCTTTTATTTACTTTCATCCACCTAAAAGATATTTTAGGTCAGCTTTTATTCTTGCTGCCATCAAAAGCCTTTATAAATTATATTCCTATGGTATTAGTTGGTATGGTTCAAAGAATTAAATGCAAAAATTAATATAAACTTAAATATAATAACGTATCAAATCGTATTTATAATAATTCAAGATATATTGGTGAGGCACTATCCATTTTATAAAAAAACTGGATAAAGTCTTCATTACAAAATTTTTTATTGCTCAGGAAACTCATAAAAATGTTAATAGAGACTTTTTAAATTTGAGTAAATTTTCAAAAAGTATTGAGACTTTTACACTGTAAAATTATAAAAAAGTTAAAATTTCCAATATATTTTACCTTACACTAAACAAACATAAATTAAAAATTAAAATTCATAATCTAGTTTGTCAATCAATTCGTTTTTTGCAGACAGGGCTAATTGGACTGATACTTTCAGAGTTTTAGTAATACTATAGTTTTTAGTAAATTTATACTCTAAGATTTATAAATGGCTATGTTTTACAAAGAATGATATTACTTATTATTTTAAAATTATAAATCATACTATCAATATTAATTTCTACATTTACCTTATTTTTAATAAATTCTTAACCAGATGCATTGGAACTATTTATCAATGCGAAGATATTTCAACCAATCACAGCCTTAAATCTTTCCTCTTGAAAGAAAATTTATATATATGCAACAGAGAAATTAGTATCCATAAATTTGCAAAAAATTCAAAATTTCTCACAAGTTTAGTTGACATATATGATTTCAACATAATATTACAAGAAACATCCTATTATTTAATCTAAAATGAATATAAAAAGTATATTATTTTGTAAAATACATTATACATTAAACTAACAGAAATGCTTAAGAAAATCCATGTTTATAATAATACATTTTAATCAGAAATTGGTTGATAAAAATGAAATAGGATAGTAAGGAAAATTATACTTAATATTTTAAATTATACTTATTAACTTTCAAGAAATAGTAAGAGGAAAATTATAATTTTTCTTTTACTTATCTGGAAATATAAAATTATTTTCTTTCCTTAAAATAATCAAATCTGTTTTTATTAAATCATATATTATTATTAAGAACAAAATTTTTGATACTTTAAAAAGATTCTCTTCTATCTCTTTCTCTCTCTCTCCCTCTGTATATATATATATATATATATATATATATATATATATATATATATATATATAATTATAATCCTGATTCATGCTAAAATAAATTCCTATTAATTATTTCTGGATATAAATATGTACTAGACATGTATTTTATCTAAGAGTTTCTCATTCTAATCTGGTATTCACCAGCTTTAGATCTACTGTACGATATTACAAATAAGAGAAAAAAATGTTTCACAATATTTAAATTAAAACATTTTAAGGAATAATGCATGCTTGAAAACAAAAAAATCAGAAGCACGAAAAGATTTTCATTTTATTTAAAATACATCATTGGAGAAGATAGGACTTGAAAATAAAAATTCAATGATATGAATTATGTTTGAAAGTTTATATACGATAGTGAAAACATTAATATATAATGATATATTCTGAATTTTTACTTAATTATATGAAATATTGACTTACCATCAAGATTCGAACGTCTTTCAACACCAAACGAAACTAACGAAAATATCGCTACCAAATAGAATTACCAAATGCAATTCTAAAGTTTGACATTTTTTTATAATTTAATCAGAAATTTGAAATTAACGTGGATATTTTATTCAATCAGAGCACTTTTCATCTGCCCTGAGCCAGACTCCTACATAAAAAAGACTTAAATTCGCTCTTCTCTTAATATTGAATGATGGTAGCGAAACTTCTTCCTGCAGTTAAATGCACAAATATTAATTTATATCTTAAAGGAGTACAAAATTTCTGTCACTCATCGAGTAGTGAAAAACCACTCGATTCTTCTTAGAGTTCTTGGTTACAGGAGATAGATTTAAAACTCTTTTAAGATGGTTCAATAAAAACCCATCTTACATCATAAATACAATGAACAAATAGAATATGGTTTGAAAGAACTCACTATTAAAAAGGGTTTACTCAAAAAATTCCATTCATACAAGTAAATACAAATCTTTATTTCCCTCTTAAATCTCTTTGCAAACAATTATTGAACATTTATTCTTCAAACAATTATTAAAATTTAAAAACATATTATTGATAAAATTGGTTAATTTTTAATAACTAATGTAGACATTTATAAGTAATAGTTGCTTTGAGTGCATACAATTCAACAACAGCGAGTTATGTACCTTTTATTGTAAATTTGAATTATGTCCTTAGCTGCAATCGGTCTTATTATTTTTTTCTAATCATTTTAAAAACTTTAAACACTAATTTTTAGAATGATATTTATTTAATTTTTAGATGGTAAACTTCATATGAGAATAAAATTAAAAATATCTAACAAAAAATTTAAATTTGTGGAAAAATAACTATATATTTTAAAATATTTTCACTAACCATTTTCAAACGTATTTCTTTTTGAGTTTTTGAACGTAAAAACCTAAATAAAAATAAAAAACAGTCAAAATTCTATAACTTTAATAACATAACTCAATAGTGTGCAGTAATGGCATTTTTATATTGTGATTTTATAACTTTATTGCTGTTGAATAAGTTTAAATGAATACAATATCATACATTTGTAATCAAGCATTGATGTTATAGCAATGATTACTATTACAGGAAAAATTATTTTATGAGACTTGTAATAAGAAACAATTTAGGGATTCCATTTGTCAATGATTTCGTATTATTATATGCACATATTAAACTTTAGTCTCAAATTGAATTTCGTTAAGTTTCAAAAATATTTTTTTAATTTGTTCTGAAAGTGGAATATTTTAAATTTAATTAAGTATAATAAAATATTATTAAAAAATTAAATTAGCTAAAAGAAAAAATATGAATTACTTTGTAATTTTTCTCTTTAATTTATAAATATTAATAAACGATAAGCTAATTTATGAATTCTTTCTACAGCTCATAATGTACATATTTTTTGTAAAAATTATACGTATATTAATTCTACATTTTTGGTTCGTCTGTAACAAAAATCTTTTCTTTGCTGAATGAAATTATTTTCTAGAACAGCATTAAAACAGAACGCAGTAGTTTTTCATTAAGTTGCTCAGGGGCAAAGATGTTTTTTTTTTCTCAATAATGTATGAATATTAATCAATAATTTTAAATTCTTCATTATACTCATTATATTGTGCTTTATTAACATAAAATTATTTAAAATAAGGAATTTCGTTGTTGATGCAATACTTTAAAGTGACTCAATTTAGAGCGCTTTGATTCAAAAGTTATCGATTCCAGCAATAGAGTTCATTTTATATTATGTACAAATTAAGTATTCGGCAAAATATTTTTAGACATTGATATGATCTTTAATGTCTGAAAATAGATTTTAGTTGTCCGGGGCAAAAGGTTAATTACTCGGGGGAGGGGGAAATTTGAAATTTTAGTTAAATATTCTGAGAAGTATGATACAATGAATTAATCTTCTTGACCTTCAAAATTAACAATAGAATATTCAACTTCTTAATGAAAGAACGAAGATATCTGACAATTTTAAAACATTAAGATATGAAGAATATTTTGAAATAAATTTTATTCCAATAACGTTACTTTTTGTATGGTGTCTCTGAATAAAATTCGAAAAAATAGTAATTCAAAATAAATATTTAAATATATAAACCAATTTTGAGTTTATTTTAAATCCTCTTATATACGTAAAAAAGTGTTAAACTCTAAAAAATTTAAAAATTGACATTTTTCAAAATTTTTTATCAGAACTATAAAGCAATATTTAAATTTTGATTCAACCATGAATTAGAATTAGCGTATCCTAAATACTGATTTAGACGTAAGTGAATTTATTGTAGACTCGTGTATAATATTCATTACTATCAACATTTTATAAAATTTTAAATAAATCTGTTAAATATGAAATTATTACATATTATTTCCAGGAAGAACGAAAATGTAAATTTCTCAGTATCATATGAAATTTTCAACACATTTTTCATTGTTTTTCCAGTTTCTAGATTAATTCTTAAAGTTTCAAATTTATATAAATAAATTTAATAATTGCCTTATTTACAAATATTACCTCTTTGTTCTTCCAATGAGCAAAATATCAAGTAGAATTATACATAATATACACATTCCAAATTTTTTCAATTATATCAATGATTAATAATAAAAAATGTCATGTCTTTGCATATTTCTATCACTATTAAACATCCGGGTGAAAAACAGTTAATTAAGTTGGCAATAAGTTTAATTTTGGTGTATTTAATCAATGACATTTTTTCAGAATCACGATGATAATAGCTTCTGGAAATGAGAGACGAATACTGGTATTATTTATTTAAAATGTATAAATTGATCTGAAGTTTATATATCAAAACTTCTTTTAAGTTGTTTTACAGTAAAAATATTAATTTAAACTTTGTTCGAACATGCTTCTCTCTTTTTACATTAAACACTAATTTAAAATAAATGAATGAGAAGATATTGTGGTCATAATTATTAAATATATGATATTAATTATATTTTTAAACTGGAAGTTATATATTTAATTAAAATTTCATTGTTTCTCTTTTCTCATTAATATAATTGGAGTCAAAGAGTATTAAGGTATTTTTAATATTTCCTTTTAATTTTTGAATAAAAAATATTTTTAAAAAGATTTTATGATAAATAAAGTGAAATTATATTTATTATATTTCTCTGAATGTAATAATTATCTCAAGTTGGGTTATTTTATATTTTGATGATATTTCATAGAATTAAATTTTCAACTACCTTTCATTTCAAAGTATTGTGAAATCACATTGTTCAAGTAATTAATAAGATTAAGCTAACATTTGTACTTAGAATAATTAATATTCAAAGTATTTGACTCCCTAATCTATGTAAATTAAAAACTTTGTGTAAGAAACCTAATAAAAATAAATTGTAAGATTTACATTATAAAAACTATAAATGATAAGATTTTGTTGGATTGTGGATGTAGCTTCTAGGAAGATTCCTTGTATCTAACTTTTCAACAGAATTCTACCAATTTGATTAGGTATTTTAACAACTACAATAGAATGCTTATATTCCCAGGTGAAATAATTATATCAAAGTGGAATTACAAAATATTTATAGAGAGTGTTTGAATATTATAAAGTAGTTGTACATGAAAGTATAACACAAAAGGTGTATTGCATCGGAGATGCAAATCATGTAACAATAAAATTGCATAAAAAGTGTAGCAAACCACATAACAGTATCACAATAACAAAAATAATCACTATCAAAATGTATTACAGTGGAGAAACATATTATTGATTGCAGTAAATTATGTTACAACAACATTAAAAAATATCAAGATTTGGTAGAGGCATTACAATATTCCAGAAATTTACAAACAGAAATAGAAATTTAAGAAAAAACAGTATGAATATAAATGTCATTATATTGGTTCAAAATAAGAAAAAGGAAAAGAAGTAAGTAAATACAATAATGTAGTTAATATAAATTCAAAAGTAAATAAAAATTATCATAAATAAACTTTTTGCCAATTTAGTGATACAGAAACAGAAACTGCATGACAATTTTATAAAATGTAAGATAAGAAAATATATTTCAAGAGATACAGAAGATAATATATTGTAATAATATAAAATGAGAACAATTATAAATTTACCCATGAATAATCACGAAAAAACAAGTATCACTAAGTACGTCAGAAAAATATTTCTTTTAATTTAATCATTAATTAACACTCTTATAACAATACAGTTTGATTGTAAAAATCACTTGATGGAACAAAATTTTTGAAAAATGCATAAATTTAATAAATAAAGAGATACAATTTTAAAAATTAAAATATGCAAAAAATAAAAAATACTCTTAAGACTCTGTATGAATTCATACTGTTAAATGAGACATCTCAATTAGTTACTTATTAATTGAAAGTCATCATGAAGGAGTTTTCCCATATTTTAATATTTCTAGATGTGTTGAACATGACTTACAAGAAATAAAAACAGCAATTTCTGATTATTTCATAAGCAAATACCAAACTTCTGCTCAATATAATTAGCAGAAGATTTTTTTTTAAATCAAAATGTGTGTATAAGTATTATTTAAATTGACTATATTTAATGGAATGGAATAAAGTTTAAATTAAAAAGATCACCAAACAAAAGAAGTGATGTTAGTTTTTATTTGACACTGGTTTGAGTTCTTAGAAATTCTTATAAATGAAAAATTCTTAACAAAAACAAAGGCAAGTAAGACAGTTGACTTCATATTTTCAGATTGGTGTGCTATTGTTTGAAAAATACAATTTAGGTTGTACATAAAAAGTAACGTTTAACTTATTTAATTTAATGTCTAAATTAATGATTTCTCTTACGTTGAAATTAATGCTTGAATAGCAATCAGTTGAGTAGCCATTATTAAAAACAATTCTACCAGTAAACATTTTCCTTTTGCTAATCTTTTAAATTCAATTCTTGTTACTGAACGTTTTAAGTATTTGCTATTTTAAACTTTTTACTGACAATTTTTATCATTTATAATAAAAATGTAATTTATCTTAATTTTTTCTCAATTTTCAATATTTTAACAAACAATTTATTCAAATCAATTCTTTAGTTTTCAAATGCGCAAGAGCTTTTATTACATTGATTTCACATTCATTACGTGTGCGCAAAACATTAATATGATGCCAATACTATTATTGTTTACAATATTATTGAATTTTTAATTAAATACCTGCATGCATTAACTAATTAATTTTATAAACGGTGAAACAAGTAAATTAACATTCAATATTTTATTGCTAAAGGACACTCAGAATTTAGCTTACGGGATTTCTTTTTCAAGCTAAAGTTTAAGTCTTATTAGTTTAAACTAAAAATTAAAGTTATTTATGATCAATTAATATAACTCCTGATGAATTAACTGCATTTTATTTTAAGGGAAATTGAATTTCCTATGCAATGAAATTTTAATTTCCTATTCATTAATGACACATTTCTTCTTCTCTCTAACGTTCATGAACTTTTAAGCAATTGTAATAATATTTTTAATTAATTACAGTACCATATACGTTATTCAAACATAAAATTACAAAAATAAGTTGGAACATATGATTTTACTGTGTTAAAATAGCGTATTTGTTTGTAATATTTAAAAAAATTATAAATAATAGATTTTAATAACCATGAATGGGATTAATATTCTATTTAAATAATATAAAAAATGTCACATATGCAAAAATGTGTCAGATTCAAATAAACTTTCAATAGTACATGTTCTTATATTTGAGTGCGTAGATAAACTCTTTTATACCTAAATATAGGAATACCTAAAACTCCTGTTGTATATAATTCAAGAAATTTACTAATTAATTTCTTGTTTTTTATGGTTTGATCACTGAACTATTAAAATGAAATCACTTCAGCATAGTGTAAAAATTAAGCAATTCTGTAAATCAAATGGCTCCAAGTTAAATAAATAAATTAACTATAAATTTTTCTTTTTTCCAATTGTTTAACTGAATAAATTTTGGAAGTTTAATACATTATTGCAGTTTAAAGACCAATTATTTTACTCTTACACTATTACTTTATAGTTTAAATTTCTTTTTTAAAGTATCTAAGAATTCATCATAAAAATTGTGATAACATTTATGTATAAAGTAATATATTAATTACTAAAAATATCAGTTTTCATATAAATATATATCATTATGTGTTGCAAAATTTCTATTAATAGTACTTCTTTCATTCATTAATGCACGACGCACCGTATTTACATAAATTTTTCAAATTATTAATATTTTTCATCTTAAAATGTATACAAAGTGAAAAAATTTTTTAATAAGATAAATATTTCTTAAACTTTTAAAATTTAGTGAACAGTTTACATATTAACAGTTTTTTTAGAGTGTTCTACAATTTAAATGAATTTTATAATGGTACTACAATTATCTATTTTAAACAATAAGCTCTTTGTGTTAATATTATTTCGATAAAAAGCATCATGTTAAATTGAGATAACAAATTTTGATTAAATTTGAGACTCAGTTGAAATAAATTTGCAGATAATTGTGCTTAAATATAAAAAAAAAACTTTAAAATATATATTTACTTATTTGTGAATGGAATATCTAAAAATTATTTTTAATTGTATCCTTTTATAGAATTTTGCCTCTTGAGCAATAGATCTGTTGAGAGGATTTATATTAATTCACATTGTCAAAATAACAAAAACAAAATATGGATTAATTGGAGTGCTAAAAAATATTTAATTTTTTGATTGTAAGCGTAATTTAAATTTGAAAGAATAGAACCAAAAAATTTTAAGTATCTATTTTTAAAAATTTTAGGAATCCATTTATAAGAGTCCTTATTGCAATTTTTTTATTTCAATTTGGATGTTAGTTTGTTAAGTAGTTTTTCTTTGAATTTCGTATCTTCTGAGACAAACAAGTTGGTACAAGGTTAAAATTGATATGTTATTGCTATTTTGCTGTCATGAGAAAATGAAGATTCTTATTCAGAAAGATTTCACTTTAACTCCATTTAAATATTAAATTTTGTAATTAAAAAATAAAAAATCTCTTGCTTTATTTTCATACAATCAATAGGTACCAACTATCTGACAAAATAAATTTTTTTATTTCTTCTATGTAATAAACTTAAGCAATTTTGTATAAATTATAATATTTACTTCTTAAAGCAGTTGCTCTCTAAAACAATAGCTACCTGAATATCTAAATATGTTTGAAGAATAACTGAAAATATAATGATGCTGTATATTTAATTACCATGATAGAGAAATATATTTGAAAATTCTCGTTTATTATTCTCATCAGAAAATGCTGAGAAAGATTATATAAAACAAAATGTTATTAACAAAATATATTTTATTTCATTTTATCTGCTGTCAATTTTTTCTCCAATCATCAAAACAAAACATCGTTCTTTTGAATATCCTTAGATGTTTGTGTATTTTATTTTAAGAATTATGAATTTTAATTTACATTATTTTTTTAACTCAAAATGATAATCTCGAATGTCAATTTAAGACATAGAAATAAAGAAAAATTCTTAATATTTCACATCAGGAGAATACATTACTTGTGACGTCATATTTGTTCAAAGATTCGCTAAAAATCCACAATTTAAAAAGTCTCCGTGTTCATTATGTATTGTCTTTTTTTTTTTTTTTTTTTGTTTCATTTAAGGTCTTTTCAACAAACTGCTTCACTCAAATTCCTGAAAGCACACTCTCTTCACTCATCGTGGTCTAGTGGTCGAACAGCGTTCTCCATAACAAAATATCCCGAGTATCATCTTAGTCACTGTTGAACCATAGGAAATGTATGTTATATTTCAAGGCTTCTCGGCAAGTCTGTCGCAGTTGACACTTGGGACTTTTTGAAATTTCCTACCAAGCAACCCATGAAAACCACCCACAGCCTTTGAAATGCCCTACCTTAAAATATTTCATGTGGTAGTTATTCAATAATTTTACTTTAGCTATTACTACGTGGTGACAAATAATTTCTTCATAAATGAAGATATTATTTGTCACTACTAAGGTATACAGGATCAACAATAAGATCTTTATTGATTATAGTTAGTAGTAATTTATAATGTGCAATTAATTTTGAGCCATTCCTAATAATGATTCAAGGAAATTATAAAGCACTAAATTTATCTGACATTTTTTTTGCACATTTTAGAATATGAATTTAACAATAAAATAAATCATGTACTCAGCATAAACACGAAATTTTGAAATTAATTATGCGTGAACAAGATCTGGATTTTAATAGACTTAACTTTAACTCATACTTAGCATTGTATTAAAACCCTTATGTGTTTTTCAATTTGTTCTCATAAAATAATCATGACATTTTTTATTTAGATGAAGTTAAATTAGCTTAATTTTAACAATTAGTTATATTCAATGAGTATTTATTTATTCGTCATAGAATTTTAAATACTAATTATAATCATATCACATTAATTTAATGCAGTATGAAAAAAATGCATTTCACATAACATATATAAAAGATTTATTATGTAGCTTTTCTAAATCTTTTATAATGCATGCATATATAAAAGATTTAGAAAAGCACAAGGTTAGAATATCTAGAAAAAAAGGAGAAATTAAATATCTTGCAGTAATACAAATGATTTTCTGTAAGAATATATAGAAATCAATATGTTTCTATTCTCTTCTATTAGATTAGGATAAAAAACAAAGCACTAAATATTGCTTTAAATATAAATAAGTCTCCTTTATGAAACATTCTTTTGTAAGATTAGGTAGAAATAAAACAAATTCCAGCCTTTATATTCTTGAAATATTTTAAGTTAAAAGAATGGATTTAAAACCTTATCACAGGAACTTTGCAGTACAAATTCCTTCAACGCGTTCTCATAAGAGAAGAAAATTAGACACATTCAGATCCTAATTTGCCACACATATTAGATTGTTGTCTGATTGTTTTCAGAAATTCACGCCAAGAGCAAAATAACTTTTGTTCCCACTTGATGGGAAAACATTTTTAAAATGAAATATCAATAGAAAACATAAGGTATTAAAAATTAGCGAATATTTCAGACTGTAACAAGACTTTATCATTTTTCCACAGTAGCTTGAAAGGAATAAAGAAAATTGCGTTCATACAAAAATTCTAACTCCGATTAAAAAACACTATATAAATAAATAATTTTCATATAAATATATAAGTATTTTATATAAGCAAATTGTTTATGCACAAAATGCTTATGATAAAACATAAATTAAAATAAAAAAAAATAATGTTATTTTAATTGAGTGATTTTGACAAAATAAAATCATTACAAGTTCTTTTGTTATTAATTCACCCATATTTCAATTACATACAAAAAATTTTTATTTACACCCTTAAGTGAGTATATTTTAATTACTGAAATGGAAATTCTATGAGATATTATAAACAGCATCATCAAAGTATGGCACATTAAAAATGCTAGGTAATATTTAAACGATTAATTAATAGTACACAAATTCTGCATAAAGTATTTTTTATCAAAAAAACAATTATATATATATATATATATATATATATATATATAATCTGTAAGATAAAGAAATAAATAATCATGGTAAACCCCATATAGAGACTAGGTATGAAAGTATATCCCCAAAATAAATCATTAATATAGTAAGAAGTTATTAAAAGGAATACCAGCATTTTAGAAAAGCAAACCTTCCTGTAAGATATTTTGTGTTATGGAATTTATAAGTTTAAATTTTGAGCTATTTTTGCGGAAAGGACTTAAAAAATGAGAGTACTTGAAATAAGGATATTTGAATATTTATCGCTTCATCGAAGTGAAGCTCTCCAAGCTTTCATTAGCTGAGAAATTGGAGTTGTATAAGTTTGATCTAATGCAAACCACGAAATACAATGAATTGAACAGAATTTTTTGAATTAGACTCTTAATTTTATAGATGTGAAGCTAAGAGCATATTTTCAATTGTACTTATGAATCGTCAAATAGAATACAGGTTTTAGGTTGTAAGGTTAAATCTCCAGAATAATGCAAATTGAGAATCAATTGCTTGTTTCTTAACTATAATAAAATTAATGTTCATTGTAAGACAGAAATTAGATGATGGTAAAAAAGATTCCTTCTAGAGAAAGAAGGAGTTTTTTATACTTTATGGAATAAAATGACGCACGCTTAATTTATATTAGAGGGTTTTAATGAGAGTGAAACTAAACCAACCATTCGAATACACAACCTGCATGATAATGCTACCAAGTACTGGTTTAGAGTAATAAAATTTACAGTGAAATTACAGACAAATTTATTTTACAGTAGAATTGATTTGCAATATAGTTATTGGATGCATAATATTTCTAAATAAAAATAAAAGTACAATGATTATACTTTCACCAGACAATAACACTTTTAAGCACTCTTTACCTGTCTTGTGATATACAGCTGATACTATTCTTATCTTCTGATTCTATCTGTCAGGATGTATAGTGGTGCACATATTGAATTATTTTATTATTTAGAGATTGTTAAAGCGAGAGCAAAAATATCTCAATATAAAAGTGTTCATCGAAAATTTATAGGAAAATTTAATTTCTCTTAATTAAAAAATATAAAAAATGAAAATAATAATGAATTTATAGGAAAACTCAAAAATAAAATTCAATAAGTTCTTTAAAAATCTTGAACATGCAGAGTCAAAATGTCAAAAAGTTGAACATAATTTTTTTACGTGTACAACTACTAGTTGAGGTAACGAAGTGTGTGTGTGTGTGTGTGTGTGTGTGTGTGTGTGTGTGTGTGTGTGTGTGTGTGTGTGTGTGTGTGTGTGTGTGTGTGTGTGTGTGTGTGTGTGTGTGTGTGTGTGTGTGTGTGTGTGTGTGTGTGTGTGTGTGTGTGTGTGTGTGTGTGTGTGTGTGTGTGTGTGTGTGTGAAATGATACTATATCAATAGGATTTACTTATAGATATCAATAGGATTTACTTATAGATGCTGAGCTTCTGGAAATCATTGAAGAAGCTGAGAGTTTTAATCATCAGTTAATAATTGTAATCAAGACTATAAATTTATAATCTCTATTTTTAAACACACTGTTTGTAGGAATCTTTCTGAATTTTAGCTTATTAATTCTTCATTGTATATGCCAAATTCAAGTTGTTTGGTGAATAGAAGTGTTGAAATTAGTGTAATAAGATAATTATTATTAAATTATCCCTGCTTCTTGACAGCATTTCATAAGTCAAAAAAATAAGGAAGATTGATATGACGTTCCCAACATATCTGATAGATAAGCTTCAAAGTTTACTTTGAGCCCAACATATCAGATAACTAATGATAACTAAACCCAAATTCTTATTTTTGGTTATGCTTCAAGAAATTTGCTCAATTATTAAGAAATTTAATCCAACTATATATCCAAATTTTTTAGCAATGGATAGAGAAAATCTTCAACTTATGGTAAAATTTCTTTATTTGCATGTATTTGTATAGATATTTTATGAACGATTGTTTAGAATCTTATGAAGGGAAGCATAATCATAATTTATTATTTCCCAAAGAATTGTACGTGCTAATAATGATGTTATGATTGGCCTTAAGTTTTCATAAATTTATTAACTACCAAATATTTTGCATTGTTAATAAATTTCTAAAATGTTTTACGATAATAATTCTGTACCATAAATAATGTGTGCGAATTATATACATAATACATTTCATCATCTCCATGAAAATTCAAGTACAATATATAAATATATCGTTAACAAGAGTTTGCTTAAAACTTTCTATGATTAAATATCAACTCTTTTCATTGATTTTCTGCTACTATGAATCATTGTTATATCTTTGCAAATATAAAGTGTTGGTCACGAAATTGTCAGAATAATCAGAAAACAATTTATCATCACTCCTCCTATTATCATTCCACTCTTTGAAATATTTTCAAGATATTTAATAGTCTCACATAACTCCCATGAAACATTTAACTTGTATTGACTTCTTTTTTCATACCTTAAATAACAAATAAAAAATTATTATTTTAATTTAAAATATTTTCACAGTTTCATAAAAGTTTTAATGCAAATTCAACAAATTTTTTGTGCATTTTTAACGTTAAATTTTTATTTCAAAGTCAATAAAATTGCATTGGTGTGTATTGATAAAAAGGCAATTTACAGTAATATTCAATAAAAAATAATTTAAAAAATCACCGATTTACTATTAGATATGATTTTATGTCATTGACTATTCTTCGGCTATGCGATCTATATTTTAATGATAAAGTGATTTTGAAAACAAATCAGTTTAACATTTAAAAATAGTATTTATAATTATTCATAAAAAATAACCTTCAAACACAATTTATTAACAATAATCTTTCTTTGTAATCCTACTAATGTGTGTGTGTCTGTCTGTATATATTAAACTATTAAAGTTTAAAATAAAATGCAATTTGAAGATTCTTGTTTTAAATGAATATCTTACTATTTTTAATAAAGATAAATTGAAAATATAAACTATTTTATTTTATAATGAGATTTTTCAATACATTTAAAATAAAGAAATATTAATTTATAACCTAAATGTATAGTTTTCTATTGTTACGTATTTAATCTTTATTTATATATACACAGCATTATAAATATTTGGAACGAAAATACTATGCTTCTTTAAAAACAGAAGTTGTATTTCATAATACTTTTCCCTAATATTTGCATAAATTTCTTAATATTTTTCATCTACATTTATATCTGAAATTGATTTTATTCATAAAACCTTTAAACATTGTCAATAATGAATACAATTAATCTCTATTAAATAATTTTTCCATCTTAATTGTTTCAAATAAAAATTAATCAACATAAGTTATTCCTTTGGATATAAACTTTCTTATGTGAAATATAATTTATTCCTCACATGATTTGGAATTTTTAAATTCTTTGCCGCTTGCTACCTGAAATGCCTCACTTTTGTAGCCGGTAACAAGGCCTTCAACTTCTGTCCTAAATGTCATGGACACTAAGCTTCTCCTGAGCATATCCTGAATTGTATGAATATACAATGGGACAAAATCTTAACTTCTCCCCTTCTTGTCATCGATTGTCTCTAAGTCAACGGATTCCTACATTTAGTTTGACTCTGTCAGATCCTTGGAGATAAGCAACATCAAACTTTTGGCTTTTAGTTAACAAGTAATTATTTCATCCATTTATTTTCTTTTTTGTTACAAATTTTTCAGTTTATTATTAAATTAATTAAAAATGATTTATCTACTGAATGAGCAATTATCGGATTTGTTACATATTATTTAATCAAAACTTACATGAACTTTTTAATTACCTTCTTTTGAAACGGTATTTCTATTTCCATGACGTAATTTATGTATTCTTTATACTTTTCAATAAACTTTTATTTCAGTGATGAATTATCTGGTTTATCTGAAGTAAGAAAATACTGTCTGAGAACTTGAAGTTTTTTTTTTCATTTTTGTATGAATAATTTGAAATATATTTCGTAATCTCTTTTATATAGTTTTGGATTCTATTCAAAATCATCGTCTTACATTCAATCTGCCATAGCAGTTTACGTAGATGATATTGCATTTATTACAACAGTACAAGTAATGAATTGACATAATTATTTTATTCATTTCATGTTCTTTTTTATTTGATTTTTCATTTTTATTCATTTTCAAATAAATTAACTTAATAAATTTATTCAATTAAATCCTAAACATAAATTACTTATTTTTTATGGGATAAATAATAATAATAAATATTTTACCAAAAAAACTTTATTTAATATATACTTAAAAAAGTGGAATAACTTTAAAAGGGTATATCATATACAAATTAATAAAATAAATATACTAATGTTTGTAAATTTTTGTATATTTTGCTGTAATTCATTATTATTTCTCCGTTTCTTAACAAAAGAAGGATTCATTTAATAACAAATAAATTATTATATAAAAAAAGAAAATTGATTTTCAGATGAAACATAAAATAAACTTTTTAATTATCTTTGGTAAAAAGAAATCCTTTATTATCATGAGATGTGTGTGTACTTCTTCATAAAACCTGAATATGAGAAGATTTAATTTATTTGCTTTATTGTCTAGTTTTGATAGGATAAACTTTGTTATTACTGAGTCGTACACTAGGACTAATTCTCTGTAGACACAGTCAGTAAATATGAATGGAAAAGTCAAAAGAGGGTATTGATGAAGAATGGCAAATGATGTTCATTGTTTTTAGTTTGGCTGATTTATTTTTTATTCCCTTAGTTTTCCAGAAATAATTAAATTATAGCTGAAGTTATTCCTGGGTACAGCTAATATCTTATTAACGTTATTTTCTTTATTTTGATTATAATTGTCAAATGTTTTTTATATGTTTCTGTTCATTTGTGCGAATATTCGATTATATAATTTTCTTTTGTTGTTTGCATTTGTTGATTATCCTTTGTGAATCTCTATCATGGACATGTTTATTTGGTATTTCTTTTTTCAATGAAAGAAGGCTTATTGCAAGTAAAAATCTTTATTCCTCTTGACACAGAATGAATCACCACGTTGGAAGTAATGTATGAAACTTTTCAATAAAACATTTCATATTAACATATTGAAAACGACATTTTTCAATTATATTAAAAGAAAAGGAATATTATCTAATCACTTGAATTGAATTTTTATTTTTTGAAAATAACATGTTTTTAAATAGAACAAGAATAATATTTCATTACTGCTTCTCTTTATGGTATCAATTCTTATATAAATATGGAATCTTTATTTCAATAATAATTTACATTTAAAACAGAAATGATTTATTTTGAATTCTTAAACTTTTTAATATCATTAAAGTTTGATGACTAATGAAATAAAACAATTTTAAAAAGCATTTTATAATTATCTGGTACATTAATATTTTGATAAAGATGAATAATTAATAATTGGGAAATAATCTGATTAAAATTGCTTGAAAATTTTCAATGATTAATTTAATAGAAAGGATTGCAATACTTTTCCTTGTTCATCAAAATGATTTTAAATTAAATCTTTTTGCGATAGGAAATTACATTTATACCCTTATAAATTTAATAAAACAAAATCCATCATCTGCATAATGTGCTTCAATCACTTGCCTGTTACAATGTAACAATATTATTATTGTTAGCATAATTCTTAAAATACGAAATTCCTTAAGTTCGAAAACTCCGATCATTTTTAATATATTTTTATACATAAAATTGATATTCATAAATGAATCACCACTTTTTTATTAATGGTATTCATTATTTTGAAATTCAAATTAGTCCTAACTTAACAGAAGTATTAATGTCTAGTAATCCACTTAATTTTCAAATTAATATCAGAAATTTATTTATATTATTTTATTATATGCTCTCGAAAACTGATTTTTCTTCACAAGAAAAAGCTTTATCAAAACATTCTCCCTAAATCTTTTCAAAATGATTTTTTTTCATTATAAATGAACACTTATAGGCAACTGAACAATTTATGTGAGCTAATCACTGTTAGATCTTACGTTACAAATTATGTATTTCAATACAATGCATAGCATACAGAAGACTAATTACAAATCATAGATAAATTTATTAGATCCTTTTAATCTGAAATACATTTTACTTAATGGAAAATATTAATTTCGAATGATATTATTCAAAATTACGTAATATAATCAAATAGCGTTGTATATACTAATTTAAAAATATTTTCTAAATAGATTTGTCATAAAAATAATTTCATTTCTTCGAATATAGCTCTTATAAAACTTTCCGCTATTTTAATAACAAAAACTCCCTCTCTTTATCTCTCTATCTAATTAAAAATATAACGTTATTTTACTTTGGAATATTATAATATAACAGACACTGAGATACCTAAAAATAAAAAAATTTATAAGAAATATATGTTAAAGAAATTTTTTGTTATAAAATTATTGAAAACTTCTAAATTATAAAACCTTATTGATCTACGTATCAACTGGAATGATAGATAGCTTTATATTTGTTTAGTGATAATACAATGATACTTGAAATGGGAGATCACATACTCCACTGTAGTTATTAGTGAACATAAGAAGGTTAGATATCTAAATAAAATGTCTTCCTAGATTTCAGTGAGCACCAATCGCTTAGGAAAACTTAAATCATAGCTTTTCCTATATGAGATAGGTTATTATAAGACGACTCATTTTTAATTAAATGTTTCATTTTTGTTGATCTCGTGAAATGGCATGGAACAACTACTTTTAAAACTTTTGTAGAAATTCTTTGTGCAAATTAATTTAAATATCTGTTTTTCATTGGATAACTTTACAAAAAAAAATTATTTTTAAAAATGGTTTTACGTTTCTTTTCAAATTTGAATATTTCAAAAATAATCCTCTCTGCTGTAGATTCTGTCTTAAAAAATGTTATCCAAAATTAATAAATCACAAAAGAGCTGCCATACGAATATATTTCTACATGGATATTGGTTCGTGTAAAAAAATTTAATTTTCAGTTTGTTGGTTGAAATTAGATTAGAATTCTTCTGAAAAATTTTGTTTGGTAATTATATTTTGCATACAAAGGTGAAAATGTTATCTATAAACATTGTTTGCAATGAAACTATGTGAACAATTATCATTAAATAAGTATTGACACCACAGTTCATCTTAAATAAGAAAATACCATTTTTAAATCTTATGCCAGATACTCGTGAAATACTTTTTGTATATATTGAATAAATTTTATCAATTATGTTTATTATTGCCAGATCAATTGAAGTTATATTTTGTTAACTTCTCTTTGTCAACAAAGAAAATCTGCAAAAACGGTTTTCTGCACAATTTTGAATTAAAAAATCAAATCAATTATTTTAGTTAAATAATTAAATATTATACAGCCAATTTATATACACTTATATAATACGTTTTACCAATTTATATACATTTCAGAGATTTTTACACAAAATATATTCAACTTTATATTCGTGGATCAAATTAATCTCTTATTGCTTATAAAATTCCTTCTTTTTAAGATATAAATTATCTTTATCATTAAAGACATAATGAATAATTATTTATTTTTATCACATTTTAATAAGATATTCCAAGCATGAGTTGATAAGCTAATAAAATGTCAAACAAATTCAATCTTCTTTTTTATTTACAACAGCAAAAAATTGTTTACAATACAACTAAAATAATTTGCAAAGAATTGTGACTTGAGACTGAATAAATATTTTTAACCACGTAGGTATATTACAATCACTATTTGATCACAATTATTCACACTATTATTCACAATCATATATTTATTATCAATTCTGACAAATTTTATCATAAAAATAATAATTTAATTGAAAATTATTTTAATTAAGAATTTCCTTTAATTAAGATTTAACTACTTTGAAATCATCAAAAAACTAATTTGATTATTTTCTTAGTTCATTAAATTTAAACGTTTTTAAAAAATGAAGTACGTTAATGTCATTCTTATGATGGCATTTCTAATTTTTTGCATGAATATTACGTTAAGTTTGACATAAATGTGCAAGCATCAACATGGTAAAAAACATGTAAATAAATATATTAATGAAAATTAAAGATAACTTTAAATTATTAATTATGAAACTTACATTTTTACTCCGATGTACCAGGTATATCCTCCAATTTATGATTACTCTTATGTAAAATATTTTGATAATTAAATGTTCTAAATGGTGCTCTAAAATTTAATCAATGTTATTTTAATAGTAAAATTAATTTTATACTGTGTGAAAATTACATTTTAAGGAAAAATAAAATCTATAAAACAAACGTAAAACCATGTATGAGTTAAAAGTAAATTAAGTTAAATGTATATTTTTATCAAGCAATTGTTTCACATTAAATTACTCTAAAAGTACCTCAATATGTCTATGAAAAATTAGAATTTTGAATATGTAGCATGATAAGTATTTTTCTACATTCAATGCATTTCAGTTTATATTGATATATGTAAAATATACAAAGAACTTCAGAAAACCTTAATTTTAAGATTATATTAATATCAACTGTGAAGAGTTGCATTCAATAGAGAATATTCATTTGCATTCGAAAGATTCTCAAACAACAGTAACACGTTATTATCAACAGATGTGATCGGCTTTAATTTCCACAATCAAATTTACTGTATCAAACATATAATTTAGAAAAGCAACCAATTCATTTCATATATTTAGTATATTATTTAAAAAGTTTCCATAAAAATGTTACATTGAATGTTTTAACAATTATATAAATAAATTATTTTTTAATATTAACAGCAAATTCATTCGAATTGATTCAACTGTAAATAAAATGTTCTGTTATGCAATAACTTAAAATTCAGTTTTAACGAGAGAAACGTATATAAGGACTCCATTATATATATATTTTCACTATTTAAAATGTATTAGGAAAAAACTATTAAGTACATATTAAGAATTATAACAATATTAACTAAGGAAATTATAAAAAAATTAACATTTCGAAAATGTAAACAAAGAAAAATTTATCTTCATTTAAGAAGTGTAAAAATTTATTAAAAAGACATTTTATTTTTTTAATTTTTCATTCTTAGGAAGTATTATTTATTACCATGAACAATGAAATAATGTTTGAAAAAATAACTTCTTTTGTTGGATTTCTTTCATTTATATTTTTATAGTTTTAATTCGTTTATATATTTGGGCTATGTATAAAATATTTTTCAAAGGTTACGGAAATAATTCCTGATAATTCATATAAATAAATTTAGCATAAGAGACATATATTTATATTTGCAATCACAATTAATGTCATAAATTATAATGTGTGATTTAAAATAAATATTTTAGAATTTAACAAAATATGTTTGTAAAGTAAATGAAGTAAAAAAAAAATAACATTTTTATTTTTACATATTTATTAAAATATATTGATTTTATAAGATAATATATGAAAACCAACTGGCTAATAATACCAGCGCAAAATACTATAACGCTGCAAATAAAAAAGAGATTTTAAACGAAGACAGCGAAGATTGATATTTGAACATCGTACTAACATTACGTTAAGAGGCATTTTATTCTAAGTAAACTAGAAAATAATGTGCTATAACATAGTGAAAATATATGATTTTTTATTTAATCTCTCCCTTTAATTTTTTATCATTATTTTATATTGCTTAATGTTTTGAAATGTATTTTCTGATGAATTTTTGTAATATTAAATATAACTAAATTTTATATGATACAGCAATATTTTATACAGGAAACTAAAGAACTAATTTGTTTAGCTTAATATCTATACCAATTGCTTGCATATTTTTAGAAACAGTGTTTAAGATAGGTTTTTGCTTCATGGAATAAAAATTTACCAAAGAGTGTCAACATTATTGGCAAATTTAAGAACAATTATTTTTAAGTATTTCCATATAATATGAATATAATATCATTGCACAGTGAAAATGTAACAAATATTTACTTTTATAAATGTCATTCTTAAAATAGAAAATATGAAGAAATTGGTTGATTTTATGTCTTATTAAAAAGGCATTAGCTAAATAAATAGACATAATGCTATCACCTTTTGCAATCAAACTTAATTATTTCCATCCATGTGTTTAACCATGCAAATTTCTAAACTCTTTGTTAAAGATTTTATAAGCAGTTCTGTTGTTGTTACTAATGACACTTGGACACGCCAAGCTCGCTATACCTCGGCTATGTGAATTTAAGTCAATTGGGGGTGTCTTTCTTTTAAGAAAAAAAAACAAGGAAGGTGAAAGTACGACTTTTGCTCTTCAAAACCTCTGATGGATGGCAGCACCAGAGGGTCTACTCCCTCAATTTCGGCATTGATCTGAAAGGGGGGGGTAAATTTCTCCTGACCATTTGCACCCACGGTAACTGCTCAACGACCGACTACAGGAGATTCGATTCCTCAGATTTAATGAGCACGTATATCGCATATACTCGGTGAGTCTTTGGCGGCATTGAAAATTGAACCCCACCCTTTCGGATGCCGATACCCTAACCACTAGGCTACCACGGCCCCGTATGCAGCTATTCTAATGTTCACAAGTATGTGTAAATTATTAATACATTTTTTAAAAATCTTTATATGCATAAAATATAATCATAACACTATATTGAAAACTATTATGTTGTAAGCAATAGCAATTGTAAAATATTTTAAAACATGCTTATTGAAAATTATTGTAATGCATGTTTAAAAATCCCCAATTTTTTCTAACTAGAATTTTACATATTGTGTGTGTGCGTACATACATAAATTACTTAAACTCTTTTTCCTTTTTGTGACTGGAATACATTAGTTATTTTGCATATCATTCAGATGCATCACATAATGTGAGAAAGAAAATATGGAAATAATTTTAGATTCACTCAACAATTGTAATTTCATTATCTTTACTTTGAAGACCCAAAGTTCAAGAAAACAAAACTAAAATTATTTTGCAAACTTAACAAAAACTACTAATCAACCTATAAACTATAAAATCCTCAATATGTGGATTTGTTTTTTAAGTACTATTAGATTTAATCATTTTATTTGATCAACAACATCCATGCATTTATTTTAATATGAAAAAAATAAATATATGCTGCATTTATTCGTTCTGAAATAATTGATGTTATTATTGATCAAAACTTCAAAAAAGCAATCAATCCTTTTCAGAAATTCAATAAATATATACAATCGGAAAACTTTTAAAAAGAAATGTTATTTCAAAATTGTCAGAGAAATAAAATGAATTTTTTAAAGTTTTCTTAAATAACGTATAATGTGCTTGTTAAACTTAAAAATCAATATATGTGTGATCCAGCTATATTGTTTAATAAAATAAAAACTATTACAAATGTCAAATTGCTTTTACTTGTAAATAAAATTGTAAACTTCAACATTCCATCATATACTGCGAAGATATTTTCCCTTTTAATATAGCTACAGTAAAAAATATTCTTAAGACTTTAAATATAATTATAAGATATTCCAAAAAATATATTCTGTAATTCTGGAAGTAAATTTATTAAAGTAGTTTCGCTACTATTGTGTTAGAAGAATGATTTTTTTTTTCTTTTTTTTTAAGTAAACACAAAAATATGAGGAAACAGTTCAAAAATTGATCATAATTCTTCAGCAAAAATTATTCTGGAAAACAAAATTCTTCGTCCTAGTTGTATTTTTGATCTGATAAAATGTATGCATTTTTAAATTAACATTTATAAAACATAGTATATTTAAAGTTTTACCTAACTCAATTATTGAAAGGAAAAATTAAAAAAGCAGCAATTAGCATATGCACTGATTTAAATTATTCGATTAATAAATAAACCAAACTTTCAAGTATGAAATGTTTTTACCTAAGAATGTTCCTAAATGAGTATTTTACAGTATGAATTTTCAATTAAGCATCAATCTCAGAGATACTTCATAAATAATATTAAAAAAGTTTTATTAAATTAAATAAGTTCCACAACTATCAGTTCAAACAAAAAGATGTGTTGCAAAATTGAATATTGTGAAAACAAAATTCATTCCTTTATTTTTACGATTAATAGAATAAAGCAAAATATAAACAGAAGTTCAATGAAAAAGATCATTTTTGTTCACTCGACCATTAAAGTATAGAACACATATAATAGTCAAATCTTATTATAAATGCAATAGAAAACAACAGTCACATTGTATAAAAATATTTATTTTGATATAACTTCAATTTACTACACAACTGAAACTATATTAACAATTTCTTAACATTAATTAATAATTTTTATAATATAAATGCTGAAATTTAGAAAATTGTTTGAAATATTATACAAAAGAATTTTCATGAAATGCTTTTCTCTTTATTCGAGATACTTTATATCAAACAAAGAAACGTATTAGCGTAAAAGGCAGTCCACAATGGTATAAAATCTTTCAACTTAAGACGTAATGTTCATTGAAATATTACATTTACTTTTGCTTAAATTAGATTTAGTAGTATAATCCAGTATTTAAAGAAAATATTGTAACAATGCAAGTGATCATTAAAACTGAGAGTGTCACTTTTCCCTTATCGTCAGCAATTAGGTTCAGAGATTTGGAGTGCTCCCCTAGGAAAAATTGAGGACATCCTTTTAATTTTAGTCCTTTTCGTCCTGACAACTTTTATCGGTTCTCTTTGTCTAGCAAAGAGAAGAGAATAAGAAGCAAATGGGAAAAGCAGGAAAGAAACGTGATTTATCATTCTTTTCAAACGAATTGCATAGAGATTCTGGAGCATCTGTAATTTCATCACTACATAAAACTTAGTTAGTAGATACTTGAATGGGAGCTAAGCAAAAGTACACATTAGAAAACAATTTTGAGATAGAAATAATTGACCAATCAAAAGCACTTCAGATTATTTTTCTTTTTAACATAGTTAAGCATGTTTGTATCCTTGAAACAGTTATTCTGCTTATAAATATAAATGTGTAATTTTATTTTCCTAATATATATTTTTTCCTATGTTCGAGTAGAATTCGATGTGAACAAAAATAATATAGAAATCAGTTTGTTCATATAACATATAATTTTTAGTTATGATATCCTTTCGCATTTGTGAGTGAATTCAATTACAATTTACATAAAATGTATTTTTTTTAAGGAAAGTACAAATCATTCTACATTTAGTATAATTCTATATTCATTCTATGTTTAGTATCATTCCATATATATTTATTATAATATATATATATATATATATATATATATATATATATATATATATATATTATATATAATATTATATAATATATATATATATATATATATATATATATATATATATATATAATATATATAATATATATATATATATATATATATATATATATATTGTTATTTCTTTTTTTCTTCGTAAAAAGTCTTTACTTTAATAAAAAATTGTAGAAATTAAGACAATTCTAATTTTTATGATGTGCCTTAATCTTTCATTTAAATGAAAAAATTAAATCGCCCATAAAATTTTTATAAAATACTTTTTCTTGTTATACTAAAGAGACTTAGACTGCGGTAAACTTTGTACTTTGATGACAAACTTTCAACTCAGCTCATTTGCCTCTAAGAAATATTTCAGGAAATGAAAAATTGTTATGTAATAAAATATATACTTCATAATCCAACAAAATTTCCTCGCATCTAATTATTTTTTTAAATGCAAAATAAGTACTCAATAAATTTGTACAGTATAGATCTAAAATAAAACATATATTTAAAAATAAAATTTAATACTTTGAGTTCAAGTTTTCAGTTCAGCAAATAAGAGTAAATCTAATTTACATTTTACTATTGTTTCTAGTGACATCCACTAAGAAAAGAATGAGAACATATTTGATGTGCATATTTCTTGGTACTTTGATTACAAAATAAGATAATTTATTCCTATACAAATTTGTTAATATTTTTGAGCAATTATAAGAGTTTAGTAATTTTACAAAAAAACATGTGATTCAAACCATAATGAAATGTTTGTATTGAAGAAATTTCATTTTAGGTGCAAAATTTATGAAAAAGTAATGATAACTGTAACCGTACTAATAACTTAACCTTGTTATACCGTGTAAAAGTACTGATAACTTAAACCTTTTATTTGATCTTAACGATTTTTATGTTATTTTTGCAGTTTCATTTAATTTTGAATTAATGTTCTCAGCAAAGAAGCACATAATGTAAATATTTAGACACAGATAAATTTAATGTTTTGTATTATATAATTAAATTATTATTAAATTTCTATTTGTGTATTTTCAAGTTATTTCACACAAATTTTAAAATTTGGAGTAGAAATGTTTTTAAATTTTGAATAAACACTCAAATGAACTAAATCCATCCATGTGTGTGTGTGTGTGTGTGTGTGTGTGTGTGTGTGTGTGTGTGTGTGTGTGTGTGTGTGTGTGTGTGTGTGTGTGTGTGTGTGTGTGTGTGTGTGTGTGTGTGTGTGTGTGTGTGTGTGTGTGTGTGTGTGTGTGTGTGTGTGTGTGTGTGTGTGTGTGTGAGTGTGAGTATGCGTGAGTGTGTGTGTGTGTGTGTGTGTGTGTGTGTGTGTGTGTGTGTGTGTGTGTGTGTGTGTGTGTGTGTGTGTGTGTGTGTGTGTGTGTGTGTGTGTGTGTGTGTGTGTGTGTGTGTGTGTGTGTGTGTGTGTTAAAAGCAGCTAAAGGGAGGTGTTTCAGTGTAAATAAAATAAGATACATCAAAAACTATAAAACAAAGAAAAAATTTTGAAAATCACTGACAAAAATAAAAGAAATTATACAGTAAAAGTATAGGAACGTAAAGAACACCTATTATACATGAGGGAGATGGTCAGCTATAAAAATTAAACACTTTTTTCTGACATGAAGAGAGGACATATGTCTAAAGGTCCTCTTGAAGTTCTATTAAAATATATAATGGTAATAAATTTAATCTTGAATTTTATCACTTTCAAATACATTACTTCAACAATACTATCTTTCGCATCACTGACATGAAACAGAATACAGAAATATGTGTTTTAAAAGAAAATAGGTATAACATCAGCTTGAAATCCATAACACCTTACGGTCTTAATGAACTATTTAATGACAAAATTATAAACTCTTTTCTAATAGCAAAACCTTCTTTTTCTTTAAATCTAATAATCATTAAACCAAAAGACTTAAAAGAAGAAATCGTAAAATTAGCAAATGATATAATAAAACGATCTCAATAATAGTTTTGAGTTTTATTAGGAAAAAACAATTACATAGTGGAATCTTCTTTTTTTAACATTAATAAATGATTGTCTTGCTAGTTTATTCTATAATAAAATTAACTGATATTGATTGTAAATTTTTATATTCATGTACAAATAATAAACATTTCAATAGCAATCACTTCAGTATTTTGTCTTATAATCTATTTAAATACAGATAATTTATAATTTAATTAAATATTGTTAAAATTAAAACAATAAGATATTAAATTTTGTTATTTTTTTATTAATTTTCAACATCCAAACTTTTATAATATTAATTCCAAATGTTTAATAAATGATTTATATAAATTCTTTCCTATACATGATTTTTCCGTTTAGAATTAAAGTGTTTATGATCAATTTTGCAAAAATATTGCCGTTTCATAAAAACTCACTAAATGTATTTGTCATAATATAATGAATTTAGAATTTTAGTAAATCCCAATTTTAGACACATCATTACAGGTGACTTAATAATCCTCTACGATTATAAACTGAAACAAACTAAACCAATTTTTCAAATAAACATATCTAAAATATTTAAGGTAAATAATACTGATTCTTTAATCTTTAAAATTTAAAAGAATTATAATACACACCTATTTTTTTCAATAGTTGGAAGTCAAAATTTTAAAATAAAATTCTAAATTTTATTTTTGATAACAAATTAATGTTTCCCGGTTATAGGTTTGGCACATAAAGCCTGCTATTAGAAACCTAACAGACAACTTCATTATCACACCTATTGATAAAGCTTCTAAAACGTATGCTTCTTTTTGTGAAAAATTTATTAAATTTGATTAATAAAGAAATATTCGATTCCGGTACCTACACATTTTTAAATTTCACAGCTAACATCATTAATAAAAACCTTCTGGGCTTTCTTAAGCTTTTAAATAAATTAGAGTTAGAATTTCCTCATGCAACAATTATTCATAAATTTCATAAAGTTCCTATGATATTCTGATATATTACTTGTGATACTAAATCTTATATGAATAAACCTGATATTATTTTTGCTAAGTGTTTAAACATCATTTTAGAAAATAGTGTTAAATCTAATAATCTAATCCAAATAAATAATTATAATTTATAAATAATTAGAAAATAATATTAAATCTAAAGTGTCTGGGATTATTGATAATAACAGACCAATTTTTTATTAACTATCAAATATTAGAATTTATTTATTTTTTTATTACTTTTAATTTTTTTTCAATAAACTTTCCACCAGCATACACATCGAAAAATTAAGAGATATATTGTATTTCTATTTTAAAAAATATAAAAAAAAATTATTTATTTAATGATCATTTTAAATTCTAAAATAACTTGTTAAATTATCTATTTATCATAATTATGTATGTATTTTATATATTATGAATATATTTTTACGTTGTTTAAAACTTATTTTATTTATCTGATAATTTTCAATAATTTCGAATTTTGGAGATAATTCTAAATTACTTTATTTTAAGGAAATTTCACTAATTAAAACCAATATATCTTACAATAGAGCTGAATTTTTAGATTCATTTATCTGTATTGAAAATATTACTTATATTGATACTTTTGACAAAATTAGTCACTTTAAATTAAAATTTAGCAAATCACAATACATAAAAAATAATTTATGAAATTATTATATTTCTTGAATTGGATCGGATCTACAATGTTTGCAACAATTATAATTTCACTGGAAATCAAATAAAATATTTAATTAATAATCTTAAAGACAATGATATTCATGTCAACTTTATTTTAAAATATGCTGAATGTATAGAATCTCTTGTAATATTGCAGCAATGGGTTATTGCAAATACAAATGGTCATCAAAACATTAATTACATACAAGAAATTCTTTCCCTTTAAATGTACTCTAACTTTGAATATATTACATGGTTTTTCTAATCTACTTTAACTTTTTTAATTTAACGCCTAATTGTTCAAATTAATTATAGAAACTATATCTTTATCTCAATATTTTTAAATAGGTTCTTATTTGATGATACAGACATTTTAAATGTATATCATGGGATTTGCGTTTGGTGCCTTGATATACTGATTACTTCAATTTTGTGACATAAAATATTTTTATGTTTCTTTTAATATAAACACACTTCGGAGGAATTAAATTAATGAATTTAAGAGATTAAATTTATTACCATTACTGTTTTTAATAGAATTGCGCTATGATCTTCAGAACTATGTCCTTCGTTCATGTCAGAAAAAAATATTCAATTTGTATAGCTGATCATCTCCTTCTATACAAAGACGTGGTCCTATTTTTTATATTGTATTGTTATTTTTTATTCTTGTCAGCGTTTTTCCAAATATTGCCTTACATTTTATTCTTTTTTAATGTTGTATCTTTTTGTATATATTTATAAACCAGAAAGCGTTTCAAAGTTGGGAAAAATATGAATACAGATAAAGAGATGTCATAATTATCATTTGCGAATAAATGTGCTAATTTTTTTTGTGACTTTTTAATTATTTAATAACATAATATATTTTCTAACACATGGTGTGCTTAAACATGTACTATGTTTTTATTTGATATATCAGTATCCGGTTTATCAAGTTATAAACAAAATATTAAAATTAATTATAAATATGTATGCAAATTCATTATATATAGTAATAAGCTTTTGAATCAACAACATAGTTTAATTTAATAAGTCAACAGTGAGCTTGGTTTGTTATTATATACAAAGTTCTTACTATTGTCAGTGTAATTTAACAAAATTTAAAACGCAGGTTATATATATAAAACTGTCTCATTAAATAAATCAAATACATGTCCTCCATTTCTCAATTACTCAATAAAGTGTTTCAATATAAATCAATAAAAGGATATTTATATAATCTCAATAAAAAATAAAAATAAAAAATGCTCCTAATTCATAAAGCAAGAATTATTTTTATTTTACTTTAAGGGGAGAAATATCTTATGAACGAGTTATTGAATAATGCTTATTAATACAGAATATTCTAATATTTAATCGTCTAGAGCATCTAGAATCCAAAGAGTAAATTAACTAATAAAAAATATGTAAATTAAGAATAAAGACTGGTGAAAATTATACCCCAATACATGTTGACATTCAGAAAGGAATATCCAGAATATACTGAAAAATAAGGTAGAAAATAAAAAGAAAACTGTATGACCGTAATCACAGTAATTCATCTGTTAATTACTGAAAATGTATCATATCAATTTTTGCGACGTGAATATTAATGCTCATAAAGTTACTTTTTAAATATTTTATTAACAAAAGTATTTTTTTAAATATTTACAACATATCAAAAGCTAATTAATTACTTTCATCAGCTTAAGAAATAAATTCAATATTATTTATTTAATTAAGTTGTCGTTTACCTTCGTTTTTTTAATTTTTATAGAAAAGTTCTTCCGCAAAACAGAAATGTTTCATTTAAGAAACAATTAAGCTTAAGTGAACTCACAAGCACTATTAATTATTTTTTGACTGATATTAATATATACGCATTTGTTGAAGATTGAAGTATTATTTATGTGAACATTACTTGAAGATTATCATAATACATTATATAAATTTCATATTTTTTCTCAAATTTATTATTCGTTCTTTGTAATTATTCTTTCAAATTAATATTTTTAATAAATTAATTAGTTAGTTGCATATTTTCTTCTTATAGAAAATTAAAACATCTATTAATACCTACTTTTTCGTGAAAAAGTATATGATCTTTTGACAACCATAAAAATAATATTGTGCTTCCAATTCCCTAGCATATAAAACTGTTAAATATAGTATCAGATTAGAAGTAAACAATCCTTGAGTAAAGAAAACATTTCCCTTGTGCATTGTCCACAATTTTCTGTTATTTTGAAATGGGAAGAAGGTAAGTATTATAAATAATTCCAACAATTTGCGTGTGCAGTATGGAAATACGTAAGAAACGTCACGCCTGTTTATCTGAGACAGCTATAAAAGAGACATCTTCTTGGGGCTGTAGTATGTTGATGCTCATGGTTATGGCTGAGTATTCCAAATCTGAGTTTTGTGAGGTGGTTTTACTATACGGAGAATATCGACGCAAGGCAAGATTAGCGGCAAGGTTATTCCACCAACGTTTCCCTGAGGCCCACATTCTTCTCATCAAACCATCCTAACTGTTGTAAACGGCTAAGAGACGTAAGTTGAGTTACTAGTCGACCTCGATCTGGCAGACCAGCTAAAGTAGGATGGTAAGTTCAACCAGATGAAGTATTAACATATGCCCTTTCATATTCGAAATGCAGCGAAAAAGAGATCAGTCAACGCTGTGATCTCTCCAAATGTCAGGTTTGGAAAATCCTTAGTGAATCAGGTGCCCATTCATATCGACCAACACCTGAAAATGTTTTAGTGGGCGGGGATGCCGAGCGACGCTATGCATGCTGTAACTTCGTCATGAATCAGATACAGATCCAGCCAACATTCTTGGCAGATGTAATATGGACGGATGAGTCATGCTTTGTATGGAATGGCATGTACAATAGGCAAAGCACACATTACTGGGCGCTGAAAAATCCTAAATGTTTCGTCGACGTTCGGCATCAAATGCGGTATGCTATTAACGTTTAGTGCGCAATTTACAATAACAAGCTGATAGGCAGAATATTTTACTACGGCACGTTAAAGGATGCACGATATTTACAATTGCTACAGAAGGTAATACCCGATTTTGCGGAGAAGCTGCCGTTGTTTAATCTTAAGAATCTATTGTTTCAACATGACGGCGCGCCTGCTCATAAGACATCTCCAGTGAATCAGTCAAGGAATTTGGCAACCAAATACTAGAGTATGGCTGTTTCAAAGAGTGGCCTCTACGTTCTCTTGATCTGACTCGATTAGACTTTTTCCTGTCGGGATACTTGAAACAGTAGGTGCATGCGATCCCTCCACAAAAATTGATGCACCTTAATCGACGTATTTACGGTAGAGTGTTCCAACGTGTCACACTGCATGCTTCAACATGTGCAACGTGATCTTCAAGCGAGGATCCAAATGTGCATTGCAGCTGAAGAATGTGCATTGCAGTGAGGAGTTTGAACATCTTAAATAAAGTACATTGTTATAACTATTTCTTTCTTTTTTTTTTTTTGTTAGATCGTTTTGTCACTACACAGCGCGAAACAACAAATGCGCGTTTTAATCGTTGCATTTTTCATTTAATGCTTACAGGGTATCTTTTTGTACTTAATCGAGGATACTCATTTTCCCTCTCGTTCCATTCGTTCCTTCTCCTATCTCGTTCCATTTTCGAGGTAGGAACGCTAACTCCGCAGTAGGTGGTTTCATTCAGTGACGCATGGCTAATTTAATATACCTAGACACCACTTTTATAAGTATAGTAGCAGCCGTTCCGAAGTTAAGAGGGTGGGAAGGGATATATATATATATATATATATATATATATATATATATATATATATATATAGTGTGTGTGTGTGCAGCATACAAAAATCCTTTGATAAAAGCAAAAATTCTTATTCACTTATAGATTTTTAACATTATGAAACTTTTTTAAATAATGAAAGAAATAGTTTATTATCAACAAAATCGAAAGAAAGATAGAAAGTACTATTAAACAATACAATTTAAATGATAAGATATAGTAACTTTAAAAAACAAAAATAATTAGCAATGGAAGAACAAAAATTTTATGTGAATGAATTCTTATAATTTTTAAATAATATTGATTAAAACTTTCTATTACAAATATGTTGCATTAATGGTTAAAGTTTGGAATACTAAGCAAACTGTTTATGTATGTATGTATATGTGGTATGTCTGTGTGTGTATATATACATATCATAATGTTTAGTAAATAGTAAATTTGCTTATAATTTGTATATTCACTATAAAGTCATTACATAAAAACTAATTTGTCTGATAAAGGAATAAACTGATTAAAATTAGCTAAAGCAAGTCAAATTCTATTATTTTATCCAATGACATTTTAAAAAGTGAAAATGTCCTTCTATTATTCAATTAAATTAACTTCATTAAGCCGAAAAATATCTACCACTTATCTTTATTAATCTTATTACATTTTCTGTCAACAAATATTTAAAGCATTTTTAGCAGTAAACAAATTCTGCAACTTTTTATACACCTTTTTCTGCAGAATTCTTTGTAAAAATGTATCTTTCTTTCATTTTAGATTTTAAATTTAAAATAATAAAATTTGAAGCTAACAACTGCTTTCATCCTTTATTGTTTTCAATTTAGAATAACAATAACTGCTAACATTTTTATATTTAGTTTCAATTGAAAATTGTTGGCTAATTAAATAAAATAATTTTGAATTTTAGTATTTTAAACAACTTATATTTGTTTTTATTTCTTGACGTAACCAAAAGGTGTCCAATGGAATGAGTTTCATAAAAGTGTTTTTTCGGTAATGTAGTATTTTAGCTAAATTATTTTATTAAAATATTATAAGCAGTAAAACTCATAAACATGTGTCAATAACATTTTTCTTTGATAACGGAATATCCCTACTATCTAAATTAGTTTCTAAAATAAATATAATAAATTTTAAGTCTTTTTTAATGTTCTTCTAGCTCAATGTAAACGCAAAAGAAAGAGAGAGTGCCATCCCCATAGATGCACCTAATCTGTTTATAAATATTATCGCCAAAATTATTATAAATCATTTATATTCTTTTACCAAACACTATTTTGTGAGCATTTTTATTAAATGTTAGTAAGCAAGAGTTGAAATTCACAAAATGACTATTCATCTCTTTGGACCCGAGCTAGGCCAACCAATGGCTGAGTGGGTAGCCTTCCTGATTCCTGAGGGATGGGTCCCGGGTTCGAATCGCGGTTCGGTCATGGATGTTATTTTATCTCTGTATTCCTCTGTCATTTCTTCTGAGATAATACATGAATGTGGCCCACCCTATAAACGGGTTTACGGTGGTATGGCTGGGTAATGCTATTCACCTCCGTGATTTGGTTCACAGGTGTCCACAGGTTAACGACAAATCAGTAGCAGTTCCAGCCGTGTGGCGAAGGATTAGTTTCCCAGTATCTGTTGTTAAAAAAGAAGTGTATACGAGCTGAATGGTAATTCATTAGTTAATTCCATTTTTAAATAACCTCTCTGTGAATATTTTTTACTTAAAATGCAAATTTTTAGTTTTATAACTTTCATCTAAATTGACTATTTTTTTTATTAATTCCATTATTTGCTATTGAGATAAAAGAAAAACAGTGATCTGTTTACCATGTTTTAGTTCCAGTAAAAATTCAAAACATTAAATGATAAAAATATAAAAAATGACAAAGGAGAAGCAAAACTCATGCTTGAATATAAAATAGAATTCAATATTATGTGCTCAGATATTTATAATTCTTTAGAAAATACATAAATTTAAATAACATTTTCAACAAAATTTTTAAAAATATGACTCATCAAATATAGACAATTGAAGCTGACTAACTAATGAAGTAAAATAAAGAAATTTAATGAAAATCCTTGGATTCTATTTGCAATATATGTGTTGACAAATATTTAATTTGCAAACGAAAGTTAAAAAAGAGATTTTAGTGAAATTTACTGTTTCCTAAAGGAGGTTGTCTTTATTAAAAATAATGTGTAACTTTTGCAGATGCGAGAAAGGAGAATATGCCGATAAATGAAAAAGCAAACTACTTCGATATTTAATTAGTTTGTCTTTTTGTGTCTGCTACATATGAATAACGAAATTTGTGACCATTAAAAAAAACACACTTTTTTCTTCAATAAATTATATAAGGTCATTGCGCAATGACATAGAAATCCTAGTAAGCTAATTAATGCTGCCAGTGTATGATTGACAAATAAAAAGAGAAAAAACAGTACTTTTAAAAACAAACATTAAAAAAACAAATATTATTGAGAAAAACAAGTACTGTTGAAAAACAATAAGTTTTATTGAAAAAAAGTATATTCTTTAGTGATAAAAATTAATTTCTTCTAAGAGGCTATTACAATTATTGGGAAATACATAATTCAAAATAAAATATGGATCAATCTTACGATGAACATCCATTAATTACTTAAATTCTAAATTGAAGTAGGTTGTGGAATCCTAAATAATAGTTAAAATAAGTTCTTTATCTCTTATCACATGTATCAAGTGTTGTAGGGATATTCGGAAATTTTAAAAGAATTCTGAGGAAACCCAGTTTTGATTTTAATAATTAAATGACAGATATAATGATTCAAAACAAATATAATATCACTTAATAATTTATTTTAGCAACTTAATAACAAGAGAAATTTACCTTTACAATTAAATTATTCGCGATTAAAAAATGATGAAACTTTGTCCTAAATTTCTTCTGGAAAATTCACACAATAATACATATTAACTAACTTTGACCAGATGGGAATGAGAGATCGGACTCACCCCTTTTAGAAGTAGTATTGAAAAGGAAGTAATATCTAAAAGGGTACTCGCCCATTTTAGAAAGAGTATAGAAATGTCTCCTATCGTCAATGACTTCGCCGGTCTTCGGTATCGATGGTTCTCTTTTCTCATCCACTTCCCATCCCTTACTCGGCATCTTCGCTTTCCACTTCCATTCGCTGATATTTCAACATCTCACTTGATTTACGGCTCAGCATAACTCTTGTCTTACTCATTCCACATGAGATATCTCTTTTTTCTCCGCTATCTCTCATTAGGATTTGTTGGATTTCTTTGGTTCCACTCTCAGGAAAATCGAGACAGGTGGAAATCTAAATAAAAGACAGGACAGTTGTACTCCATTTACGACTTAGATCCTTTTAGTTTCTTATTATGCTCCATTGAAGATCCAATATATAATCCTAGACTCCTTTTCTCTGTGTCTTTTCCTTTTTTACATGCAGTTTTTAATTCTTCATAATCTTAACTCCTCCTCTTTACACCATTGCTTTTCCAAAGTTCTATAGTACCTCCTATACTTTTATGGGATAGGTCAGAAATCTCTCCCTCTCAATCCCGATTGGTCATATTTACATACAAAAATATCATAAAACACAAACGTTCTTGAAATTTTCTCAAGACCACCCGTCCATTCCAAAAGGAAACATTTATTCTTTCATTATACTTGTCTCATTGTGCGAACTTTTATTACATCCTTTCCTTTATTTTACTATATATTAACAGCACAGTTTGAAAGGAAACGAGGGAAAACTTTTACTTTTAAAGTAACAATAAAAATATAAACATCTATATTCTCAGGGTTTCGTTATGTCATTTTACTCTACAACATCAAGTAAAATTAAAGAACAAAAATATGCATGAAAAAAGTAAGGTTAATAAAAATTAAGTTATATTTTTCCATTATATTTTTTCAAAATTGAGTTTAAGAAAATGTTTTATTATGATAGAAGATCACAAGATAAGTCCTTTTATACAAAAGTTTTGAACAAATTTACGGTTAGTTTTACTTTTGTAACGAAAAAATACAATATTAATTAGTACAAAGTGTTTTAGAGTTTGCTATTAATTTTAAGAACGCAAAGAGTATGTACAGCTAAATTAACATTATCATCTACAATCTCATTAAGGTAGATTAATGTACATAAAAAGTTAAGTATCGCTATCATTTCATGAACACTTAGCGGCATATTAACCAAAATGGAGAATTTTTCGACACATGTTAAATCTGCTTTTCTTTCTGTATTTTTTTTTCTAATATAGACGAGTGTTAAATTAAAAAGACCTTTATCTGAGTCAATTTTTTTTAAAAAGTAAATTTTTAAAAATTTCTATTTTAAAAGAAGAGTTTATAAGGTTAAGATATCTTTTTATAAGGTTATCTTTCACATACAGGAAAAATTACAACTCATTTAATTGACAGATATTTGTGATAGTTACTTTGAATCAGCTGGAAAGTGGCTTCAATAATTTAACCTGCTGGGACCTACATTCTCTTTCATAGTAATTTAAAAATTCCAATTTAGTTATCAGATTATTTTTGTGAGAAAATATGTTGTATCTAACGTTGTCTTATCAAAGATTTTATTATCATTATTATTTCATTTATTATAATTTATTATCATTTCATAGGTACAGTGATATAATAATTTTTCCCAAAATTACAAATTCTCTAATAGTACAAATGTCCATAATAGAATTTATTTACATGCAAATTGCAATATAAAAAAATTCGACAATTATTTTAATTTCTATATTATATAAATTAATTTACGGATAAAATTTATCCTACTGAGTTTGTAAATATCAAGATTTATTTCTCTCATGAAATGCAAGCACGTACTAAGCCAATTGTAGGGGAAACATTTTTGAGTAATGCATGAAATATGATTTGTTTAATTATTGGAGATTAAATATTTATTATTCATCCCTCACCCATAATTAATTTTTACTATACTATTTTCATTTCTTATTACTTCCAAGTTAAGCTGATGTGAAGCATTATTACTAATTCAGTATCCGATGAGAATGAATATCATCATAGATTAATTTATATAATCTAAGAGAATATTTATTAAATTTTAAAGGCTTATACTATTAAAAATTATTGAATTTTCAGAATTATGATGATGTTTTGGAGCAACAAATATACTTTCAAATAGGACTTTAATTTTCTCACTAAGAAATATTTCTCTATAACCAGCTCAAATGGGTACTACGATAACTTAGCCATTAACGATAAAATGCTAAACATTAATTACTTTTCTATGGAAATCAGAAGTGCGTTAATTATGAACCAATGTAACTGTAATTAACAAAAAAGTGAACTTTGAGTAAATGTGTTTTCGTGTCTTATGTCTGTGGTAGACTTTGATATATAGTCTGATAAGTTAACCATTTTGAATTTCATAATTTGAAATAAATTGTGGATATACTGATGATTAATTCCATCAAATCTAAATTTATAAAATAGCTTGTTATAGTGTTAATTAAACGCATGGATTACTTAAACGATTACTCTTACGAACATTTAAGCATTTCATTAAATGAATTTACTGTAAATCGAAGAACAAATAATTTTTTATGTAGTGTAAGCTACATCTAGTTGTGGGAAGCCTTTATTTCTATAGAAAACTTTTCAACAAAGGGAAACGGGGAATGCTACAGTACTATACAAATTACATATGGTATTTTAATTGTTAGTAGTTCATTCCGATTATTTTAAAAGGAAACGTTTACTTAGCATTTTCCCAGTAAAAATAAGTCCAAGCCATCAGAGGATAAAATATCCAACTCTTTAGAAAATGAAATAATTCTAGAATGAACTTGACGAAATAAGATACTAGACGCAAAGAAAAATTGATTATGGTAGGTTAAAGTGGCAAATTTTATCTATATGATTTAAGATTCTCTTAAAATGGAGGAAATGTTTAAGACATAATTTATTTAAATATGTTATCGCGTGATTTTCTTTCCTTTAAAAATATTTCTATTCAGCTACTGTCACCTAAACAATAGAATATTTGTTTTTAAATTTAGATTTCATTTTCTACATATTTAACAGACTTAAAAATAACAATGAGAAAATAATTTTATGGAATATATAAGATTTCACAAATATTTTCAAATAGAAGCTATTTTAAAATATTGATATCAGTGGGAGTCATCATTCATAGTCAGGAAACGAAAAATCAAAATGACAAACTTCATTTGCATTATTATATTTTCCTCTCTTTTATAAGATTAATATTATAAAATTTAACTAAAAATGAAACTAACTTTTAATAATGTGAATATAATATTTAGATACATATTTTATACAGCTTAAAAATAATCAACTAAAAATGTTTGAATTAATTAATTAATTTTTACTTAGCAGTAGCATAACTTCATTGCAAGATAAAAATTTTTGTGAATACATGTAAATTACTATGTACATTCTTTATCTTCCGAATTTGTATAAATTGGAGTTAGGAATATGATGCGTGATTGTATTTAGATACATTTAATATATAAACAGTAACAAACATAATATTGCACCAAGCTTCAGGGTTCGTGTCGATTGAAAGTTGAATGAAACAGCCACTCAATGAACACAAGACTTTTACTCGTAAAAATTCCACTAGATATACCAGCTGTGACAATCACAATTATACAGCTACAATTCATCAGATACAATAAGTAACAGCTTCCAATCACAGGTCTCAAATTCCTCAGGCAGAGAACATCTTCTCTAGACTAGCAGTCACGACTAATCGTCTTCACTCATTGATGGTCTTCACAAAACTATGTCGGGCTGCAGTATTTATACCAGACTTGGCGGGGAAATCTACTAATTTCACCAAGGTTCTGTAAGCTTCTAGGCTATCTCGCTAAATATTGGTCCTAGAGCTTAGGTGATGGATGTTTCCAGAAGTATCCATTTCTCGCCAAGTCACCAAATTATTAGAAAACCCGCTTTTAACGTATAACACGTCTAAATACCGTAATTTTTGCCCAAAATTTGAGTATTTCCGATATGTCTGAGATATTTTAAGACATATACAATAATTATTTATAAATTTGTAACAATACCAGTCTATTGTTTTAAAATACACCAACTATTCTTCAAAATGAAAAGTACTAAATACTTCAGTAATTTTCCGTTTCATTTCCAACTTTGCTACATTCTGCTCTCACAAATCACTTTCATTGGGTAAAATGAAATTCTAGAATTATGTATTTTGCCTACATTCTTACGGCTCTAAAGAAAGAATAATACTGCATTGTAATGCATAGAATTCTAACACAATTCCAATTCAGGAACTCTATTACAACGTACAGAGAATAGAGTTCATAAATTATATAGTTTAGAGGTAGGTCATTAGTAAAAGATGTTTTCAGATTGTCCATTCCTATAATTTTTATTTAAGACTCTGAGAAAGAATTAATATTTCACATTGTTTCTAATACATAACAATTATTTTTGACATTTTTCTCTCAAAACCAGGCTAAATGGGTAAAACCTAATTAAAAAAAATATTGAAAACCTAAATTTTAGAACAGTATTGAAATATCACACACTGTGTATATGACTTCAAATAGAGTATGGAGAATTTTTACTATTTCATAATGATACATCCGTAGCATCTCTCCAACTTTCTATAAATAACCACTGTCTTTAATAATGAATTAAAGTTCTTGAGGCTTAACTGCTTAAAGCCCAATAAACGAAAAATACTTATTATTGATGTACTTTTATATAAATAAACAAACTTCAATTAATGTGAAATTTTTTCTGAATTTTTATTTTATGCATCATTGATATATCGCTGTGCTTTCAAACAGAAAATTAAATCTTGATTTTTGATACCTAACTACACTTACAGGAGGTAATTCATATAATTCAAATATCTTTAATTTGGTTATCTAACCATATAAATATTTCTCTGAACCAAATATCATTTCATGTCTAATATTATCATTTATTATTTATCTGAATAAATATATTTATATTTTTAAATGTGCCCGAATTAGCTCTTGTTTACAAGAAATAATTAACAAACCTGTTTATGACTGAAGAATCTCGTGCTTGAATGTTAATTGTTAAATAAAAAATTATTTTTCAGTTTTTTATTTATATAAAATTGTTAAAATAAATCTTTCTAGAGTTATTCTTCATCTAAATTTCAGTTTTTCTAACATTTATAGTTTTTCATTTTATTCTTAGGCTAGTATGATTGAATTTCATATAATTTATACTTTAACTTATTCTTAAATTCCCACAAAATAATGAAATAAGTTACTATGCTTATTACTTATTAGTTAAATAGCATAAGTAATATTTAAATTAGTTGCTTATTACTGTAGTTAATTATTAAATTAGTTAGTTATTACTTATGCTATTTATACATTTATTAAAGAAAACTAGCCGGGAAAAGAAAATGCTCTTCAGTAACTTAAATTGACACTCAGATATGTTAAATTTGTGAATTGGTAAAATCTTGAAATGTATATGAGATTTAATTATAAATAAACTATTTATTTTTGAAAAATTTATATAGCTTACTAATCTAAACATTCTTTTGATTTCTTTTCCATAAGGCTATAAATATTCATAATTATCAAATTACTGTTTCACTAATGCTACTTTTGAAGTTAATAATATATTCATGTGACTAAATTTCTCTTACTATAATCAACTAATTTCATTTTGAAAACAGATTATTGTTATCAGAAATTAAAAAATATCAATAAAATTTTAATTTGCAAAACATTTTAAGCAAGATTATATAAACTCTTAATTTTAGTTACAAATTTAAAGATTTCTGATGTTTACCTGAAATACGCACATTATAGACATCTATCATAAAAATTTTAATCGTTTTTTAATTTCTCTAAAATGAAATTAAACAGGAAAATATAAAGAGATTTTTTTCTTTCTTTATTTAAATTTTTATATAGTTTAAATATATTTCCCCTTAATATAGAATAAATAACTTCATTTCCATAAACTTAATTTAATTAATCTTGAAATTTATTATTTCACTCTAAAATAAATTATTTTTGATTTTTTGTATATTTCACTGGCTTTATATTTTTAAAATTATAATATAAACTGATGATTTTTTTATTTCGTTAGTTTGAATGAACATTGAGCATTTGCTTACATTATTACTTTAAAGGAAATTATATGATACAAAATTAGACTAAATAATTAAAAACTGAAACAAAGGCATATTATTAGGAATTACATAAAAGATAAACGAAAAATAATTTATTAATGTTTCAAAACTATACACAATAGTTTTATAAAAAGCAATTTTCGAAGAGTTTTGCAATAATATCCATTATTTAGTAAATTTTGCAAAAGAAATTTACTTCAAATATATTAATTGTGAAAGTACTTACATTTATTTTTCTGCATGAATACAAAATAACATAAGGGTGTATTAAATAATATGTATTTTACTACTGATTTTATAAGAATAAAATTTTCCATGGTTATTTAAGGTATAATAAAGATACAAAAAATATTTATTAAAATTTAAAATACATTATAATTAAATTTTTCTGCACTTAAAAATTAAACCTATTATATGAAGTTTTCTACTTTTTGGAAGATATTTGATAATTTTCTAATTTAAAATGCAACACTGAATGGGCATTATGAATTTCCAAAAATTGTTTTGATTAGTTTTCTGTTTTAAAAATTAAAATAAAAGAAAATTAATTTTAAGATTTATAAGTTCTATAAAAATTTGATTTCTTAAAAGAGACAAAAAAAAATGCTTCAACAGAATTCTTTTCCCAATAATTCAATACCTGAAGAATACTTAGGCAAAATATTTTGAAATTTATCTCCATTAAAAAATTTCATTAACAGTTTGAGTTTGCTCCTGTAGCGAGTAAGTGTTTTTGGCTTCAACGTGTACTTTAAATCAACAGCTACAATATTTCTTAAAGAGTTGTCTTCATGAAATCAAAGGTTAACCTAACGCTTGAACAAGAGATTTATCATTCTTATAGCAACTTTCAATTTGTAGTTTAATATTTTTGAAACATTATATAATAACGGATGAAAATTATTTTTTCCTTTCATTGAAAGGGAAATTTCTTTTATTGTTTTTCATAATAGACTTGAAGCTTTGCATTAAATTTTGTATTCAAATAACTTATTTCACCCATCTCGAGTAAACTTTTCATTTGCTATTCTTTCATTTTTTCACAGCAGGGAGGAAAGAATATGTTTTCTCTCTGGAAAACCACAAACAGTCCAAAAGTGTTCACTAAAATCTTGCTGCGATTGACATTTGGAGCAAGCTGCAAATACGTTTCTGACCTTGAAAAATTGGAGATTCTTACTACGACATCTTGCCAGCCATTAAATTATCATTTGAGAAGTTATGCCATAATTGAGTATAATAAAAAACCATGCTCTTTCCCTACACACCAGGATTATATATGAGTAATCCCCCACTCTGGCGAAAATCCAACGTTAACATGAGATTGATATTCAAAAATGTGGGTGTTGATGAGGAAGAATAGAACTGATGGCGACCCTATTTGGCCAAACTATTTGCTTTCTCTTATCCGTGCAAGTTGACATACGATGGTGTTCACAGAAAATATACATCCTAAGACTCTGTAATATGTCTGACTTTTAAAAGTATAGAAATATTTGATTTTTCTCCAGTTGTGATTCAATTATGGAGATGCGCAAGAGGAGAAACTGTTAAAAAAACTATTCTCTTTGATGCTAATTTACAACCTTTGGAAACTAGAAAAACGGCAAATTTTTTGTAAAAGATAGCAACATAATTTTTGAGTCGCTCTGAGTAAACTCTTCAAGTATAATATCTGATAAGCATTTAAAAAAGTGTTTCTTTAATCAGATTGTCTAATTATGCTTAAAATCTCTTATTTTGTATTTTTACAGTAATTATTAAAGTACCTATACTCATTTAGAGAATCTTAGTATGGTATACGTTAATGGTAATAGATAAGTTTAATCACTAAACCATAAAATAATAACCTTTATATCACAGAACATCCAGTGTGTGTGCCACTGTGAGCCCGAAAGTGGGTGGATTTGTGTCGTTTATAAACACAGACCAATCAGAAAACGCCTAAACTTTAAATGCCACCAATAAAGGTATCTTTTACAAGGATAAAGTTTTAACCACGAAATATTTTATGTACAGCTACAATATTTTATGTGCTGGTGTGGTCAGGGTTCGAATTCTCTACATTATCTTCTGATAACTACTCTTTGACCAACTAAACCACCGCATCCATAATTTTTCAAAGTAGAAACTTATCATTTACTAATAAATAAATATTTCTTTTACATAAAAATGCTAAAACGTAATTCAAAATTAAAAACTCCATCTTGAATATAATTTTTTGCGAAACTAGGAGTTGTTAAATTGTTAATGGAAAACGAAGATTATCTTAACTTCCAAAAAATCATTTTAGCTTTTAAATTGAAAATTTTTAAATATTCTATAATTGGAAATGTAAAAAACATAAGACATTGAAAACGTTAAGTTTATAAATTATTCAAAATGATGGAGAGAGAGTTGATGTTTTTTCAATGCATTGCAAAATTAAGTTTCTTTTGAAAAATATAAACAGTAGTAATTAAAATTAAACGTTGTATAAAACATTTAGTAACGTAAATCTTATATAAGGGTTTTTTGAGGGTACGTTTTGTATGTCTATATTATAAATTGCTTACTGTAATAATATTTTAATATTTCATATCTCATGAATTCTCCCTATATAAGAAAAAGTTAGGAATTAAACAAATTCATTGCAGCAATTTTTAATGAACTTACCCAAAAATTTACAGAAATATATTTCTGTAAAACTCCTATTGTTAAAATTATTCTTATCAAAAATTTCTCCAGCTCCTAACATTTTGCACTGAATTAATAGAAATTCAGCAGTAAGTGAATCACAAAAAGTTTATTTAAATATATAATTATTTTGAATAAGTCCAATTGTTGCCAGGAATTCTTGTGATTAGCTTCTGTAAAGAAAATTTAGTTAAATAAACTATGTTTTCAATAAATATTATTCATATTTATATTTACAAGAATTTTAGCTTTACAATAGAAATTAAATGAATAGGAACTTTTCAAATTTTATTCTTTTAAATTACTTTCACCATTGTTATACTAATTGAAAGTATTTTTATCGAAATCGATTTCATTAATCTACAGCAGATGTTTGCAATGGTCCTAAATTCTATAAAAAGTATACTATCCAGCTGAATTATACATTTTATACAAAAAAGCACTAGTAAAACCAAGTCCAATTTAAACTTGCTTTTCTATCAAAATATTTTCTTTAAATTAGCAGAACGCAATTTCCTTTATTCTTTATTAATTGACACTTAAAGCGCCAACTAAGCTATCTAAATCTTTCTGAAAGTATAATGTTTTAAGTTCAAACCTCTGACAAATTTAAATGTATTTGTGAAAAATTTCTTACTTAAATCTATTTTTTTTATTAAATTATCTATAAAATTTGAATTAATAATAATATCATGTGATTAAAAAAGAAATTTTATATAAGACTTAAATTATTTTAATGAAACTTTACAGTGAGACACAATAATTTAATTTACCGGTTTTTTCCTATAGTATCTTGTATTAACTCTGCAAACATCCTTGCTTAATATATTAATTTAATACATAATATTAAACAAATATTTTCAGAAATTAGGGACATTTAAGCATCTATTTATAATTATTTATATAATAAGGTTACGAAATTAAAATTCCAGCGAATTTTGTTTATTTTACAAATAATGGTAAATTGAAATATAATTCAGCATTGTATTTTCAAAAAAATACTTATTTTTTTATATAAATTTGAATTGAGTAAAAGGATTAGCGTGTTATGTATGTAATTATTTTATGGCATCAAAAGAATTTTTACTTATTGATTACTAAGGAAACAAAATAATTGTAAATGATTTTGAAACAAAAAACTGAAAAATATGCCCAAATTTAAATTTTGTATTTTTAATGTAATCATGCATTTTCTTAAATATTAATGTTTGAATAATTGGGAAATAACTTTGAATTATTCACAATAAAATAGATTACATTTTATCAAATTTTAATAAATATATTTAGCTTGCAATTATTAAAGAATTCATATGGATTTCTGCATAATGGTAAAGTTTAGTAAGAAAGCTTTATTAAAAAATCTATTTGTTATTATTACAGGGATGAAATTCTGTCCAATTTTTGTATTAAAGTCTATACACTTTGTATATTAAATTAAATATTACATTTAAATATAGCGAAAATATGGTCTGTGCATATTATTATTCAAATATACCCTCAAAGAAACATTTATTCCTGATAATATTAATCTTTTATAAAATTTTTCTGAAATATTTAGCAAACTATCAAATAAAGAAAAATGTAAAATATATATATTTTAGCATTTCTAGACATCATGTCTCAGTATCTTTGTAATCTAATATGCTTACATGTATAATAAGATATATATAATTTAAGTTAAATTGTTTATGGAATAAATTTTCCTACAAATAACGAATTCTTATCACAGAACAATTAATTATTACATTCCCATATAAAATAGGCATCAGTAGCTAATCAAAGAAAGTTTAAAGGCATTTGTTAAAATATACACTTTACAAGTAAATAAATTAAAATGAAGGATTTTTAAGCTCTGGCTTACATTTTGATTATATAATTTTTAAAACTGAAAATACATAAGGACATTGCATTTTCTTCTTGATATGCTCTGAATGCATTTTTGACTTAGATTTAATGTAGATAAATAGTTTTTATTTAGTCAGTTAACGACATGATAAATTTTATAGACATTTCAGATAAAACAACTGTGAAAAGCTTATTAAATATCCATTTATATTAGTACTCATTTTTTTCTTTTGGCTTACATAACTTTGTTAAGACATTTTGAAATATAATTTGTAATTTTCATACGAATGAATAATGAGATTGAAATATGTATTTAAAAATAATATTTAAACGTAGGTTCTCTTTTAACATATTATTTATTATCATAGAAAGTGTTATCAGTGTCATATTAGTTTTTCTTAAATAAATATAAAAAAACAAATTATTATCATTTTTCATGATTATTTTATACAAGTTTTAAGTGTAAATTTTTAACAGCTGCTGTTTTTTTTCCAGCATAAATGACAATATTTAGAACAAGATAAAAGTTTTGCATTTTATTTTCCTTCATATGATTGCACATACAATAAAATAGTTAAAGAACATTTTTTCCTACAAATTTTTAAATTAGAGATTAATCAAAAGCGTTTAAAAATAAAATAAATTATTCATTCGAAATAAAAAGCTACATTTAAAAAAATAAGATTACTTTGCATCAATATCACTGAAAAAAACTTTTTTCCAATTCATTTGACTTTTTTAACAAATCTCTACTAAAAACAATTTTTTTAGTATATATATTCAATTAATTAACCAATTTAGATAACTGTTTAATATATCAAATGTTTTCATACCAATTGAACTAATGTTATTTTAATATACAGTAAAAATAAAATATTTAATTGAGTAACACACACAAACCAATGAGTTTAGCAGTTAAGTAATTCGATGCATGTATCCTACAAATTGTTATTTAGATATGGTATGGTGTGAAGAATTAAATGTATTTGTATTAAAAATGTCTATTTTAGCAAATAAACGTTTATCCAGTCAAAATAAATTGAAAAAAAGAACACATAGTTAAATATATACAGAATTTAAAGCATCTGTTCAAAAAGAACTTGATATAGGAAAAACTCTACTTTTGTAAAGAATTTCAAAGGGGTCTATCTAATAAGATTCTACAAATGGATTGGTTTTCAAAATAAAGTATAAAAAAGTAATGGCTGTTAACTTTATTTTATATTATGAATTATTAATATTGTATCGTTGTATTATTCTTCAGACAGGACTTGAAAAACACTTGTAAAGTGTACATAAACTCATAATATATATGTACAATGATAATTTCGGTTGCACCAGTATGCTTCCATGTATCGCGACCTGAGTTGGGCTCTGTCAATTAGATAGAAACAGACGGTAAAAAATAATGATTGTATTAACTGTTTAAGCAAAAATATCGAATAGTTGCTGTCTATATAATTTCGGTTACATTAGTGAATGCAATTATTATACGTTATAGTTATTTTCGTATTAATTATTGTGACATAATGATCTCATAATGCAGTTCTGAATGTACAATCCTAAGGTAGACAATTTTCTGAAATTTAGAATAAGACGAATTACTTTTTCAAAAGATTTAGAATTCAAAACATATAAAAGTAAATTTTTGTTATTAATAACGGTAATATAAATAATATTTTACTTACTCATATATTATTAATTACTCGAATTATATTTATTTACTAATAATTTTGAATTTAACTTATCATAAAGGGGCTTGCCATTGCCTCGGGAGGCAGAAATTCTGCTTGTTGGTCCGAACCTGCACCATCCAATGGGTCCCTGCATATGTTAACATCGAGGGAAATGAACAAGCGGACTCCCTCGCCAAGGAGGCTAAGAATATCAATCCCTCTTTCACGACTAACACTTGCTTCGATGGTGCCTTCCAGAGCATAATCCTGATCATGGTATCCCCTCTACCAACAGTAGAATGGAAACTGGGCACATGAGGGGTATGAAAATCATGCCCGATAGATCTAGAAACCATGCAGAATGTAGGTATTAAACAGGAGTTCCACTGGATTCGAGGCATCTCTTCAACGCATCTCTGTTTCGTCGATCCTCTTCAGCATCGACCCCAACTGCTGATATGAAACTCTTTATACGGAAAAAACTAAAGATGACGCCAGGAGAGTGATTCACATCTTTGGTCCCATATGACTTCTCTTTTTTTCATTTATTTTTTTCATTTTACATTTGTCACATGATAACAACAATAATTTTGAATTATTCTTATCTCTTAAATTATTTCATCATAGTGAAAAATAAATAAAATTAGTTGAAAATTTAAGTAATCTGGATGAAATGAAAACAATTAGTTGCATTGATGAAGAAACAATCAGTCATCTATGATAAAAACTACATATTATGCTAGTATATAATCAAGTAGAAAAGAATTTAACTATGAAACAACTATTTATTGTCTTATGTAGCTTTACTTATTGAAATTATCTATCATTTGTTTAGTTTTTACTTTTTTTATTCTCTTTTGCAAAATATACAAAATATAATATGTCCTAACTCGTTACATAATCTTATTTACATCATATTAATATCCGTTTAAAAGGAATGATATTTTTAAAGTGTGTGCACACATACTTTAAAAATTTGCTAACAATTATATAAATAATAATAATATTTCTTTCCGAAGTAAGTAAAAACAATTCTATTAAAATCGGTACTTTTTGAGGAAAATTTGGAAAATTCATCTCTTTTTATTAATTTTAGTAACTGGTATTCAGTATAATATAAGCATGAAAGTCATAACATTAATTATATTAGGAGAAATTTGCATTCCCATGTTACATCCAAATGTTTACAAGTACATTATATCAAAATACGTTTATATTCAGTTCAAATATATTGACGTCAATAAATTTATTTCAAATAAAGAATCTAAGTATAATTTATATTATGAAAGAATTTTTATTTCCGTGTAAATTAATACAAAGCAAAGAGTTTTTTAGCACATGAGAGAAATTATTTTATTACATAAATAAATAAAATATACTAACATAAACATATTTTTTTAAAAATGTCTTCACAAATCAAAAGAAATGTTCTTATAAGAATATAGGATAGAATATTGTAATAATATTTTTAAAAAATATTATACACACATAAGAACTTTAAAAAATAGAGTTCATATTTCTGAATAATAATTGAGTTATTGTATAACGGAGCTTTATTTGAAATGCGTGTCTCGTGCTGAGTACAAGCGAGTAAATTAGGCTTGCATAATAAACTCTGTGAGCTTTGTATATTCACGCCAGTCTCTATGTGGAAAATAAAATAGCGCATATTTTATATATATTCTTGGATTACTGCCTTATGTTCAACCTGCCTTTTTGTTTTATTAAAATTCGAATTATTGTAATAAAGTCTGGAAAAATACTAACACATTTTTATGCTTCATAAAAGCTTTATTACATCTAAGAAATAAAATAAGTCAAATAAGAGTATAAAACTTGTTCGAGATGGAAATGTTGTCTTATAAAAAATTCTGTATTTAATTTTCTCATCCTATTTTTTTGTTATTCTTTAGTAATCCAATCTACACATAGATTATCGATTCTTCCATCTATAAATTTTTAAAAGACATTTATTTTAAATGACATTTTAGTAATAAATAACTGGATTGATGAATGATAAAATTACAAATATCTTGATTCAAACTATAACAGATTTTATTCATATAATTGAACATTTAACATGATCCATAAATAATTTAAAATAAATTATTAATCTGAAATTTAAAAATAGAAATTTCAGTGCGATACATGAATACTGTACCTAAATCAATTAATTATTTTCAAAAAGTAAGAATTGAAGGTGTAGGTCTATATTACAAAATTCAGTTTTATTGAATTGAATTTTGTAATATCGACCTACATATTGTAATATCATCTAAAGAATTGTACAAGTTTTCGATGGAAAGCATGTGTTCAGATATTTGGCTCATCAAATATATGCAAATAAACCTAAATAGGTTTCTGCACTGATGTACTAAACTCAAACACAACAAATATTTTTTGTCATAACTCCGAAGAAATCATTTGACAGACATGAAATTCGAAACCAAGAGACAGCAATTTGTACTTAAGCAATGACGAAAGCATAGTTGCGCAAAATTTAATAGAATGCATACAGAAGAAAATCAAACAAAAATGTCTTTATTGAACTCATAGTATTATTATACATGATTTTCTATGTTTGTAGAAGAAATACAATGCAGATGTTTCTTAGCATGTACTATACCCTTGAATTACTTCAATGGTATTGCACAGTATTTCGATACACACTATTCAAAATATCAGATTATCCAACGTTTCTTGAGATAAGAATGACTATTCCTCAATCACAATCTGTTTTAATTGTTGGATCTCCAGAGGATATTATTATGCTACATCATGTCTTTTCAAAGCACCCTACACATGTCCTAGGACATCAGGACACCTAGGACATCCTCCTATACACATCAGGAGGGAATACTAGTCAATACATTCAAATTAAATACTTCCTTCCTATAAGCTACAGAACAATAAAAAAGAAGTGTAATCGGGGATTTTCATCCATGAAACAAAGCCTACTTTGAAAGCACTTCCGAACGGACGCATATGGAGAAGCATCGCCTCCATTCAATAGCAGTTCTAGATAACAGAATCTTCCTTAAGAACATGCAACACATTCCACCCGTTCAACATACTTTCATAGGTGACAACTTCGAGGCGACAGTAATGGTTATTTTCCGAGATGTTACAGGGTAAAAACTGTGTCTCTACCTCACCTCAAATCAACTGGATTTCGGAATCACTTGTGGTACTGAAACGACTCTTATCTTCAGAGGATACGATACAAATGGTGAGATTCTGAGTTTTGGTCTTCCTTGTAATCACACTAAGGTATAGGGCCGTTAACCAACCGTCTAAGGGATGCAGTATTCAAGACGTTGGATGAATAGACCACCTTTTTTAAAGTATCTGAACATAGTAATCCGAACATTTGTCCCCAGTTTGATGTAAATATTTGTTAATTGATTCGTGCTCTTTTGGCCTGCAGGAGGATGTATCAGTTTCCCAATGTTCTTATTTTTCTACATTTCCAAACTACATTATGGCTTATTACTAGACATATTTTTTTTAGCAAAATTTCTCGATAAAATCATTAACCACCTTACAATTAAATATATTCATTGGACTTTTTTCTACATAAAGATTTGTTTTATGAGTTACGATGTTGTTATGTGATTTCAATTTAAATAATGGCAAATTTTTACAAGATAAAATTACATAATTTTAAGATAATAATAAAAGGAAAAGCTTTTCTTATAAATATTTATTTACTCTTTAAATTTATCATAATATTCCATTAAAGGTGAAAGCAAAAAATAAGTTAATAGCCTTGTGATATGAAAAAGAATTATATCTGTTATTTTAAACAACATTAAATTTAAACACTTTACTACTTTTAAAATTCTATTTTAATTTAGATACATGTTCTGTGCCTTAAGAATAATGCATGTCAGTCATTTTTCTAGCATATGTGACTTATACCTTAAAATAATTTACATGTGTGCATGACTTAGATGAGATCTTATTATAATACATATTATCGAACAATACATTAACTAATAAGTGTATGTGAGTTACACTATTAATAAATTTTTCTTTTGTGACTCTCAAAAATAAAATTAAGTTGTAGCAAATAAATAATAGAGTATATATCAGAAAATCTTATTTCAATTTATGACCATTAATGTCATAAAATTCTAGCTTTTAAGTACAAAAAAAAAAGAAAATATCTACGGATTACTTAAATCAAATTGTTCCATTTGCTTTTGTATTTTTTTTTCAATTTCTTGTTACAACATTAATAGATACATATCAGTTTACGTTGCATTTTTAAACTGTAAAACCTTACATATTTAATAAAAAAGGTAGTTTAACTCAATTCAAGTAAAAATGAATACCAATCCTTTGAAGAGATTTTTCTGGAATAAATTGACTTTTAAATTAGTTTTAGAGAATGTAGATCACGCAGATGATATGTGAATGCCACAATAGAAAAAAGCTTCTTACACCGAAAATTTATGAGGAAGCATTCTTTTTTTTTTTTCAACCGCCTCTAAATCAATGTTAGTTTCTTTATCCAAGTTTTTGAAGATGGCTATGAAGTGTATTTTATGAAAAATCAATGTTTATTATCTCTTTCTTTATTCCAATAAAAAATGTTTTAAGAAATAATTTTTTCTTTTACTTGTATCCTAACTATCTTAAAAAATCTGAAATAACCAGTTTCATTTCCAGCATTATCAGAGTCAAGAAAGGTTGAGACCTTAAAGGAATGCAAAGTATTAGCATAATCTAAGGTATCTTTGTATATTTAAGGTATATAAAATTTTTATAAATCATATAATAATATGTAGAGAATATTATTTTCGTTTTTCATTGCTCAATAATTTAAATTTTAAACTTATACTTTTTTACAAAATTAGAAATCAAGTAGGTATTTAAAAACACAAAATCTAATTTAAACTCTTAGGAAAAACGAAACTAAATATTTATTTAAATTTAATGTATGCTTTTTTTTATTTTAAGTAATTTGAAAGCTTGATAACCATAGAAATAAAAATAATAACTATATAACTCAGAAAAGAAAAAATAAACTTTTTTTTTACATTTAATTCCTAAATTAAGTATTTTCATAATTTAATCAATAGATTTAAATAATTTTTTTTTATTTTTGTTAATAAATTTTCTCCATTTCGAAAAGATGAATGCATTCTTACAGAATCTATCTTTTGATCGATGACAGACTAAAATCATATAATCTTATGAAATTTACGTCTAAGAAAAATGAATTTTGAAAATTTTCTCGCTTTAATAGAAACTTTAAATACTATACCGATAATACAGCTTCTTTTAAAAAATAATTTTATTACAAGGAAAATATTATCTTTGAAATTAATTTAATCACTTTACTATGTACAATTTGAAATATTCTACTACTTTTTTAAATGAAAATATAAAAACTTACAAATCTCAATTTTAAATAAACTATAATATGCATTGGGGCAATAAAGTAATTTTCAATATTTTATTTTTGCAAATTTAAATAAATTTTAAGTCACATATTTAAAAAATTTATATAAAAGACATCAATTGAAAACCACAATATTATATTGTAAAATCAATCTTTGTCTTAAAGTTTTGTAGAAACCAACCCTTTCTTATGTTAATTTCTATTCTATGACAATTTATTTTTAGTTTCATAGTCAAACATTTCTCTTTTCATAAGATGACGCTCAATTTGTTGCTCCTTGAAGTAAAAGAATAATTCTTAATTACTGATAAATAATTTTGAATTATTCAAAGAATGATCCAATTATCTTACATAAAAACAGGATTCTCAAAAACTGACAAGCATTAAGAAAAACAATGATTTATCTTTATTGGACGCTATTTCCTTTTACCTTTTATTTTGGGTTTCACAATCTTTCTCTCTCTCTCTCCTCACTTTATCTACAGTTTCAATAACCTGTCATGTTTTATGTTTTTCAGTAAAGATTTTAAATTCTTGTTCTTTTGTATGGAATTCAATTACACTTAAGACACCAAATTTTTCTATTTCTAAATAATTAACACTAATTGATTTGATTGATTTTTTGGTGGGGTTTACTAACGCAAGACCCAAAATTGGATACTTCTGCGCCTTACAGTATTTTACTTAAAGAAAAAATTCTGTGATAAAAGACTAGTTAAATTTTTAAGATGAAATGTACTAAAAATTAAAAAAAAGCTTCTTCAAAAGATTAGAATAAAAAAACTAAGTAGAATTCAGAAAACAAATTGCACATAAAAAGAAAAACAAATTTATATGTGATCTAAACCAAATAAAAGCTGATAAAATTAAACAAGTGGTGTTAAAAAATGTGTATTGTCATTGTGAACTATTAGTCCCCTAACATTCAGTTCTTGTAGAATTTCTGGAAGATATTTAGTGTTTTACCAGTTTGCTTTTACATTCTTCTGTCTTTCCAACTTGATGGCTTTGACCAATCCGTACTTCTGAAGAAAACAGCATGCATCACTTTTTTCAGTGAGCGATGTTTTTTCACCATTGTCGGTGTGGGATCATCTTTAAAAACCCATACTTTGCTTTTTTGACGTGTTGGAACGTCAAAAAACAGTATGTACGTTTCTTCACCAGTTACAATTTTAGAAATGATGTGGTGGATACCATCATTTAGCAATTTAAGAGTTTCTTTACTGATTTTGACACGCTCCTCATTTTGGTGCTCAGTTAGATTATGGGGAACCCAACGGCAAACTACTTTTTTCATATGCAATTCTTCATGAATGATTTTGTGTATAGCTGCGGATCTAATGTTAAGTTCCTTATATATCATTTGGTAGGTACAGCGATTACTATCCATTAACATTTTTCGTATGGCAGACACATCCGGGATTACTGCCGACGGTGGCCTTCCTGTGCGTTCTTCATCCTGAAGAAAATTGCGACCTCTTCTAAATTATCTAAACCATCTGAATACAGTAGCACGAGCTGGAGATCCATCTCTAAATGCTAATTGCAACCATTGAAAGCATTCTTCTTCATTTAATCCTGCTTTAAAATCATAGAAAATCATAGCGCGAAAATGTTTTCGCGTCAACTCCATTTTCTTGTCTGTTTAAAATTTATTCTACGCTAAACAAGTTGAAGTAAGTCAGTAAAAAATCTCCTTCTGTGTTAAAATAGTTTTTATCATAAAATTAAGCCGTTATTTTTATTTTGTAAATTCTCGCCTGCACGTATGTCAAAAATTTCAGAGTAACCCTCGTATCAGTGGAATGTGAATAGTTGCCTACCCTATAAACAGGTACTTATGCTTGTGTGTACTGAGAAATTCAGACACCACATCAAAATATGGTTTAATTGGAAAAGTGGAGCAGCGCACCCTACAATGCCAACCTAGCTGGCACTCGACAACAACAATTAAAATGTGATGTACTCTATGTGGTTCATTACACATATCACAAATCTTAACACATTGAGACAAGAAAAAGTGCTTCTATGTAAATCCAATATGTTCAATGCAAGAGCGTATAACATTTACATCGGCTCGTCTCATGGGAGCAAGTGAGAAGGGAAGAATGCGAGAGGATATATTATGTAATTTTTTATTTGTCTACAAATTCCACGTTTTCTGCCAGTGGAAGGAAATAAAATCTATGACAATTTGCTTAATGTCAAAAATTTTTAATGCTTTATGTAGAAAAGTCAGTGGCATTTTTAGCAGCTTTATTTGCAAGTTCATTTTCAGCAACGGAAATATGATTTGAAACTCAAGAAAACACGGTGTCAAATCTTTTACACTTCAATATAATTAAACTATCTAATATTTCCACAGTAATTGGAGGATATTTGTCATTAAAATGGCCTAATTACATGACCACACCCATGCATTATTATGATGATTGGTTTCTATTAATTGATATCTAGTTTTACGCTCATCATTATTTGTATAGATACAATATTTTCGACGACAGTTAGATTGTATTCGTTTTAGAACACTGAAAATAGCAACAGAAAAAATGCAATCCAACTATTTTTATTTCATGCTTGAACCAACTAAGTTACGATTGCTACTTTGAGACTGCTTAAAAACACATAGCTTTTTTTTATTTTCATCCTAAAGCTTTCAGCTAATCAACTTTTAAAAATTGCTTTTGAGGAATACTTTAAAAATCATTGATAAACCATAGAACTTCTTCATTAATATGAACTTAATACTTTTAATTTCCTCCTTCTCTTCGTTTTTATGTACATTTATTAGAAAATATGATCATATATAAAATTGATTATTCATCACTCATTTTATATACACACAACGATTGCATTTGTTTAATATTGATAAATATTTATTTCATTATTAAAGGATCATTTGTTCACTCCAAATATGAAAACCCTTCATAAATTAATAAAAAAATGATTTAAAAAATTAATTTAATAATTTTTTCTATACATCATTATGTCTTCGATACGTCATTATTCTAGACGTTATTATGCCTTCGATACAAATATCTTTCTAAATACTGAGAATCTTAAATTTAGAAATTTTATTAATATTAACTAGTTCGTTTGATTCATGAATTTTATCTATTCAACGAGACTATATAAAGAATTATTTTGTTTTAGACTACAAATTTTATAAAATCTTGCTCCCATCAAGAATTGAAATTAAAATAAGCATTAATTTAATTGTGTTTCAAAAAATGTGATGCTGTATGAATATTCTTAAATTTTTAAATAATTTCCTTGCTAGTGTAACTTCTGAGGTTATTTAAAGAAAAACTAAGAGTTCTCAGCTCTAAGAAATTTAGTTTGAATTGTCATGAATTATTTCTAATCAAAGTTGTTTACAACATTCATTGTCTTTTACCACATCAATAATTATTTAATATATATTTGAAACTAGTCTGATGAAGTCAACTCTTTCACTATATTCTATTTAAAAATTTCTTTATAATTTTTAACATGCAACTTAATTTCAAGAAAAACTGTAACTATATTTTATTACAGATATAAAATCGTCAGTGGATTAGTCTATATACAAACGACTTATTACTAACTATTTAGTTACTAAAACAAATGATTAAATTAATACATTCAGAATAATATAAGAAAATACTATTTATCAACTAAATATACCTTTAAGAATTACATTTCAGTATTGTGCAATAAGAAGTAAAAAAACTAAGAACCATAAAAGGAAAGATATTGATCAAAAGCACCAGGGCTGCAAAATAAAAGAATTCTGAAATTTTACGTTATGATTCGTTGAATCCGAAATTGGCAATTAACTTCCTTGCGAAAAATGGATATACAAAATGTCCATCTTGAAACGTAATTTCATATACACTATTCGCCATCAATATGAACGTTAAAAATTTTACAACATTTTTTATACTAACGGATTATTTATCTTCGGTGAACCTAAAATGAAATTTTTAGTAACAGTTATTTTTTAAAGGGTAAAATAAGAAACAATTTCTTATTTAATAGTTTTACAAGCAAATATAAAACAAAAAAGTCAAATCAAAAGTTTCAAATGCTTTTAAATTTTAATGCATAAGACATATATTATGTTATTATATATTTGATATATAAAATTTTTTAAAAATTTATTTTTTACTAGCCAAATTTATAAAATTAATTCGGAAACGATTAAACCTAAATCATGACAATCTAACAATGCAGGATAATGAAGAAAAATTGTTATTAAATAAATTCATATTTAATAATGTAACATCACCTTAAATAATAATTGGGCTAAGGAAAATTTATTTTGTTCTTAACTTAATTATAATCGCATTACATCAGTTAAACAGAGTAAAGAAATAGATGTAGAAACAGTAAAAAAGTTTGGCTTCTTTTTATTTATTACACTTGGCGCATTCAAGAAAAATATCTTATGTTTACACTGTAGCAATAAAACTATAAAAATTTTATCATTCTTAAAAATAACTAAAAAGTGCATTAATTTGAAAATATATAGTTTCACTATATTAACTTACCAATTTTTTTCAATTAGATATTTAGTATTTACACAGGACCATATTTCTGAAAAATTAATATTTTATTTCATATACATTATTAGCTATTAAAATTGCTACACCAGGAAGAAATGCAGATAACAAAATGATATTTATTGGACAAATATATTATACTAGAAATAACAAGTCATTAAATTTTCAAAAATTTGGCTGGATAGATCCTGAGAAATCAGTACCCAGAACAACCACCTCTGGCAGTAATAACAGCAGTTATACGCCTGGGCATTGTGTCAAACACAGATTGGATTGCATGTATAGGTACAGATGCCCATGCAGCTTCAACACGATGTCACAGTTCATCAACCGTAGTGACTGGCGTTTCGTGACGAGCCAGTCGCTCGGTAACCATTGACCAGACGTTTTCTATTGGTGAAAGATCTGGAGAACGTGCTGGACAGGGCAACAGCCGAACATGTTCCGTATCAAGGAAGGTCCGTACAATACCGGCAACATGCGGTAGGGCATTATCCTGCTGATATGTAGGGTTTCGCAGGGCTCTAATAAAGAGTAGAGCCACGGGTCGTAATTCACCAGAACTGTAACGTGAACTGTTCAAAGCAACGTCAATGCGAACTAGAGGTGACCAAGACGTGTATCCAATGGCACCCCTTACCATCACGCCAGGTGATGGGCCAGTATGACGATGACGAATGCGCGCTGCCAGTGTGCGTGCACCACGATGCCGCCAAACACGGATGCGACTATCATGATGCTGTACACAGAATTTGGATTCATCTGAAAAGATGACGTCTCGCCATTCGTGCGCCCAGGTTCGTCGTTCATCACTCCATTGAAGGCGCTCTTGTCTATGACGCAGCGTCAAGAGAAGCCGCAGCCATGGTCTCCTATCTGAGAGTCCATGCTGCTGCAAACGTCATCGAACTGTTCGTGCAGACACTTGTTGTCTTCCAAACGACCCCGTTTCTTGACTCACGGCTCGTGACGTGGTTGCACGATCCATTACGCCCATGCGGATAATATGTCTGTCTTCTCAGATGCTAGTGATAGGTGGCTGTTGAGATCCCGTATGGCGTTCCGTATTACCATCCTGAACCCATCGATTCCATATTCTGCTAACAGTCATTGGATCTCGACCGACGCGAGCATCAATACTGCGATAAGATAAACCGCAATCCCGGTACACTACAATTCGACCTTTATCAAAGTCTGAAACATGCTGGTACAAATTTCTCCTTCTAACACGAGGCATAGCAACAACTTTTCACCAGGCAACAACGTTCAAATGCAATTTGTGTATGAGGAACCGGCTGAACAATATTCTCATTTAAACACAATGTAGGTGTCGCTACTGACGCCTGCTTTGTCTGAATGCGCTGAAAAGCTAATCATTTGCATATCACAGCACCTTCTTCTTTTCGTATAAATTTCACGTCTGTAGCATGTCGCCTTCTTGGTGTAGCAATTTTAATGGCCAGAAGTGTAATATTAATTATAGTTTAAGATTACTCCGTAATAGCATATTTACACATTTAAATGTTTCATGTATGAAACTGGAAACATCTTTTAAAAATAAAGGATACACTTTCATTCAGTATTAAATAGCCTTTTTAGTTAATGCATTGCTTCCCATTTTTCGAATTTATAATAATTCTTGTCTTCTTTACATGATAATATTATATAAGAAAAATAATAAGCCTTATTGAAACAATATTTCTTATTTTTATATAAGGAAAATATTAATTATTATGTTAAATCAAATAATGACAATTGTTTGCACAAAAATTATTGAATACCCGAATTTTAGGATTATTATTCAAATGTAAAACTAGATATCAATTCAAAGAAACCAATCATCAATAAGTAAATCATGAAATGTTGCATTTTGCTTACATATATGAACATATGATAACAAATGCAGAGTAATGATATTCATTTAATCCTTGGAGCAAAAAGATTGAAATAGGATACATGATTGTTGTTAACACAAGCAAATATAATTTTGGGTTCATGGAATTTATAATACTGTTGGCATGTTGGGCCTATTAGTTATCAAATACTCCTCCTCTCATGCTTGGCAGTTTTATTTTGGATTTGATCTAGAAAAGGTATACGTTTTAGAGCTCTTTGGTAGAAAAAATTATATGCTGCTCAAAATAATTAAAGAATATTTTAAGTACTTTTCAAAATAAAGGAATAAGAAACTTCTTTGCATATGATGTAAGAAGATAACTACACATGCAAGTTTTTGTCATTTTCAAACTATGGAGTATGCAATTTTTGAGTTTGACATCGATGATGACTCTTTAGAAGCAGCGAACAAGATTAGATAATATAAAGTAAAACAAAGCGATAAAGAATGATCGGTATTCAGTAATCTCGGATTACTGAATACTGATCAACAACTGATGCAGTTGTTTTACTTTATATTATCTAATGCATTCAGATGAAACAACGAGATTACTGAATGCATTATAATATAATGCATTCAGTAATCTCGTTGTTTCATCTCAATGAATTCTTTTAAGCGATGCAGAAGTTTAGAGAGATTCTGACTGGTTTGAGGGGGACCAAGCACAATTCAAAGTAACATAAGCCTTTGAAATTTCAGAAAGAGAAATTTTCAGGATCTAAAATTGCTTTTTTAAGACTGGAAATTCAGACTGAAGAATAGGTCATCGTAAGCATTCAACAATGACCATCGAAGCTCGTTTTTTAATGCTAACGACTCGGAAACACAGAAATTTGAATGTCATTCTTTTTTAATACTTTTGCTTGGTTATTAACCCAGTTATGACACAAATTGTCTGAAAACTTGTATGATCAACTACCAATGGTGTAAGTAATTAAGATACCATCAAGCCCACATAGAAAAGCAACAGAGCATGTGAAGTGGAAAAGAGAAATAAATGGCATAATATTCTTTTATCTTATGAGACTTGTTTTTCTTTTCATCTTGATAATAGATGTATTTTCATTATAAGTGAAAGTGGCATAAGAAACAATCTGATTTTTTATATTTTATATCTTGTAGATTAGATCTAATGGATGAAACATAAAATCATGCATGTTGGAATCGTTCTTCCTTACTGTGTTAACAACTGGAACATTCTTCTCCAATAAGATAATTTAAATACTCAAAATCATGATAAATATTCAAATAAACTAAGGAATTTTAAGGACATCAATTCGTGTTTTCATTGAGCAACTAAATTCCTTAATAAAATTTTAATGATTTCATATTCTTTTTTAAAATTAATAAGAATTTAGATCTTTAAATTATTTTTTAAATTTGTTAAAAATTGATCTCAAATCTCAAATCAAAAATTGATCTGCCATACAAAGTAATGAAATTGGATTCATTACTTTGTATGGCATGAAAATGCAATGAATGTCGATTTGTCATGTTCAAGTAAACTGTTTTATTTCTGAAATGTCTGCCATATCCAAACGACGGCACGTTTTTATGAAAAGTAAGTTTTAGTTACTTAACTCATTTTTAGATAAATATTTATTCACTCGTGAAGATAGTCAAATAAGTCACTGAAAATTAACCTTGACTGAGAATAGGTTTGCTCTGGTTTTATGTATTGACTAAACTCATTTTGAGGCACTATCATAAAAGATATCTACATGTTCGGCATCTTACATAATGTTTATTAATAATCTTGATCTTTTATCTGTAGAAGCTTAGCCATATAGAAATAATCCATAAATACTTAGAATGTTTCAAATATAAACCCGTCATTACCAAGCAAATAAAAGTTTATGTTCTTACAGAAAGTGTTTCGCATTTTGCACTTTTTATCAATAGTGGTGGAGATTTCTTTGGTCCTTTTTTATGTCTTTAATTATAAAAGGCCACAAAGAAAGGTTATTTTTCATTATGTATATTACTATATTTATATGCATCTTTTAAAAGGCCGAACATTTTGAAATAGTACCTGATCTCAGACCTGATGATTTTATTTAACATTAAAATGATGTTGTGCACGTTGTGACAAATGATCTATTATGTTTATAAGCAAAGCAACCAATTTTGTCGGAACGAATTTAAAAAAAAAGTTTTAAAAACAAGTGATAAAGCATCTAAATTCAAATTTACTCAATTATTCAACTACAGAAAATATTAGTTAAATATTTCAATCTCTCCTTAAGCTATTAGGTTTGAATACATCTGAGAATCTGGTTTTAAATCATTCAAATATCATTTGAATAAATCCGTTGGAAAGAAGATATTAACTTAAGAAAAAATTTTAACACCATTTCAACTCAAATTGGAAATAATTCTAATCTCTTTATCTTTTTGTGCTAATAGTTTTGAAGCCTTGACTAAAGGTCATTTCTTAATTGTATGTCTATTTAAGGACTAGAATTATTAAATAAACATGAAAAATACATATCTCTAAGTCACTCAGTCTGTTGAATTAGCATGGAAATAATTATATCGAGATCACCTGAATCATTAAACTTTTGTCAAAAGACAATTTTCTAATTTATAAATGGGTACTTTGTCTATTCAAAAAGTTGTATCGGTATTAGATAAAAAAAAATCTGAGTAACAATTTTAAAAACTTTTAAAAGTTATATCTCTAAGATTTGCATTTTATCATTAGATAATAAGTTTTCATCTTATTTACTAAGCACATTATTTTTTTTTGATTGTTACTCAGTTGTAAATAATTGTTCAATTTCTTATCATTTTAATTTTATTTCCATGTATCGATATAATATTTTATTGCATTCTATTTATATTAAAAGTTGTGAATCATAGTACTAATTTGTGGAATTTTAGTACAAAAGTTCAACGCAAAAATAATGTTGGAACCAGGTTTCCATGTTGAATAAATTGGTTTTCCTATTCTCCTTTTCTCTGGTTTTGTAGTTTATCTTTGATTTACTCTAGTGAGCATGAACACTGGGGAACGTCCCAATTTTTTGTTAAATAAAATCAATTATAGTATCCTAGATCATTGATACAGTGGACGGTAAATTTCTAGAGTTCCTCTATTTTATAGAACTGATTACAGTATCTCGAACACTTGTACCTCTGTTGATCTAATGAGAGCAAACGTTATTTTATTGTTTATGTAACACAATGCATTATCATGAACATTTGTTGCTGTTTAATTAGTTATCATTTAAATTTAAATGCAATCCTCTCACAACCGCTCACATTAAAGTGTTAAAGCTTCTTGGAGTTATGTACAGAGGAGTACTTTGGAATCAACTGTCAACAAACCTCTCATTGATAGAATAATTAATTACGACGCATATGATTACAGAACAACAAATATTTTTCCTGTGCCAGTAAAAACATGTTTGCCATATATCAGATAATCAACAGATTGGTTGATATTGTGAGACAATTGAAGATGTTTTCCCAAAATTTCCTTCCGTGTTCCGTTAAAAAAGGTTCGGTAATTTTCTTAGCGCTTTAATAACCACGCACCTTTCCAATATTATAAGTATTACTAGGATAGACGAACTGCTAGGGATAGATTACTAAAAAATTATACTTGGATAGCTGAATATTATATTCAGTATCACATGTATTAAGCATCGTCAATTTATCTGCATGTCATAAGAATACAATAAACAGATAAAAAAATTGGAATATTTACAATGGCGAATTTTCATTAAAATAAAGATATTAAAATATTTAATCTATTTAATTAGCTTAAACTTTAATCTTAAAAATGCACTATATGTTTGGTTTCCTTATTGCAAAGTATATTGTTTCTTATCACCGGTGAAATGCTTTGCAAATTCTAACTGACAACAATTATTACCAACAATGTATATTTAATATAGCCAAACAGAAGAGATAGCAAACTATTTTGGTATGCGCATTCTTAAAATTAATTATGTAAAATGATTTGCTTGTAACATGTATTATCTCTTTCAATGCCCTGAATTTTTTTAAACATTAAAAGAGTACTTGATATCTTTAACCAAATATATTTTAATAAAAAATTGCATAGTGAAAATAAACATCCCTTTTAAAGTAAAATTTATGACAAGATTAAAATATCTTAACATTATTGCTGGCTAAAACTTACAAATTATTTTTTTTACAATAGATTGTGTAAGATTTTACAGGAATTTTTTAAAATATTACTATACTGTTAGTTTGTTCTTTGGAGGATTGAATTTAAGTAATATTTTATCTTGCCAGACTATTATATTCAACATGTTTTAAGCTAACATAATTCTGTCATGGGAGCTTTCAATTCCTTTGAGTGACATCAATAATAATTCTTGTAAACATGGCAAGAAGATTTAAGTTAACTTGGCTCGCTTATTTTTCATTTTTTGGCACACTATTAAGCGAAATAAGTGCTTGAGATACGATATCTTCGCCTGTTATTTTTAAAATAAAAGTATTATTATGCTTGAAAGTTTCGTGCTTTTTTTAATACATAAAAATTTTGAATGACTGACATGAAATTTTATTAATTTTAAGAAAATAATAAATTTACAAATATTTCACGTTAATAATAATAAGACGTTTATAATATAAATCCATTTTTTGTTTCAAATCAAAATTAATGTTCACTTAATTGTTGAAATTTCGTATTCTTTTCAATTTAAAATCTATTTTTGTTTCAATAAAGTTTAAAGTTCATAAAAATAATTGCTTTATTTGCAACATATTTTATAGAGGAAAGATTATATTACAAATAAATGAAATAATTTAACATTGGTAAAAATCTGTCATCTGATATTCACAGTAATGTCATTTTTTTAAATTTCAAACATAATTTCAAGCCTATTTGCTTAAATATAAGTGGAAATTACAATCAGAGAAGGATTATAATATTTTTTAATTAATTAGAAAAGATATTTTTGAGAATAAAACAAATTAATACTCGTCAAAACAGAAACTTACTTTAATGTAAAAACGTATCTCCTCTTTATAACATATATGTGAAAGAAAGCGCATTAATTAAGTTAAACAAATATTTCTTAAATATAACTTAAAGTAGATATTAAATTACCAAAAACATTCATTTGTCTTTATACAACTCTAGTTTTTATTTTTAAAACAAGTAACTTTGAAAGATATTTTCCTAACCTTTGTGTTTCTTTTCTTTATATTTTATTCAATTAAATGATTGTTACTGCAATCAGTTTAAGTTTAACAAAATAGTGTTATTTAATATCTAAGAAAATAAATAGCTACAACAATTCAGTTATTTTTAAGGAATTCAAATTAATATAATATTACATTTCATGTTTATAACTTGTTTACTTATAAGTTATTTTCGTTATTTTTATTGAGAAAGAAATTCAATTCTCATAAGATCTTAAATTTCTCAAGTAATTAAAGAACAACATTTTGAAATCCTGAAACATTTCATTGCTTATAACAATGTTAGAAAAACAATTTTTGTATTACTTTTATTCAAATATACTAAACATTATAGAATTTTCTTTTACTGATTAATTAACAACGAGAATTGGGTGAATAACTTTTAAAATTTTACATTTTTTATGATAATAATTAAGCATATATTTTTAATTTCATACAGTTTAAATATAAAGTTGCTGCTATTAAAGTTGATATATTCTTGTGAAATAAATGAAACTGAAGATGTTATAAACGAAAAAAGTTAAGTATTTGTATGGGAAAAGTATTGCACTTTTTCCAACTTTGGAAACCCAGCGTAACTAATTCCGAAATATAAAACAATAAATATGTATAAAAAAATATTTGCATTTATTTTTCAGTGATATTTACAAAATTATTACGATAAAAATTAATTCCAATAAATAATTCACATATAAGTTTACTTCAAAGAATATTAAGAACAATAAGTCAATGTTTTGCTCTTGTGACTTGTTTTTAATAAATTTCAATGTAATTCTTTCAATCATAAGTTATTTTTAGAGTGCTTAAATAGACTTTAAAATATTTAATATACTAGATTTATAATAATACTTTCAAATCAGACATATTTATATTGGGATATATAATATACATCAATGGAATGATATCACAAGTATAATTTTTAAGTAGGTGACAATATTTAAAAATAATTTAACTGTTATTTATTTATTTATTGTGAAAATTTTATTCATGCCGGAAATAAAAACGCAAACGCAAGAATCTTAAATAATTTCTTATATCATTGTAAAAATTCTGTAAAATGGGAAGAATATATCAAACGCTGTTCTAGCAGGCTGAAGATTAATGAATTTGCTGTTTTTATTGATTGTTGTCTTTTTGCTTTTACTGTAATAATTTAACTGTTCATCTACGGACCCTTATCTGATGATAAAAATGAAGTTTTTGAAAGTTATAAGGGCAGTAAAAAGTAATATTTAAAATAAACTATATAAAGTAATGAAGGAAATTTATAAATATATAACTGAAAAAAACATATCAACATGATTAATCAGTTTGCATTATTAAACTTTGTTGAAAACATATTAATTGCCTTTTTAAATATATTCATATTGAAGTATATACAGTCTCATGTATATTTTTACTTATATAAAATAAGACTATCTAATACTAAATCAAATTTTATATTAAAATATTGCAAGTGAAAAGTTTCAAGCTGTTAAACATATTTTATTATCTAAAATATTTTTAAATTAAGAATTTCCCCAATTTTATACATTGTTATTTAACTAAGTATCATTGCTGACTGAAATTTCATAATGCTCATATAGTGTAGTTAAAAATCTCTCTCTGCGTATCCTATCGAAAATAATAATATCAATAAATTATTTCATTACGAAAATCACAGATTTTGAGTTCAGATCACATTATTTCAAACACATTTATAATAATTTATGAAAAGTTACTTACATTCCTTGTAGCTTTTTTCATTTCTCTCTTTTTATTTTTAAATCAATTACTTCTTACCCTTATCATTTTTAATCATATTGTATTGAATAGGGTTTTCTCTTATTGTTATCAACATTATCAATGACTATCTGGTAAAGGAGAATTCAATTTTATCCTCACTGATCAAAAAACCTGATATTGTTAAACTTTTATTAAAAGTACTCTAAGTAGTTTAAATTCTAATACTTTCCTTATTTTACTTGAATATTCTACTTAAGCCTACAATAACGGAACTAAAAAATGACATATCTACAATACAAGAATACGTTTTTTTATTGCTCTCTTTCGAATGCAATGTTAATGGCATCATATGTTATGCTCTTATGTTTCTTAGTTTATCCAGCATTGAGTAAAATACCCATTTGATTGACATACATTTCATTTTATTTTAAAATTTAAGAGTCTATTTTCTAAATTTCTATATAAGACGAATAATTTAAATAATAATTCGTTTGTTTCTATAATAGCATCTCTGAATTCGTAGTCGTAATTCATCTTTATTTTTTTCAACATTATTTCATGATTGCAAAACTTCTGATTGTCAATAAATATTTTAAGATAAAAAAATACATTTTTGTCTGAAGATGTCTTAAAAAAGGGAAACAATTTTGCATGAGAAATGTTAAAATTAACATTTTTAGTTTTTTTCTAGGTGTTTTCAGACATTTATAGTTTGCCTGTTAACTTAAAATTAGAATATCTATACTAAAATTAGTAATGTTATTTGAAATTTGCTAGCTAAAATCTAGTAATTTTTTTCACTAAGAAATTCACATACGTTTAATAACTAAGCCAATTCGATCTGATTAATTAAATTCGAAAAAGAAGAAAATTAACAATTTATTATCAAGACACTTAATTTTGTTTTAACCGTATATTCTATGAAAGCGGCGATATATATTATAACCTTTTGATAACGTATAAAGAATAATTTGAAAAATGTATTTCTAGCTATTTTCTAACTATTTTGCTTCATTATTTAAGACTTCAAATGGGGCTTATATTTTCTTTTAAACAAAAATATCTCTTAGCATATATAAAATTAAAATAATCATACGGTAATAATTCAGATGAAATTACCAGCATAATATTTTTAATTGTTAAACTTTCTTCTTTTAAAAATTATGTATTTATTTTAATTTATCGCATGCGATTAAATCGTAAGAGAAGATATACGCGTGGAAACTTCTTAAAAAATATACTTTCTGATTGTATTAATAAACATATGTGATCAAATACATATATTACATAAATGATGTTAAATACATATATTTTTATCTGATCAATGAAGAAACATGAAAGTAATCATCAGAATTTAAGTTTAATAAATCTAATTATATTCAATGAATTAATATAAACCTCATTTACTTATTATTCTGTTAATAAAAATTTGTAATTTTCCCTCAGTAAACAAATTTAAAATCTTATAATTTATTTTTCAAATAAATATTAAAATAAATAAGTTTTATAATTTATTTTAGCATCGACAAAGCATAGAAACAAAAATATAAGTTAATTAAGAAAAAATATTTTTTTCTTAACTTAATCTCCTTTGATCTTGAATGTGAGTCGTGTAAAGAAACTAAGAATTTAAATGCCCCTTAGACATTTTTTTCTCACTGTTTTAAAAGTAGAAATAATAACTCCTTAGTAATAGCTTATTTTTTACAATAATTTGATTAGCAATAAAGAAATTAATTTTTCACTTTTGCAATTGATATTAACCTTTACTATAAAAGTATTTTTACTTTTACCTCTCATTATATTATTTATAATTCTTATAAAATACACAAATGTATTTCACATTTTTTCACGTCAAAAATTATAATTTCCCTATCTATTTTCTTCTATAATTTCCTTCCACAATTACGTTTATTTTTTTTATTACAATTAGAAAATTTATTTATAATGTTGCAATTATTTGAATTTATTTCTTGACAATTGAGTTTTTTAAGTGCAGATAAATTTTTTGAGTAGTTTATGTTTTCACTTTAAAAACAGCCATCAAGACCAAATACATTTAAAAAAATCCACAGTAAAGTCATATTTTTATAGTAATTATAAACTTTACTCTAATCTCATTATAAGAAATTTCCGTTCTTTGAGACTGTTATGTATTTTCATAAAAATTTATTTTTATAGTTTTCTTAAATGAATAAAAATTTAATAAAGGTAATTGCTTATTACCAGCTATTTGGTTAGTTTAAAAGAAAAAAATCTGAAGACATTCGAAAGTAATTAGAAGAAAAAATATTACAGACTCGTAAGCATAATAATTTACTATTTATGATTCCCCGTAGTGATTCGGTAATTTTTCAGTATTAATTAACTCACTTAAAAAAAATTATTCAATATTTATGAATAATTGGAATTTGGCATGACTTTTTCAAATGCATGCATTTTGTATCTTTAATGAGAATAGAAAAAAACAGAGAATTGTTTTGTTACAAAAACTCTCATAAAAATCTTAAATGAGGAATGATGATAAAAACAATTTCTGCAAAAATATTCCAAATAGTGTTTTTCAGGAAGTTTAATGTTCACTGAATTGGAAATTTCATTACACATACATGCGTTTATCATGTAATTAAATTATATGAGTTCAAAAACCTTGTGTTCATGTCTTTAGAGACTTAAATCATCTTAATTATTTCTTTTTACTTTTTAAGTATAATATAAATTTATTGTTTTTTTTTTTGTTTGTGTAAAATATAAAAAATAGTAATAGTGAGATAGAATATAAAAATTGTAATAGTGACATAGCATCAATAGACTATATCTTAAGTTGACTCATCCTCAAATTAAATAATGATGATTATTTGCTGATTTTTTTCAAGGATTTCCTTTGATTCACAATAAAAATTACAAAAGTTTTAAGGGTGAATACTGCATCCCTAATGTAACTATTAAATTTAAAATTAGTTTCCAATATTTACTCAAACAAACATTAAAACATTGAATGAAAACTTAATAACAAATATTTCGTGTTACCTTCTTCCTTCAAAAAATACCACAAAATATTCATCAAAAGGGAACTAATATTAAAAATTATTCAAAAACAAAGATATTAAACACTGAAGACATTTGTGGAAATATGAGGTTTTAGGTTTGTTTTGGCCATTTAAAATCAGAAAACTAATGAATTAGATTCCATTGTTATTCATTACAATTTTAAAGTATGTTCTATTAGGCACCAAATCTTTGAAAACCAAACCCAATGTAAACTGTTTGATATCATGAAAATTATTCATTTTGATGAAACCATATCAATTAATTTAGGCTGAATTAATCTATGATCCGTGTTATCATTCAGTTTAGTCGAGAAATTTTGCTTCAAATTTATTTAGACATTTATGATTTTATTGTTCATTACAAAGTACAATATACTTCTATTTAATTTTAAAGAAGAGTTTCAATAATAATTAGATAAGTTTCAATTTTTCAATAGGAATTTCTTTAGTATGCTCATTACAGAGGAAGTTAACCAGATGTCGTAGTCTTGGTAATTGCATCAAATTAGTCTTCCCGACAGCAATCTGATTTATATTTTATTTTGATCATTTTTATTCAAAATAAATCTTCTAGCGTCTCTTTCAATAGAAAATACCCTTTAATAAAATGCACGTAATCTCTAAATTCTTTCTTGCTATTGCTTCATTGACTATCTTGACTTCAATAGATGTATCACCAATCGAATATATATAATCACTGTCTAGAGAATGGTTTACAGAGGAATTTTCAACTGATACCAGGTGTCAGCACCTTAAGTAAATCTTTGGTTTATATAACTAAACAACAATTGCCTAACAATTTATGCAAAGAATATTTATCTTTGCATCATGTACCAGTTATTATAAATCATTGTTATGACATTCAGCACAGTTTTAGAGTTTTTCTCACTTCACAGCCATTTGTATTTTTAATGAATTCGTAATTATATGCTATACATGATACCAAATATGAATCTGACCTTTTTTTCCTCCCTCTTATTAAAGCATTTTCGAAGATTAGAAGTGTAAGTGCAATATCAAGTGCTAATAAGCTTCCAGCAAGGTGCTTCAAAAACTCCAAACTGTTTAACTATCCATGCTTTCCATGAAAACTGGTAAAAGAATAAAAGTAATTTTAACTGTAAATCAATTGTTTTAACTTTTACGACGAATTAAAGAATTGTTCATTTATTGAAATTTTGGATAAAAACAAGGAACTCGCTGTACTTTGCAAGGAGTTTTTAGTTGAATACGAGTGACTTGGTTACATAAAAGTTGTACCTGGAACTCCTAAATATTTAATATCACATCATGGCATTTTAAGACCAGAAAACATTTTAAGCTTCTGCTATTACCTCTACGGCGTATTCGTTAAATTGCTTTTTTGAAAAATATAACTAATCCACAGGAGTATTAATTCTCTATTTTACTGAGGTTCAGAAAATACAGTATGTTACTGATTGAGGCTCTGAAAATACAGTTTATTATGGCCACCAATGTGATTTTGAGAATCTCTATATATGGATAAATACATTGCAAACAGCCCTACAATTAATTCTTTGGAAAGATAGGGAAAGTGCATAAATTACTCAAGATCATCTATGGTACAAAGTCGGCACCTAACTTGCGACGAAATTACTAAGACAGTTGTGCATCGATGAGGAAGAGTGGTCTTAAGTGGCAACATCTATAGAATGAGATATCTACATGGATGATATTTTAATTGGTGCTGATAATTTAGAAGATTCAAGAGTGCTTGATGTACATGCTGATTAGCCTGTTGAGAACTGGTGGCATGGAGCTTTACTAATGGAACTTAAATGAAACCTCTCTTCTTCAATCAATCAAGACTTTTAGTGAATAGTGATCATTCGACAAGTTATTCAATCAATCATAAAGAATTTGGAATTAAGTTGTGATCTAGGATAAAATCATTTTTTCTTTTCAACTTATCGTTCTTCTTGTGTGATCACCAAGACATATGTTTTTAATCGATTTTAAATTGTTTGATTCATTTTGGCTTCTAGGACTTATTCTTTTCAAGGCTAAAATATTGATTCAAATTCTTTGGTTGGTAAGTTATCTTGGAATGAAGAACTTCCATCTAATATGCAGAAAGAATGGAGAAAGTCACTATCGTCATTAGACGTCATTTAGTTTCCTTGTCAAATTCTGGTGCATGGTTCTCAAGAAATTCATCTGAGTGGATTTTGTGATGTCAGCAAAGATGGATTTGGTGCTTCTATCTACATATGAGCCATGATTCAGTACAGCGAGTGTAAAGTTTCACTAATGCGTAGTAAATTACGAGTATAACAAACTGCCGCTTTAGCAGCTGTTAAGCTGTTCGGAATGTTTTTCATTGTATCTTAAAATTGAATACGTGTTTTTGTACTGAAATTCTACTTCCGTTCTTTCATAAATTCGATCACCACCTAGTTTGTACAAGATATTTGCGATGAATAGGGTATAAAGAATCAAGATATCTAAAACATTCGCTTGGAACAATGTTAGCACAAAGGAAAATCTTGCTGATTTGGTATCTCATAGTATCTGTTCAGGGAAAATACAGAATCTTTCTCTTTATTGAAAAGGTCCAATATTTATTTGTAATGCGAATTTTCTAATAAATCATCTGTAATTTTTAAGTGCTTGTGAGGAGGAACATATATATAAGAACCGAAAATGCATTTTCAGAATGGTAAATTTTTAAAATACATTTTAAGAATTATTTCTCAATTTAAGCTAGTTGGAATATTTAATTTTGGGTTCAGATTTATTGATAATTGTTAGTTGTAAATTTAGAGTTCATGATGGTTCCATTCCAACTGATGAACCGGAAAGAGAAAAGAACTTTATTTAAAGGGTAAGTAAACGGCAAACACACATTTCTAGAATTAAATTTATTAGAAGACAAAATACCTTTAAATGTCAAATATCAATAGTTTAACTCTTTTTCTACGTTATGACTGTCTCATTAATGTTGGAGACAGTTTGATAACTTTGATCTACATCTTAATAAAAAACAAACTGTCTTATTGCCAAGTGGTCACTAGTTGACTTAGATACTTTATATGTATTATCATCTGAGAAATTTGTATTGTAGGCATTATTAAATAATATTCGTCATGAATATTGGACTTTAAACTTTCTGAATATCGGTAGGCATTTTGTACATGATTTAAAGCAAAGCTAAAAGAAAGCAATCAGGTTAAGGCGCACTTACCTATAGATAGAATAAGAGTGACTCAGTTATTTTCCTAAATTGCATAGATTTCTGTGGTCGTTTCTTTGATAAAGTTTGAAAATCCAAGAAAGAGAGAGTATGCAAAAATATTTGTATTTGCAGTTTTGTGTTTAATTAATAAAACAGTATATCTGGAATTATTATAGGACTTAAAAGCTGCTCCATTAATTTTTTGTTTGAAAAAGTTTGTAGTTCAAAGAAGTTTACACTCTCAAAGTATAATTTGTGATAACCATGAGTGAAATTGATACCTTTTTCTTTTCCTATAAAATTATATGCATGTTTATATATCTATAGCCATTGAATTAATTTTATTATACTAGAAACCTTTATATGTTTCAAGAGAGAGTGTAATCGAAATTCAACAGTACTGAAATTAATTATTGAGAAATCCATTACCATAAATTGTTTGTTATCAATATTTCTAGCGTTTAAATAAAGAGATTTATATGGAGTTTGATAATCCATGATTCAAAATTCTAAATTTTTTGGTGATGAAGAAATGTTGCCAAGATGACGTATCATAACGTGCATGAGGATGTAAATACTAGGGTTACCAAAATAGAATTTTCTGTATAATTCTTATAGATCTCCATATGCATGACGTAACAAAAACAAGGTTACCAGATACATAAGAAAATCCGCCAAAAAATCGCCAATCTCAGAATTTGGCGCATGGATTATATGGTGCCTGTTCCAAAGAAATAAATTTTATATAAATATTGTCAATATTTTTCCCAATATTGTTACATCAATATCAGTTATTCAACTATGGCAATTTTATGATATTGATCCCCAATTTTATCCAAATGAGCATGCATTTTCGAAAAGAAAACTTTGTGGAAATTTTTCCAAATTCTAATTTTCATGAGAATATATATTGTTTTATTACCTGAGTTTTATATTTAGCTTTCCACTATGACAATTTATCTCATAAGTATCCTTGATTCTATATTGTTTGGTTCGAAGGAGAAGATGAAATCAGAAATATTAAACTGGCAAAATCATGTTAAGGGCGATGTTTGACTGTGATAAAAAAAAACATAAAGTTAGAATAATAATTTTGAACGTTATTTGTAAATGCTGTGTCAACGTATTGTAGATCAATAATTTCTTTTTACCTAGAAACAATAAAAACATTCATTAGGATAAATTCATTGCCTAATTTTTTAACAAAGATCCAATAGACATTTCTTCATTCAAGAGCTAGAAAAAGTATCATAATGCTGTAGACAAAACCAATCAGAATCCATGTACAGTTTATTTAAATCAAAACCCATAAGATTTTAATGATGGTTTGTGTTACACCACAGCAATATGCGTTTTTTGATTATAATGTCTCTTAATTCTTAACCACTTTCAGTTACGGAAGCCAATTAAGGTGTAAAAATTTCCATTTAAAAAAGCTGCATATAACATCATTTTTAATGAACCTTCCTCCAAAAAATCCACCGTACAGAGGAGGAGCTGTATAATATAATTTATCAGGGTCAAGATCATAACTACTATTTTATAATCAGAATTTGAATCCCTTCATCTATTTTTTTTATTTTTAGTTGATTAATATAATTCCTATTATAATGAATGATTGTGTTAAAAAATAATTTTACGAACAACGGAAAGAAAGCATTTGAAATTATTCTTTAATCAATCTTTAAATTTTAAAAAATGAAAATTTCCTTAACTTATATTTTTGCAGGATTTTTCAATTATTCTTGGTTTGTATTTTTTCAATATTAATTTTATATTACAACTTAAATAATGTAATTAACAGTAACTTAAATAACGTAATTAAAATTTGTGAATAAAATTTGAGGTTTGACATGGAATTTCTTCTCGAATTTATAAAATGTACAAATTTATTACTAATAAAATAACTTAATATTTTTGTATTATAATTTTTAACTATTACATTATATATATATATATATATATATATATATATATATATATATATATATATATATATATATATATATATATATATATATATATATATATATATATATAACATTCCGACTTTTATAAGTAATTAAAATATTATTAAATTAATTGTAAGTGTTACACATTTACATTATGGATCATTAATATTTGTATCCTAATAATAGATGCTATACATTAGAAATTTACATGATAAGATAAAAAATCTTATGATATGAAATTGATTATATTTGCAACACATTTAGGCCTTTTATATTGTTTCAAAAGGAATAAAGATGAAGTATTGTTTTAAAATAAAGAAACATTATATTTGTCTTCTCATGCATAATTTGTATTTGAATGTTGCTTGGTTGTCAAAATTTTCGATAAAGCTTATAAGGAGAAATTTCTGCCAGTACATTTCTAATTTTCTTGAAAGATGAATAATATCATGATGGGATTAAGATTATTGTATCGGTGTATTGCTGATTATGTTCAAAAATAAACTGTCTCAGAACCATGGATTCAGGATGGAGCTATAGAATGCTATGCTAAATCTAAGAAAACAGTTATCACAAACAGCAGAGGCAACAAGCAACCTAAATGGACTTCATTGATCATACAATTTTCTTGATGTTTATCAAGAAGACTGAGTAGGAAATACTGTAGGATCATTTGCAAGACAACAATTGTCCTCATGAACAGTTCGACAAACATTTTCAACTTCACAGACTTTTAGCAACATCATTTCTTCTATATTTGAAACTTCAATATAAACAAAATCAGTTTCATCTTGGGATTAATGATGAACTTGAATGCAAAAAAGGTGTTAAGACTTATTTTCAAACTCATCATTATTCTCTTTTCAGTATCGTAATGATAATATTCGTATATCTTGGCCTGTGGGAGAACTCTCATTGAAAATGAACATTCACAGTGTCATATTGACCTATCAGAGACCTAGAGAGAAGCCACTAGATACATCTTTCTGTCATCTATTGTTTATATTAACGTCATTTTCAACAGTAGAAGTTAAGGTTCTGTTGTTGTAAATCAAGTGAATCTACTCTTTATATTCAACTGATATGAAAGGGAATGTTTCAGCAGAATAAAGCAATAATCTCATATGGCCGATATTGTGTATGTGCTTTATGGTACAAAATTTCTTCATTTACTACCTTGACTGTTACGTCTTTTATATCACTCACCAATAAATACATATCTAATGAATGGTTTTCGAGCAACTGGCTGTCCCATACGACATTCAATATAATCGATGAAATATGTCTTATATTAAAGTTGAAATGGCAGTTTTACTTGAAAAGGCAAATAAATCTGCTTATTTCAATTCTTAAATGTGTACATATAACTATTGTTGCTAGGAGTAGATTTTCTGTGTACCTATTCCATGGTTTAGATGCTTCCAAATTTCTTATAAAGTAAACCATTTGTTATTTTTAGTAAAATATGTATGTCACATTTATTATTTTGTCACTACTTTCTAGTTTTGTAATTTTTATGGAAATTACTTAGCAAAATACTTCACCCATTTACTTCAGCTAATCAATTTTTTAGTTCCATCAAAACATAAAATTTATTTTTATTAATTCCCCTGTATTAAAATTGATTATTGCCTCAATAGCGAAAGCAATAGCTTGTAAATAAATTGATCTCTCCTTAAGTTAGACAAATGATATTAAAAGGATAATGTGCATATGCATTAATTAGTCGATATAGTAAAATAATCCTTATGATTATTCAACTATTGAGAGTAAATTAGCTCAACCTATATTTCAATTTGATAAATGAAATCATATTTAAGGAATTTATTGATTTCAAAATAATTGAAATTTTACTCCATAATATATAAAGTGTAAGCAATGTATATGAAGTAATATATATTATAAAATACGCCATCTAAAAGTGTATTAATTAAATGTAAAACAATTATTTTGACAAACAAGAGTAATATTATCATCACTTTATTTCATGAACTAAATAATTAAATTTTTTGCCCTTCTCTATTTCTTGGCAATGCCATACAGCATTATTTTAAAGTCAATTTAATTTTGTCAACTATGTTTTATGACTTACTAGGGAAAATTTAAATTTTATATTATTATATCTTCACAGTTTATATTATTTATCTTAATTATATTTTCAGTTAACCTAGAACATCCGTGATTTTTAGGATAAAAATCATGAAAAACTTAAGACTAGCTAAATTTTTTAAATAATTAATGAATATATTGTGTTTTGTGTATAAAAAAATTCCGTAGTAAAACAAATATTTTTTTTTTAATTTATTACATATTTTCCCACATGAAATAACAAATTTGTTTCATTATGAAAAATGTCATCACTGTTAATAATTTAGCACATTCCATAAAAATTTAGAAAAAATGAAGTTAAAAGTAAAAGCATAACAACTAATATACTATCAGATTGAAATAATGCACTTATTTGTAATGCCTATTTAAAAAATTAACTTATCTACGTAGATTGTTTTTCATGTCGTATAATGTACGTTAAATAATAGAATTAAAAAAATGGTAAAAATATGTTCCCTACCTTTATGAACATAAGTTTTAATTTAATAAAAGTTAATGCATCTATATCATCGTATTCTTTAATATATACATCGTGATTTCGGAAATATTTAATTAAAAAAATCTACTTTATCTCTAATTAATTCTATGGTTATGCTTTGAATCAAGATAATTATAACTTTTTTCTCCATTACACTATCAAAATATTTCTTAGAGCATCACTAACTGATCAACACCCATTTCTTAATGCTATTTCCTTAATAAGGGCTCATAAAAGGATACATAGATTTAATGATATTTCTTTATTATATTGAACATCTTTCTTTATTAAGCCTCCACAGATGATATTTTATAAAAAAAAATATCGTAAATTTAAATATTTTTAATAATTAGCTCATAATATGATTTTGAATTAATTTAATTCAAACCTTAAATAACAATCATATACACATATATCAATAGCCATAATAGAAAGCACATAAAATACAGAGCATATATGGTATTTAAACATTTTAAATAGTATGTTAATTCATATTTATAATGGGAACATTAATAAATTAAAAAACTTTCAAAATAAATTCGTAGAAAAACACTTACTTCCTTTCACATTATTCTCTTTAAAATGTTGCATTCGGTCCTATAATATTTTTGCCTATTTCGTTTCAAATGTGTTCAAAAACATAGTTCAGAAAATAATAACCCAACTTTTACAAAAATCTGAAAATGACAATATCAACTAAATTAAGTTGATATCTCAGGCTCATAGAGATATAATAGACAAGCAGAATAGGGAGTCTAACTTCTTATGTTATACATTAGAGTCAGAAATTTTAAACACAAAACAAATATCTATGCCAAGAGCTAAGCATTCGATTCATCTTGATAACAAGAGCTAGTAAATTTAACACAACAATAAATTAGTTTATGAATATTATAATACAAAATTTGAACAACAAAATAAATATTGACAAATTATCAGGAAAAAGCAAATAAAAATATTCCTTCCTTTTAGTCAATAGACAGACATAAATTTATTTATCATATTTTATTTCAATAAATACATTTCGGATTCACATAAATTCTAGAAATTTTATTGCTCTGTTTATGGAATTGACAAAAACACATTTACTATCTTCAAAATATTAAATATTGAAAAAATTTAAGACTTTTGAGACAGAACTTTAAATTTCACTATTGTGTTTCCTAAACTATACATTTATTTAAAGAAAATTTATTCGAAGTAGTACTTGAATGATAATACATTTGCTTCCATATAGGTATTACACATTTAATAAAAGAGTAATTACCAAATAAAATTGATAAAATCTAAAAAAATTGGAATACGAAGTAAAATTATAAAATTGTTCACATATTTTTCAATTTCTAATATAGCATTCGAAATATATTTTATTATATTCTAAGTTTATAAAATATTTAACAGCTGTAGCATATTATTCAAAATATTTGGATATATGTGATACATCATATGTAGATCTAATATTATCATTATTATAAAAATACTGTTGCTTTACTTTTATTAAGCTTTTTATACACCACACAAATTCCGTTATTTAGTCAACTTATCCGTAAAATAACATTGAAAACAATAAGAACTGCATATGAAAAAGGTAAAGAAAGCTAAGCACAAACTTATGTAAGACTATACTTTAATACTAAACAAGTTTTCTATCCACGCTTGACTTATTTCATATGCAATTACATAATAAAGTTCCTATGAAACATAAAAAATTAACGGCATATTCCAAGTTTTACTTACAACAATTCTTCGTCAAATAAAAAATGTATTTCGCTGCACATCAGATGAAAAATATCCTTCAACTTTTTTACCATCGTGAATGAATTAAATAAGTATCTGTTTAATGAAATTACCACTTTTTTTTTTAATCTTGAAAGAGAAAGTTCAAGAAAATATAATTATAAAAGTTATGTAGTTGAATAGGAAATTGTATGCAGCTTACCACACAAAAATGGGAATATTATAACACGTTTTTTCTCCAGGTTTTATTTTCTTGTAGTCTGTGAGTCGCATTTCTAATGACAATTCTATTATGTAACAACTCATTTTGTACTCAGAAAAGATTAACTATGTATATTCAAGGTATTAGTTAACAAATCAGAAAAAAATATTTTCTGTTCTTACAATACTATATGTTCTTATATTATACAAATATTTCATATAAATTAAGAATATTTTCTATGAAGGATATATGCTAAAAATGGACTTTTTAAATGGAATAAAGTTAATCGAAATTTCGCATTCAAATAATTTTTATGCGATAAATAAATAACCAAAATTATCATGTTGAACATAATTAAAAAAACGGTGAATCAATTTTTTATTAGATATATTATTAATTTATTGAATACATTATTTTTGCGATTATTTATTAGAGCTAATATTCAATAGAAAAAATTGTTTTGAAATTTTTTTGAGAATATCACGTAATTTTCAACTTACTTGTTTACAAATTAATCAGGTAAAAATAAAATTATATATATATATATATATATATATAAGCAAAAAATCAGAATTATATTCACTCTTTTAAATTATCATCTTGGAAAGACATTTAAATATGACACTGTTTGATAATTTAATGAACAAGGAATATTTCACCTCTAAGAAGTAAAATACTAGATATAAATAATTGTAACAAATAGAAATAGAGTATATTAAAGGTAAGGTAATTATTTCATAGTTATGCATTATTTAAATAGTTATTTTTATAGTCTTGTAAATCTTTATTTTCAATTCGCAATTTCACAAACAAATCTCTTATCTACATTTTTTAAAAACAAAGTGACATAAATTATATTATTCAATATGTGTTTCAATGATGTGATAGAAACAGTGATAAAAAAAAGAAAGTTTTAAGAACTTGGTATTACACAGATAGAATATATACACTTATATTTAGAAACTTTCATATTTTTTCAGCCATTAAAAACTATAATTCTATGCATTCAAATCCTGTGTTCTTAATGTATTTAAACAGATTTTTTTTTAATTCGAAACCAAAATTGGTGAAATTTCAGGAAAAAAGAAAGACAAACTGAATATCTACATTTTAATGAAATGGATTTATAAGGGAGTAAATATTTTTTCAAAGTATTCGCTTTTACAATGATAGACTGTATGGTGTGTGTGTGTATGTACACAAATAAACATTTTTGTGTAAAGTGATGAAAAAATCTCCCTTTAATCAGTTTGAGAAAACATATAAAAATTAAATTCATAATTACTAAAGTTTTTGTATTACATTGTCACTTATTATGAGAAAATTGTTTGACGAGTGTATTTGCACCACTGTTTGCTTAAATGTATTCAAGCAAAAGAATGAAGCTAATGTAAGAGATTTTTACAGTTCTAAAGAAGGTAGATAATAGGAATCAATAGATATGATATCGGAGCAGGGATAACCACAATAGAGCAACTGTTGTAGATATCGAAAAACCCACTGTTGAAAGTCATGATGGCATACAATGATCATGTAAAACAAAATCTGCTAGGTAGAATTTATAAAGACATAAATGAATATTTAAGAAAATTATGATCATCTTAAAGAATATCATTTCTACAAAAATGACAGATGGGCTGAATAAATATATACGGAACTTAGTCATGTATATAGTTCAAAAAGAATTGCATAAGTAAATTCATACAGACCTGCCACTCAATACCACAATACAGTTATGAAATCCAGCGCTAGAAAAATGGAAGCCAATCTTGTTTTCTGTGTGTTGTTTATCTAATTTATGCTTATTCCACAACACAACTAGTGTTAAGTGTGATGCAACTCCGCAGAAACATACAACCCAGGCTGTCTTCTTTATAGAATGAAATATTCAGGGGTTCAGTAATTGCTTAGTAATTAGTTGGAATAGATTACCTTATCATTTTACATGTGCAAAATACAAATACTGATTTAATCATTCTACTGACCAATCACTTGCACTTCATGGCATGAATATTGTTTCTGTCTGAAGATTCCAACTTACTGATAGCTCCCTTACTGATAGATATTATACTATCTTACTGATAGCACCCTGATTATCTATAATCGACGAGTGGTTCAATCATGATTTCAGGTACATGTGAAATCAGTTAATCATCTTCAGTAGCCTTTTAATCACCAAAATCATTCAGCCGCTCTGGTCTCTTGTGAAGTAAGGAAATATATTCGGTTTTTTTCCTTCAGATTCTCCGTTAATTTGAACAGTTTCTACTTGAAGAATGGTACAATATCCCTCTTTCCCCAGTAAAGAACTTGTACGGGATTGTTGATATGAAAGAGAATTCAAATGGTCGTATCTACCAAAGGATTTCCCATAGCGTATTAGTGGCAAAACTCTACTTTTTTGTGTATTGGCTTTTTATTATTCTGAACAATCTTTGTACAGTTCAATACTTATTTGTAATGAAGAAGACTTTGACTCCTATTTAATATTTAATAGTTATTTTTCTCATATTAATGATCAACTATAAAGATTACATTGAGAAAGATAATACGTGGCTTTCTCAATAAAATCTTTTTAATTGATTATATTTTTGAAAGACTTAGCCACAAATATTTTAGGAACTCTGATAGAAAATAATTGTGAATTTCAACTCTCTTTAGAATAGATATTTTGAGAACTGTGATTCAGAGAAAAATACCTTAAAGCTTATGTATATCAGAAATTAAAATTCCTGCTGGTAAAATCAAGAAAATCATTTTTGAATTGCTTATAAATACTGGGAGATTAATACATAAAGTACACCAGTAATTTTGAAGATATGTTTGCAAAAAACCGATGTTAATATATTCCTATGATGCAATCTAGGACACTAAGAGAGGTCTTTAAATTTATAAATCTTCATGATCAAAAATTCGCTGCAGTTTTTAATATAAAGTTTGATTAGACTCAGCAAAAAATGTGAAGAAAAGCAATTACTTACTCCATATCAAAAATGAAGTCATATTTTAAGCATGAAAATAGGAAGGTGGGATTATTAAAATGTACCCTATACTCCAACTAAAGTAAATACCAGATGTTTTAAAGTTCCAACAAGAGAACATTTTGATCTCAAAAAGATATTTTGTGGCTTTCAAAAAATGTTTCTCTAGTATATTTAGTGTTTACAATTAGACATTATTTTTTTATATCTGTCACTAAGATAGTTGTCAAGAAGTTGGAATAATCTGGAGGTGTATTTAAATTGAAGGCAGATTAGATATTAAAAATATTGCCGTTAAACTAAATTTAAAATGCAGAGACTCTTTTGAAAAGAATTATCCTCAGAAAAATGATTTTTGTTACAAACTACAGGATTAACATGCATGCTCTCGTTGTCAAAAATTACTTTTAGAAAATATAAACTATAACCGATTAAATAATAACATGATGTCAAAATAGAATGCGTACGATTATAGTTCTTGATATTTTATTGCAGATTCAAATTAATCAAGAAATGTAATTTCATTTTCATTTAAGTAACTTTGCATATTACTGTGAATCAGCAAACGTAAACGACGCAATTATTTCCCCAACTTTATAACTTGGTGGAGAGGATCAAGATTACAATCATAAACTGCATCTCATATATGGTTCTAAAAAACAAAAAAACTGGTACGCTTGTTTAAGTTCCTTCTGTTGCTCATCGTGACTGAGAAAAACCATCCAAAAAAGAATTCCCAACAAGGATTTCCTGAGATTTTTCATAAATGATCGTCACCGTAAATTGCTCCTCACAAAGCAGATCATTAATCTCAACAAACGAGGACTAGAACTTTGTAAGGATACAAGCCATGCTACGACCTAGAATTTTCCACAGACAAGTCAGAAAACTATTCCTAAAGTTAACTATTTTCCACAACCAGTAATGGTGTTTAAATTTTCTTATGAACTTATAGAAAGTTATGAATAATATGTTTCGCATTGGATGAACTTCTTGTACATTATATGAGCCCACTTTTAAACTTTGAAAACTATTCGAATCTTATTTACTTTTAGAATCTTAGAAACCTCTAAAAATTTTTTAACCTAAAATACTTTTAAAAGTTAAGGTGTTTATTAAACTTATATAAATTCCTCACATGTATCATCTTTCTTATCATGCAATTTTTTTCCTTTTCATATTTAAGTGTTCATACTATCTATAAAGTTACCTTCAATGTATATAATGTGATAACTATAATGTCTACAAATTGTTAACTGTCCTTTCCTTGATTTTAAGTTATTTCTTCGTTGATTATTATATGTATCATCATGTCAAATTTTGTTTTTAACTCAGAGAAAAATATTTAATGTTATTGCCTGATGTTTAACAGGGCTTAAAGCCCCTTAAAATATATTGTAATCTCTTGCTTCCATTTTGTAAACACATTTTGATTGTCTTTGTAAATGCCACGATGGTGGCAAACTCAGAGACCTCATTAACGTGTGCGGCACACAAGGTGTTGGGGAGACGGCAACCGTTAACCTTAAGGTACCGTCCTGGGTCTCCGCACATAGTTTTGAATGAATGCTGCTCATCGTAATACTATTAACAAGAGAACTCTCTATTCATCGTTTCCAGCAAATTATTCAAAGATTTTCAATAAAGACAAGAAAGATAAGTCTACATGAAACATTATGATCCCCAGAATAGATTAGATTAAGATTTCTATGATACAGAACATTGTTGTAAAGCTATCTTTACAATAGTAGCTTATATTTCAGTGTATTTGCATTTTTTTACTACTTGTCAAAAAATGCTTTGAATATCTATTCATTCTTTAATTATTCGCTTATTTGCAGAGAAGTTTTCGTCTCAACACTGAAAAAACTTCTTCAAAATTTTTAAGTCTAACAGAATACAAAATCACATACTTTCCTTAATTTTGTTTGATACAAAATTTATAAGGTTATTGAAAGTGAATTTAATAATTACCCCGATTCAACAAATAGTTATATTATTAAAACAAGAAATTAAAATTTTCTATTAAATTACTTTATCAGGTACCCTTTTGTAGTATTCTCAACTAAAGTAATAATATATGTATAATATTTGCTGCGTTAATGGATAAATAAAATTTTTAATATGATATTAGTTTTAACATAGTATTTATTTATTAAATACAATTCCACTGTACTTTAAAATAACCTATTCAAAAAATGGTTTCTATTTATTTTTAAGTAAATATAATAAATGTAATTTATACAGTATAATAAATTTTAAATTAATACTTTCAAATTCATCTGAATATCACAGAAATACTGGTATCTGATTAACTTCAGTTATACATTCAGGAATTTATTTGAAAATCAAAAATTTAAGAAATCAAAAAGTATTACATATTGATATAACCTAAACAGTGTTGAACAAAATAATAAACATTAGTATATGCTTCAGAAAAGAAATTATACATTTAAAATATTAATTAAGACTCACACATAGCTGAATTTTAAATATCTGCTTTCTAATCCAAAAGTTTTTTAAGAATAATGAATCAGAAAATAAATAAAGATTATTTTGATAAATATTATCAATAAAACGGTTTTTTTTTTCAATATGTAAAATGAAATGATACTTCCATTCAGTTTTATTTGTTCCCTTATAATTTTTTTTTTACAATTAACGAGAAATCTTTTCAATTCCATTATTAATTCAACATTAAAATATTAACTAGAAAATTGAAATTCAGTATTAAAAATGCCTATTAACTAAAATGGAAATACTATTTCATTAATTTACAAACTTTAATTTCAAATTATTAATAAAATTGATCTTTCAATGTGTAAATGTAAAATAGACATAAATTAAACAATTACAAGTAATAACTCTCTTACCTTTTGTATATTATTTATTAAAATTAACAAAGTCATCTGTTATATTACACAGATATATGAAATTTCAAAATCTAATGAAGCCAGTGCACTTTCCAAATTAAAGTAATTACATACCATTTAAAATTTTCTTCTTATCCTAGCTTGAAAAGCTAATTATAATTATTTGTTGGTGATAAAACGATTAACTTATCTAAAATTACTTTCTCAAATGGTGTTTGCCATACACTTTGCTCAAGAGAAATTTTTAATTCCCAAAATGTATCTATTCTCTTTATAAGCAAAGTTTATCTGTCTAATTGCCAATTTGTTGTTTCAGAAATGGGGATTTTATAAACATTATATACTTTAAAATTGAAAAAGAAATAACATCTTTTATAATAATGAGCTAATAGCATTAAAATCATATCAAAATTATTTTATAGATTAATTTTTAATCCCTACTTATTTTTAAATTGCTTACGAAAAAAGACAAAAAGTCATAAAAAAATAAAATAATTGAAATAGCTAAAAAACTCTAAAAAGCATACAACAAAAATACGATTTAAAAAGTAGTAGCAGATACAAATATAGAAACTTATTTTCATATTTATACTATTTTCCAGAGTTTTTATATTTATTATTAATTCTTTATCACTTATAATTTTTATAATTGCAAAATTTTGTTTATTGATGGATTTGCGAAATAATGAAGATTAATCTTCTTTCATTACTTGAAATGCTATTTTCTAAATTATTATATAAAATTAAATTATTACTACATTATTAAATTATAGCTACTCTTAAATTATTATATAGAGAATTATTTTTCTGCAAGAATGAATTTAAGGGAAAACTCCAATAGAGTTAATGTAGAAATAATCTATTATTTCATAAATATCTATCGTTGTTTTGTAGCCCATTTTAATAAACATGATTATTAACGATTAAATGCAAAAACTCAAATATACAAACATATCTGTTACAATTAGTTAAGTGTCATTGTTGTCGATACACTGTCTGTATTAGTATCTTTTTGTATATTTTAACATGTATGAAGTTATTATTATCTCGCTTTTACAAAATAAGTCATCAACTCAATTAAAATATGTTTATAATTTTGATTAAAATACACGCTGTCTCTATCGGTATCTTTTTGTATATTTTGACATGTTCGAAGCTATTATCATCTCGCTTTTACAAAATAAGTCCCCAACTCAATCAAATAATGTTCATAATTCAGATTAAAAATCGCTACAGTACCTCCATCCGAGTGTTGGAACTGGTTAAAGAAATAGACCACAATGAATCAAGCATGCACTTTCTAAAAACAATACACACAATGGTTTGAACGAGTAGTTTGACCAAGAGCAGACAGGATCTCTTGCTGTTTAGAACACTAATTAATAATTTTGCGATATCCTGGATGTTAGTTTAAAAAAATAAGCTGGTTTAACTTTACCTGCCAAAATATGAATACATAAAGTATCTAGGACAATGAACTTAGCATGCTTCTGGTACATCTGGTAGCAGTCGTTTTCCTTAAGAAATCATAAAATTAAGTATTTTTTTTTTAAAAGAACTATCGGTTTACTACAGCAAAGTTATTTAGAAAAGGAACATAGCAGGTATTTGAAAACAAATTCATCGGTTTCATCCTGATGATTAAGTAAAATTATCTGGACAAAGCTCATTTGTCATAATCCAAAACATTTCTCAATTTCTAAGGTTTTCATCGTGTTGCACCAACTTACTGACATTTCATAGCCATTACATTACGACTAGTCCCATTTCTAAATTGAAACTGCATCTAAAGAAAAAATTTTTGCAGACACCTTTGCTTATTATCAGTGGTTGCTATTGATTATTTAGTGCACATTCCAATGATGGGTTTTACGAAAGTTTTATTCCATGTTGTATTCATCATAAAATATACTGAATTCAAAAATGATTATTTATAATGTATATCTGCTAATTTTCATTTCAGTTTTTAATTTTTTACTTGTGTGACCAGTGTTTTTGGAAGAATCCATGTATACATTACAATTATTATCTGTCATTTTGTTAACAGTCATAAAATTAGCTCAAAACTAAAAATTCTATATATCAGAAACACATTTTTTGCAGTCTTTATTTATGAGAATCCATAGATCGGAACTTTCATGTTCTCATTAGATAGATTAATTTTTAATATGATTCTTTATTTTAAATAAATAATAGAACCTTTTACACCTAGCAAAAATAAAGTGAGTAATATACATGATTTTTCATTCCATTATATAAGAACTTTTATTATCTTATTTGATACTAGAGAAAAAATTCAATTATTTTTATTGCTTGATGAGAATAAACGTTAAATTAAATATAAATGTTATGAATCCCATTTCGTTATAAGGATCATAAAATATGTTTTGCTTAGTATTGTAATGAGACATTTTAGATTTTATTTTTATTATTTATAATCAATGAATGGTTTTGTGTTTAAATATTGCGTTCTTTGGTGCGTTTCAATGATACGTCAGCTATGTTGAGAGACACATTACCTTGCCATTTAATATAGATTTTTACCTATATAAACATAGAATAATAAAACATTAAATTTTATTATTTGAATATTGTAAAAGAGTCAGCACAACTTGTCTAGTAGTCAACGTGCCTGACTACGGATAGAAAGATCCTGGGTTCAAATCAAGGTTCAGGCATTCGTGTACTTTCTCTCTCTATCCTATCCTTGTTTTTTTCATGTGTGTGTGAATGATGCTTACCCTATAAACGGGTTCCTATGGCATGTGTGAGGATGCAATGGTGGTCCACCCCCTGTGGTGCACCCGGGGCAACGCTTCGGCGACTAAGAGGTCGCTGTTTCTGGCCGGTTACTTGGGTATCAGGGAACAATAGATTAATAGACTATGTTGCAGTTGTAACTGTCTAAAATCTGCCATTGGAAAAAAATATATTATAAAAGAAAGACATGATCATATATAAAGAAAATGAACTCATTAAATAAAATAAATGAAAAATATATTTACATAAAAAACATGGACAAAAAAGAAAATAGATAAATTTAAATGAAACAAAAATTATATCTAATTTCAATGATTAAAAGATTAGGTAGAAAGTTTTATGAAATTATTCAGATGTAAGCACTTTATTATCATAAAAATATGAAAACACACGTTTTGGTTAATTACTTAGTATTTGATGAAATATCTTATAACTTTCAAATAATAACTAAAACTAAACACCAAGTAATGAAACATGTAAGACTTTTAAGCACTGTATTTTATATAATTTTTAAAATATCCATTACCTGTTCTTTCCTATTTTATTAGGTAAGACGCAATCTATTAAGCGTTCTCTTTTACTAAAATTTTATTCACTAGGATCATGTTTGACAATTTAATACTTAATATACTCTAGAATATTTTAAAAAGTAATGCGATCTTTATAGAGAGGAGAGATGTTTCTTGTTCACAACTTCATAAATTAAATAAGAATTTTAGAAAACTGAATTTTTTTTTTTTGTCTTAATAAATTATTACATCATGTTTTGAAGGTGCACTTTTATTACAAGTATAAATTTTTAATATCTTCAAGAATTTTTATAATGCTTTATTTATATGTTACATTAGATTTTATGAAGTGTCTGTAAATATCTAATATGTAATAAAAAAAATTTATTTTCGTATTTTAAATTCATTTTCAACTTTTTGCTTGTGATATTGGTGTTTTAAATAATATAAAATCAACTAATTACCAATCTATTTTTCATATTAAAACTCCTTGAAAAGAAATCTATTATTGGTAATAGGTTATACTGGTAGATATTTTATATAATAGTGAAATTTTTATGAAAACATGTATTTTTCACAATTATTTGATAAATATGATTTAAATAGAGAGCTTTACTACTATTAATCAAGTATTAAGGGAAGTAAGAAAAGTGTAAGTTGTAAATACTGAATAGGCGAGTATTTGGTCAATAACAATCTGAAGAAATTTAATTCATTATAACTTGAAATTTCTCCTTATTATATTTTTGATATTTCTATTAAATTTACTATTTAAATTACCTTATTTAAAGATGTAAATAACAGCAGAGGAGAAAATATTGAACTGAAAATACTGTGTCTAATTGGACTTTCTCATGAATTTATTAATGTGATCTCCATTCGAGATATATTTTAAATATAAACTTGTGGGTGGCCTTTATTCCCATGTGTTTTGTATGCATATAAATACCTTATGTTTTTTTATGTATGTTCATGTGGCATTTAAAATGTTTATAAACACTCACAGCTATGGTTTATAATTAAAATTAATTCCGATGTTTACATTCGCTATCAACAAAATTAATTTATAATTTCAAAATGTTTACAGAAACATGGTAGAAAATCCATCTATTCAAGGGTTATTTATTTTTTTTAATTTATTTATTAATATTTTCATTTATTAGGAATACACCATTCAAAATGTGTTTCCGTAAGTGCTTCAAAATAAATTAGTTTGCACAAATACAGTCAATATTCTTAATCAAAAAAATTTTAAGTTATATTCGATTACTTTAGAATTAAATTAAAACATGAAATGTAATTTGTTTTCATCTGTTCTGACTTCACACAAGCAGTTAACAACGCTAATAAACAATCTTCCCATTAAGAATGTTTTAGGAATATTATAATTTATTATATTTTGCAAATTCTCTCTCTCTCTCTCTCTCTCTCTCTCTCTCTCTCTCTGTATTGGATATCATACTAAATGCTTAAAAGGTACTTTTTATCAGAATACGTAATTCAGAGAAATGTTGTAAGCACGTGCAGTCATTGTTTCATTTAATGTCAGAAGATCTTACTTTTTGTGAAAAATTTGCATTGACTAATATATTATGAAGATTAAAGGAAGTTTTATGGGCTATTTTCTCATTTAATGATTTTCTCTCGCGCGCGCGCGCGTTAAAGTATATTTAAATTTCTGTCACGAATACAGATACCATGGTAAATGAACATGCGAAACGTGATTTTACCATCAAATTAGGTTCTTTTTTACTAGAAAAATTTATTAGAATAACTAATTACGTTTTAAAGGAAAAGTTAAGCCTTAAAAGCAATTTTGTTTTACCTTTTTCCAAAAATAAATTAAATTTTCTAAATTTCAAGTTTATTCTGTAATTTAAAAAATTCACAAATTTTACAAATATTTATTTCCCAGTTCTCATGATAGTAACTGATCATTTCGCATTTTTTCATGGATTTACTGCGTATTTTAAGGGTTTTCTTTTGATTGCAGTGATATAAATTATGATTAAGGATTATGTTGCGACAATTCTTTTTAATTTCGAGTTTATTAATTGGGCTTCAATCTTAGAATTATTACTATTATAAAAACTAATTGCTTTTCATTTTCTAAGGTGTTTTCTTCGATATTCTTTCCAATTCATAAATTTCTGATGTTTTTTTTTTTTTTTTTATTTTTTTTTTTTTTTTTTTTTTTTTTTTTGAGAAATATGTCAACATATTTCTCATTATTCAATCAATTTAGAATCTTTAAGTATTCATTTCACTGTTATCAAAGATTGATTTTGATAAAAAAAATATTTTTGATTGATTGATTTTGATTACCAATAATTGAAAGATTGATGAGATAACCCTTGCTGTTATCCAAAAATCAATAATGTTCTTTTCAACCTCATGTTTCTTTAAAACATTTCTCCGAATTTCGGGTAGTATTATTTTTTATTTAAAAACAATTTAGCAATATAATTGAAAAAAATTATCAATTAAGTGAAAATTATGAAAATAGGGAAACACAGTTTTTGAGAAAAAAACAGCTAAATGAATTCCATTATGTATACGTAAATTCTTCCAGAATTTAATAAAAATTGCAAACCATTTTAGATAATAAAAAAAACATTATCTTTAGTTTCTATATTTAGACAAAATTTAATTTATTGTTTTTCTTCAGAAGGAGAATTTTTAAAGCTATTACACAAAGAATTAAATTCATAATTGATGTAATGAAAGAAAAATTGATTTACACAATTTTTCTTCCAAAAATATTCCTACGTAACTTTTTAATTGAATTTAACCAAATATGTGTGTATTAATTATATATTGTATAATAAAATAATATATCCCATACAATATAATTTTTATAACTATTTTTCCTCTTAAATATCATACTTAAATAAAATGCATCAGTTAATATTGCTTATAATGTGTGAATATGTGTTGTAAATTTAATTTTATAAATTTTATATTAGTAAAAATGATTTTTCTTTTAATAGTTCGAATAGTTAAAAACTTTCGAAGTACTGAAAGATAATGTAACCAATCTTGACTACATGAATTAATAATACCATGAAACGTTCGATGCAAAATTTGTTGGGCAGTTTAAAAGTATACACTCTTTGTTAAATTAAATTGTGATACGAACATGCATCGAATATTTTAAAACTCTTTTGCTCTTCTTCAAGTAAACTATGGATTTAATGTTACAATTTATCATACATTCAAAATTTTAAATAATTGGTTTTCTTTTATATAACAGTATTTCTTCTATATTTAACAAAATTGTAAAATAAAAACAGAAAATATCAACAGTTCATCATTCGAGTAGAATCTTTTTCCAGCAACTCTACTGTAGTTTTTAATTCGCTGACTTTATGGGTTTTCCAAAAACGTAGTCACAGTCTTTCTTGAATCAGTTATAAAATAAGAGTGATCTTTTAAAATAGAATTGTGGTATAATTCTTAAACGCAAAATGTTAACAGAGAATGAAAAGTTATGTATTCTAATTTTATTTATGTGAAAAATGCACTTTAGTTTGCAAGTTGCTACAAAAATAATTCTTAGTTACAAAGTTAATATGAATATTAATGTAATAAACAGTGTATGAAATAATAAATTGTGCATTATAGTTAATTTAGATTTAGATACTTTGCATTAGAAGAAAATTGTGTCATGTTAAAAATATTTTTCAATACCTGTCTTAACATTTCTCATATTAAATAAATTTATGACTCTGTCGTTTTGGTAAAAAATGTCCAGAAGTTGATTTACATATTAATATTTTTTCTAAAATTTATAAAATTTTTCTTCAGCATGCAAACATTATATTTCTCTCTTAAAAATAAATTTTAATAGAAAAATATTGTGTAATCCAGCATTTTTCAGCCTATCGTTATTCACACCCCAGTATTTAATCATAAATTTTATCTCATCCCCTCCCTCCATATACAGTAAAATGTATTCAATAATAATAGTGTATTTTGAGTATTTTGACACAAAATCTAGACGACGATCTTAATTTTAAGCCTTACCAAGAATACTGAACAATTTTGATATTTGGCAACACAGATTTTCAGCATTGACAAACTAAGAATCCGGTGCCCTTTTGTACCGGTAACTGCTCTTGTGTCCACCATGTTGGATATTTTCGTGGTTTCGAGGAAAATTCTGATTTGTCTCAAACATTCCAGATTATAGTAACGATATGGTATCAAGCATTCACAGATGCGAGAAAATCTTTTTTACAGGCAGAAGGAGCATTTTCGATAACAATAGTTCCCATTCCTGGCAGTCTCATTCGAGACAAACCTTTTATCACTTTTGAATCTATTTGAATGTGCGAGTTATATATGTTTTGTATTAATTACAATTCACTGTATTAAATATTCATACAGAAGATTTATTCAAAAATATGGATAAATTTTAAGTGGTGGTTAACAATCATGGGATGATAGTAATGGCATCAACAAGTAAACTTTTCGAAAATAAAATCAAGAAAATTGTTTCAAGACTATTTAAATTTTGGGTTTACTAGCACTTAAACTAAAATAAAATTCAGTGGTAAATCCCTCTTTGAGATGATGAGTTTTCTGAACTAAAAAAAGCAAAGGGTATTAAGCATTCTATTACCATTTACAATTTCCTACTTCTGTGAAGATGGATTTTTTTGTAGTAACTTCTTTGCAGGCAAAATACAGATATCGGCTAAATATTAAGGGAAAATTGAGTGTAATTGTGTAATTACTTCTAATATTAAGCGTATCTTTGAGAAATTTAGCTGTGCAAAATAGACACAAGGATTATTAAATTTATAATAATTTAGTAAATTTTAATTAATTTCTTAATCAAAACTTACTACATTTAGTAAAATAATAATAAGTTTTAATTTACTAAATTGTTCCAATTTCATAAGATTATTTTTAAAAATTATGTCAAAATATATTTTGTTTTGTGCAAGTATGTGTCTTTCAGTCAGAAAATTAATTTTTCAAATTAAATTTTCTCTTGTATATGTTCTCACTTCCGTTTTAGACTGTTCACGGGTTGAGAATCGCTGCAATAATCAGTTTTTATCACAAATGTTTCCCACATTCCAGAAAAAAAATTGGAGAGTATATACCAAAGTTTTCTTAAGATTGATAATTTGATATTTTTAGAAATTGAAAACAGAATTCATTTAGTTTTTAATTATTTACCTATAAAGAAAAAAATAATTCTAAATATTTTTAAGAAGAATCTTTAACATATTTATCAGCATATAATAATTTTATTTTAATTATTTTTCCTTCAAAATATACCCATTACAATATGATAAAAAAATTTTAAATAAACAATAAAAGTTGAATGCTGATTTTTGTCATGTATACAGGAAAAAAAGTGAAAAAATATAAAAATTTCTGTCATTACATAGTTTTCTAAGTAAGATTTAAGATTACAGCAAATTTTACTGTAAAATCCAGTGACTAGCATAAACCGTCAAGACATGGAATCCCTTTTGGTGGGATTACCGTTTTATTTTTTTTCTTTTAAATTCACAATTTTTTTTTATTTTTTTTGTCACTTGAATTTGTAGTCAAGAATAGGAAGTTTTTATTTTGTCTTGAAACTTTTGTAGATATGAATTTCCATTTCAATGGGTTCCAAAAATATAAGGTAATATACTTTTTTCATACAACTTAATGCTCCAAAATTTTTGTGGTTTAATTACGATTAATAAATACATTTCCTTGGTTTATGTACAATTTTATAAATTTCATCGAACATTTTGTCTTTGAAAATCTCAATTTCTTGATAGGAATCTGTAAAAAGTATCCAATTCTTTACTAGGGTACCTAATTTAGAAATATATTATTTTATCCGGTACTTATATATATATATATATTAAAAAAAAGGTGTTAACTGGCTGAGATTTAATATCCATATTAGTTACCATTGTTGAAAGTTGTACCTTTATAATATATAATTTAACAATCATTTTACGAAAATAATTTCAAAAATTATTTAAATGACATTTTGAATTTTTGAAAGTATACTAAATATTAGAAAAATCAGATGCTTGATGTCTTTTTGGCAAAATCAGAAGTTTTTCTTCTAAAAAAGCATTTTATAAATATAGATTAAGTAAGTTTAATCTGAATGGAATATATTAATTTCATCAATTAAAACTTGCTTAGTTTCTCTTCAAAGTTGAGATGGTTTTTTTCTTAATTTTGGTTAATTTTTTAGACAATTTAGAACATATTTACTAATTAAGTATAATAAGGTATTCCTCAAACTTATAACAACACAAGTTAATCAGTATACTCAAAAATGCTTTGGAAAAGTCTAGCAACATGAATACTACTAAAATAATGTCTATAAGGCTCATTACATGTAAGGATTGCCAAGAGCAAAAAGGTCAAACATTAAAGAAACATATAGCAATTTTTTTAATCAAAAAGCCCCCAAGCAATTAATTTCTAATTAAAGATTGATACTAATGGAGAAATGTAATTATAGTACATTATGGAGAATTTTTATTTAATAATATTTATATACAATGTGCAATTTTAAATTTTTGTTTGAATTATAAAAACAATTGTTTGATATTCAATGACTGTGGCTTTTTACAAATTTCAGTAGGGCCATGCGTGTTAGTCTAGTGGTTAGGTCCTCGGACTTTCATACGGAAGGGCAGGGTTCGATTCTCAATGCCACCAAAGACCAACCGAGTACATCCGATATACGTGCTGGTTAAATCCGTGGAATCGAAAGTCCTGTGGTCGATCATTGAGCACTTACCATGGATGCAATAGTCTGGTGAAAATTTCCACTCCCTTTAGATCAATGTCAAAATTGAAGGAGTGGATTCTCTGGTAGTGCCATCTATCAGAGGATTTTAAAAGATCAAAAACGTACATTTACCTTCCTGGTGCTCTGATTAAAACGAAAGACGCTCCTTATTGACTTAAATTCGCATAGCCAAAGCATAGCGAGCTTGACTTGTTCAAGTAGCATAAGTAACAACATATTTTAGTTGAGGTGAAATCGGAAAAAGAATATAAATGCTAGAATTTTATTAATTTAACTGTAGGTAAGATTAAAATTGTGTTTAATTTTTAATTCATTTTTAAATGTATAAAATTTGTTATGTTTTATAACTGTGATTCTTTTCTTGAATTTATATTATTAACTAGAGTTTTAGGGGAAAAATCTATTTCAGAGAATTTGTCCGCCTTTTATATTTTAAAATTTCCTGCTGTTCATTTTTAATAGCATATTTTTTATACTTCCATATTTATGATATTTTTTATGACCCAAATATTCAATTATTAATACATTTATTCCGTTCTTATTTCTCTCTTTCCCTCTCTCTCTTCTCTCTTTCCCTCTTTCTCTCCTCTCTCTTTCTCTCTTCTCTCTCTCTCTCGTTAGACAGTTTTAACAATTTAAAACTATCACCATTGTTTTTTCCTATTACATGGTTGCTAAAGTTCAGAAAAAGCAAATTCCCCAAATTAATATCAATTGAATATAATGAAGTCATTACGAAACCCTTCTTATTTTTAATACATATTAATTTATACAAAATTAATTAACTTCAGTGTATTTTGAATAGAATAATCTTAAGTAAAGTAATATGATCTTCAAACTTAGTGTATTTTATTTATTATGTGCATATCTCACTTCACTTCAATAGTCTCTTCACTTCAAAATGTTATCTTCAATTAAATTAATGAAAGTTTATTTAGAGTTAGAATTTTTACTATAGAAATATTATTTATTGAAGCATTGTGTACCCTAATTTTGTTATATAGCAATTTTAGAGAAAGATAGTCGATATAATATATCTGGATATTAAGAAAATAAAGTGACACTGCTTAATGCAATTAAATTAATTTTACATGACAAACCCTACTTTGAAAACCAAAGAATTTAATATTTATTTGCAAATGAATAGAAGTAATATTAAATTATTACAATTTTATTACAGCGATATAAAAATTTAAATATAAATTATAAAAACAAGAATGTTTAAATGAAATAAAATTGATTTAAATTACAATATTTTTATGAGATTTTATCCCTCATTTTTGTGTAAAAGTATTTTAAAAAATGCACAAAAGAGATATAATTTTGATTCCATTTAGGAACACATTATGAAATGAATTCTATATTTGTTTCAATTAACATTTATTCAATTGAAATAAAATTCTTAAATGCAAATATTTTAATTAGAAACATCAAAAAGGATAATATAGTGGAAGATAACATAAATTTCGAAAATAGGGTGACATTACTGTTGACTTCATTTCCAAAGTTATTTATCATAAAACCACTTAAATATTCTAAAACAGTTTTTTGTATTAAAATAATAACGGCATAGATTGTGAAAATACTTTTTTATTTATTAAGAGAAATATATAAACAATTTAATTAATTTTATACAACTATAAAATTTTACATTTTTATTGAGTCATTAAACCAATCCTCATTTTGTGACATTCAATCATATCTTTTTATTTCTTGAGAAAGTTTAAAATTTATAAAACACGCAACATTATAATTAAAAAAATAAAATATACATATGGTCTGGAACATTAATTCTGCAAATACTTCATTTGGTGTTTGTCTTCGATTTAAATTTGTCATCGGTGAAAATTTTTTTGAAAAATGATGCGCTTTTGTAAAAAAATTAAAACTTAAGTTATAAAATAAAATAAATTCCTAATTAAATTTCCTTAAGGATGAAATTGTTGGAGAAAAACGAATTTTCCTATGAATATAACAATAATATTTAAAGAAAATTTTCTATAATAACTGTGAATTGCTATAGAAAAAATTCTATAAAACTTACAGCAAAACATGGAGCTTTACTCCGTGTTTTGCTGTAAGTTTAATAAATCAGTATTCAAAGTAAAATATTCCAAATACTTACTGCAAATTTTTCTCAAAAAATTACGATAAAAAGCTCTGTAAATATTAAACTAAGATATATTCTGTAACAATTTCACAAATATAAAGTAAGTATTACAGAGGATTGTAATGGCGCATATAATTAACAGCATTTTGTAGAGTTGTTGTTGTTATTGTTACCAATGACACTTTTACAAGCCTAGCTCGCAATGACTCAGTTATGCGAATTTAAGTCAATTAGGGGCGTCTTTCGTTTAATCAGATCACCATGAAGGTAAAAGTACGACTTTTGCTCTTCAAATCCTCCGATAGATGGCAGCACCAGAGGATTTACTTTCTTAATTTTGGCATTGATCTGAAGGGGGAGTAAATTTCTCCAGACCATTGCACCCATGGTTACTAATCAACGACCGACCACAGGACTTTCAGTTCCACAGATTTAGCGAGCACGTATATCGCATATACTCGGTGAATCTTTGGCGGAATTGGGAATCGAACCCCACCTTTTCGGATGAAAGGCCGTTACCCTAACCACTATCCTACCACGTCCCCCTTTTTGTACAGAAAAACTACCAACTTTTTTACACTATTTCTATTTTTATTTTATCATACACACTAACATTATCTACATTATATGTATATTGCCCGATGTTGAAAATCCAACACCAAGAAGGAGTTGCCAAAATTTGACGAAACTCGGCAAACAGAGAGAGGCAGCAACGAACAATAAGTGATCTGTATTTTAGAATGATATGCATAATACAGCGCGAGAGCAGAATAGGGTCAGCAAGTTGCATAACCACCATGCATGGCAAAATACGAAGCAATATGTGTAAGCACAGAGTCAATGAGATTACGGATGGCATCCTGAGGAATGACTCTCCATTCTCTGTCAACCATTTAACAAAGTCCGTCCTCTGAAAGAAACAGTAGCAGGGTCTGCAACTGTCACACAATCATACCTCAAACGTGTTCGATTAATGAAGGATCTGGTGAGCCCGGTGGATAAGGAAGAAGCACTTATTCACCATGCAGAGCATGTTTACTAATGAGAACAATGTGCAATCTATCGTTATCTTGTTGATAAAGGTCATTGGACACACCCTGAAAGTAGAGGAGTGTCATCGGCAACAGCACATCAGCCATGTAATATCAGGCTGTCATAGTACCATGAATGCTAGTAAAATAAAATTAGAGTCACTTTTGATCTGATTAACTTTGTGTAAGCCGAATTCTCCATTAAATAATTACATAAAAAACAAAAATTTTAAATACTGAAAATTAATGGAGTAATCTTTATTTATTCTACTCATAAATGAATTTGCTGTACTGGAACAATATATTACAATTAAATATTTTTGAATAAATTCAATTGCTTAAATGCTGGTTCACTATAAATATAATTTAGTATTGTCTAATAAAAGACTCTTTTTTAATTAATATTTATTTACGATGTTTCGTTTGAGTTTATCTAAAATTATAGAATAGTTTCTATTGCATTCTCAGACATATTTGTAATTTTTTTTCATATAGAAAAAAATTCAAAAGTATTCCAAAAATATTTGTGAATACAATAAAAGTACAAAACAATATACTCTGCAAAACAAAAAGAAAATCTAGATAGTCTTTTCTACGTGTAATTTACTTTTCCCGTAGGAAATATTTACTTGTCCAAAGCTCAAGAACTACATGATGAGGACAGTAAAAACTAATATTAGTGCCTTGAACTTTTCGTGATTAGTTCACTTAGAAGCGAATATTTTGATGTCTTGTTTGGAGTTTAGTTGCAACAATGGTTAAAATAAATTGCTATAAAAACTTTTTTTTCACATTATTTGGTGAAAATAGTTGCTTTTTCTATATCAATAATGAAACATATCTAAAGGATAGAAAGTATACATTTCATTTCATAGATAATTCATTGAAAATGAATAAAGGAATTCCTTCAAAAAGTGGAAAGATTTAACTTCTTTTTGTTTTTCTGTAATTCACAATTAAAATTATAAGGAATGGAAAGAAGTTTATTTTAAAAAAAATTCAACTTTATTAAGATTTTCAGAATTCAAACTATTAGAAATTCTGCACGCCGTGGCATTATTGTTTAAAATTGTTAGTTGTCCTACTATAATGGTAATGGTAAAAGAATAAACCAAGTATCTACAGTTGTTTACTAGTAATATGTATATGAAAGAGACTGATTTCCACAACCAATAGAATTTTTGTTCTAAGTTGAACAAATTTTCAGAGTAAAATATGATGCCTTATGGGAATAATTTGCAGGCACAAACAAGGTGTTAATGAATATAGTCGATTTTCTTTTACGAAGATGCTTTCAATACATTTCAGTCTAGATTTTCAAATACACAGAATTCTCTTTTAATGTTTTATTAGAGCCTGCATTTGAAGCCATTATTATAATGAACCCAGAAATATGGCATATAGTAATTAGAAATCTTTTCCCTTCAACTCAGCATTAATGAAAATTATCAAGGCAGTGAATATTTTAAGCCTATATATAAATTGTGTAATATTCAATAAAATGCTTACTTTAAAAAATTTCATTCTTGGAGCTCTGGTAAAATATACTATAATAGTATTACATGTTGAACTACATGTTGAGGATACTACATGTTCAATAATTTAATGAAAAATATTATAAGTCTATCCTAATAAGAATAACACAATAAAATATAAATTGTCTTGATCGAATTTTTCTTTTTAAATTCCTGTTCTGTTTTTTGTTGATCTATATAAAACTTTATGGGTATATTTGTTTTATGGAATGTTATGCATTGTAAAACTATATCAAAGGACATTTAATCCCTTATAAATATAAATTGTTTTTTACATCACAAAACTCAAGCTATACTTAAAAATAAGGAAATTGGAGAATTTGGGTAGCACTTGGATAAAAGTTAAAGTAAAATATTAAATCTATTTTGATTCTGATTTCAGCAAATGAATGCATGAGTCACATCATCTGAATTTATCAACTAACGGATTAACGTTATGGAAGGTTATTGGGAATATATTACGATGTGTGTACCATTTCTTATTTGCACTTCCTAAATTAAGCTTTACTTCGAAAATGGGATATATCAACAGAATATCTGAAGTAAATTATTTCAATAAAATATTTTGTTTTAAGCTTTATATTAACATAAACAGCATAAAGCAGATTACATGTATGCAATACTTAGTAATAGGTACATAGATACATGTATGTAACAGAATACATTCATACGTGAATGTAATGGATTCAAATTTGAATTTGACATGTTAATTGTAATAGCGAGATAATTATTTTATTATCTGATAGACCAGTATGAGGATGTTTACTATAGAGAAACTGAATAATGGGCATTTTAAAAATGATACAAATTAATCACGCATTGCAGTCCTATATAATACTAAAATATTAATAAATGATAGTATAGTTTTCAAAATTACATAATTTACGAAAGTAAGTAAATATATTTATTTATTCCTATAAATAATTGATTAGTATGCAAGACTCCGATTCTAAGTTTACATCATAAGCAATTACCAATATTTAAATGATGTTATTATGAAATTTCCTTTTCTCTTAAATAAAAGCTAAGCAATATCCGAAAAATAATCATAAATATAGCGTGAATAAAACGTTTATCTCTCATAAGCTCCATCGTTGTTTTGTTATGAGATATGTTTAAAACGGGACAATAGCACTTAAAGTAGTTTCAAAACCATTTTAAACTTCAAGCTCAAATTGAATTTGATTGTATAAAATGAATATATAAAAGCACAAAATTCAGTAGTAATAAAAGTTATAAATTAATAAATAAAATGTAAAAATTAATTCAAAATATTTTAAGCAGACACGGGATTGTTGCTTATTTTTAAAGAAGCATTGGTAATAGTATGCAAAGTAATTTTTACAAGATTTATTCATATTACCAGAACTATTTCAACTGTCAAATAGTATGTATTTGAACTTTAAATATTGCATTTAAAAAAGAAAACAGCTAAATTTTGTTCTTTTAAATCAATAAAATGATAGTTCTAAAATTCAAAATACGTAGAAATCCAATTTAAATTTCAAGTAATCATGTATTAAAGATGATTTCTAGTTTTCTAGATATCATATGCTTTGCATTAATATACAACTTGGATGACACCAAGCATTTTCTGCTTTAGACTGATTAAATTAAAATGACAACGATAGTAAAGACAAGTGATTAAATTAAGAACGAGGCATTTGTCTTTTTATTTCAGATATCTTGAATCATAAGGTAAATCGTAAGGGAAGTAATATAATTAGCTCTTACCCGCATGTAGTCTGTTGAATTTAGAGCACGATTGTTCTGAATTTAATTAAATTATATATGTATCAAACCTTTACTAACTTCAGTTCTGAGATAGAATTGCAAATTGTTGATTTTTCACTACTGCTTTGTTTGGAAAATATTTCTTACTTAACAGATATCTTTTTCCTGCCAAATTATACAAATAAACTTGACTTGATACAAATAAACTTGACTTTGAATATTTTAAAATTAAAGAAAATACATCTGTAATATTTTAAGAAAATTTGATAATTTTTCATAATTATTTTAGATAAAATTGAACAATTGCTTCAGTTTTCACTGTCATCAATACAACTTAATTGAATTCCATGTTTTAAAAGGAAAAAAAATACTAAAAAAAAGAAAGTATTTTCTAAAACAAATAATTTTAGTATTACTTTACAATGTCAAACTGTAAACTGTAAAAACAGCATAAAATTAAATAAATAGAAATATAAAGAAAGGAAGTTAAGAAAGAAAGAATAAATAGAAATATCATTTTACATGATTGATATTTGTTATCTTTGAGAAGTAAAAATAAATGTGATTGGATTTCTTTACAATTTTACTGAGAAAACAAAGAGATATTAGCAATTTGAATGCGTAATAGTCTCTAAAGTATTTGATTTCCCCAATTGAAAAATAAAAAAAAAAAACAATGGTATACAAGAATGTGACATTGATTTAAATAGTATAGTATCAACATAAAATTTGATTCAGTGATCTATGCAAAAAGTAGAAAAATGGAAAACAAGTATTTTAACTTTACATTTAATTTCTCAATAACATTTTCAATCAAGGCATGCCTTTTACATTCAATTTATTAAAGTATATACTATTATGCTGGAATTCCAATAATAATTTTATTTCTATATTTTATTATTGAAAATTCTTAGACTGCTTTAGTTCAAGCATTTGCAGACATAATTTTCAGTTGAAAAATAAAATAAAATATATTGTTTATTGTTGATTTAATTTTTATAGAATTATTATTGAAATGTAAAAAACTATTACTTAAATTTGATATAATTGGAATTTAAATCTGATTTACAGTAACACTTGTTATTTTATCCGAAATTCAATTTATTCAAGTTGAAAGCCATGACTTTTAAAAACAAGTAGCTTAACGAATTAAAAACAGTCTGACAAAATTCTGTTTGTCCGGGGAATTCAGAATGCTAACTTCCATAATATTTGTAAATACTGCATCTGTATTAAAAATTATTAAGATTTACTTTTCTTAAGACGCATATGACGATATCATAGATTTTTAAATGTTCTCAATTAATTGCAGTAATTCTCAAAGCTAGACTTTGTGATGTAACAATTGTCAGCAAAATAAAATAGCTCAACCATATAATTTAAAATAAACATTCTGATTTTCGTATTATTTATTTGTTATCATTTAATTAGTTTGAAAATAGTGAATATCAATTTCTCTTAAAAGATTAAATTTTCTATGAACGGAATTTGCATTAGAATTGCTATCAAAAAACGCATAAAATTTTTATTAAACTGGTATTATTTTATCTGCGTATTATTAAACTGGTTTTGGTTATTTTTATACCTTGGAAATAATATTATATGTTTAAACAATATTTTATTTGTGAATAAATAAGAAACAATTTTATATAGTTCATATTACATATAATAATGCTTTCTCATTGTTATGCCCTTATTCATAAGCCATGCTTTCTTTTGAAAATATTATACAACTATTAATATTATGCTTTATCACAGACAAATTATTTTTGAAAATGAACCATAAAACATTCCTTTTTTAAATTCATAATAGCGTAGCATTGTGTTCACTCTGTTTTCGAAAATAAAGAACAATAGCGCACCGCAATATATTCTAAAATAATCTGTTGAGTAAGAATTGAAATATAATGGAAGTAAATATTATTTTAAGGAATTTCTCATTTACTTTTCTTAAATAGTTTTAAAGAAACAGCTATTTGCTTAGGATTATTACTTGCAGCCAAATATTTTCTTTCAATTTAATTCAAGGAAAGAAGTTGCCCAAGTCTGTGATATCTTCATGTAAGCTATTTTTAAAAGAGGGAGACTCACTTTTCTTAGAACAATCTAACATTGCGTAATACTTTCAAAAACGAATATACAATAAATTTGATCTATACTTGATTTTTAATTTTTTTTTTCGATTATAGAACATTTTAAATTCAAGAGTGGTTAAAACATCTAGACATATATTTTATATGGAATTAGGTTTTTTATTAAAACTAATTTTAATAGTATTCAATTTTTGGTGTTAAATTAGATCGAATCAATATATCTTTATAAAATTAATTAAAATTTCTTCATTCTTATTACTTTTAAATGTCAATTTTTATCAGTTTTATAATAAGTTTCATATGAAGAAAATGCAAGAAATATCATCAAAAATCAACATTGTCTTGCAAATTTCTAAGACATACTAATAGTGATAAATTTTCAATTCATAGATTTACCATAAATCCATAACGTAGCTATGTTTATTTTTTATTTTATGTAAAAAATATAAATGTTTCTGATTTGGACTTTCATAATTGTAATTAAATATAAATATTCGTGAATTCAAAGTTCGTCTCTAAGAACAAATGATTAAAATATTTTAAATTGGTATATGAGTTATTCATGAAGAAAGGCATCTTTGTTTGTAAACATTTAATGCGAACTTAGTGTGCACTTTTAACATTGCGATCTAATTCAAAATATATAAAGGGAAAATAATAAAAATTTATTTATTCATAATCATAAAGAAAATGAAAGCATCGTGATAACATAGAAAAAAAACAATATGTACAACTATTGGATTCCTGATGATATATTCTTACAATTAAGAAAAAAAATTATCTTCTACTTCCATCAAATCATAATATGTAATATAAAAATCATACACAATCATAATAATATAAATACAGACGGTGGAGCAAATTCTTATTCCATATAACAACTTGTAGATAAAATTACCTTCAATCTAACACATGTCCCAATGATTGCATGAAAATTGTCTTTCTTAGCGCAGTATATTATTCTTAAATTTATGCATTATGCATCGATAAGGCTTTCATACTGATGACCCATCACATTTTGCACTTCCATTCTACATTAAGATACTACAGCATGTTGTTATTTTCAAAAACCATAATTCTTACAATAAATTTGACCCATCTTTTGTATACTTCTTGTAGGAACTGCTTAGGTAAAATACTCACTTCCTGTCCATATATATATATATATATATATATATGTATATGTATATAAATACATATATATATATATATATATATATATATATATACATAAATATACATACATAAATATATATATATACATACATACATATACATACATACATATTTATATATATATATATATATATATATATATATATATATATATATATATACATATATGTATACAATTTTTTCCATAGACCTGAATCAAAATCAATTCCTATCACAAACATAAGATTTATGTAAAAAAAATCTATTTTCATCATTCTTTTGAACCAAGAATTAAAAAAGCCTTTCATTTAAATTTATGATCTTCCAAAAATAATTATGTGATCCTTTCCTATCGTATTGCTTTTTCAATGCAAATTTTTTGTTAGCGTACTGTTAAAATATGTTCTTGAATGTAAACAATTTATGAGTCAAGTAAAGTTATTTTTTATTCCTGTTAAAGAATATAATATATACCTAATGAGTATTCCTGTTTAATTATAAACGATGGAGTATTTTTTACATTAATATATGTATATGTGAATTATTTTATATAAATGTATTATTTATAATTTAATAATTTCATATATTTTTCTATTGTATATGCACATTAGTTTATTCCTTTATTTATAAACATCTTCCAAAAATCTATATTTGTTTCATTGCTAACTTATATATTTCTATAATTAGCATTAGCATTATAATTTTAAAATATATATTTTAAAATTTAGTAAAGAATTTTATTTTTTAATTTTTTTAGATACTTATAATGCAAAATTCTCTTTTTCATTTCTCCAATTGACAAAATATTTTTGTAAGATACAACCCATAATATCAATAGAATAAATTATAGAAATGGGTAGTATGTACTTAAAATTCCACTCTTGAGGCCAATGCATTATTAAAAACTTTAAACTCTATTATTCATCTCTTTTTTTTTTACATTCAAAAACATTTCCTTTTGTTTTCTAAACAATATACATAATTTATGTACTTTTCCTTAACTTTCAGATGATAACATTAACGTTAGCAATCTTGAATTCACAATTGTAAGAAATAATCATAAACTAATTGCTTGATTCAAGAAAAATGCTTTCAAAAGGGAAATTAATTTACGTATATTTATTTTCTTTATCTCATCTAAAATACGGTTTTAAAATTATCTCTGAAACTCTTATTTATTTATTATGTATTTTTGTAACAAGTAGAAAACTATCTCCTTATTAATTACATGCATATATATATATATATATATATATATATATATATATATATATATATATATATATATATATATGTATATATGTATATATATATATATATATATATATATCTATCTATAGATATATATATATATATATATATATATCTATATATATATATATATATATATATATATATATATATATATATATATATATATATATATATATATATATATATATATTTATATATATATATATATATATATATATATATATATATATATATATATATATATATATATATATATATATATATGTATGTATGTATGTATTTATGTATATCATATACATATATATTAACTATATATTATTTGCAATTACTTAACTTCTTTTAAAATAGAAACGTAAAGCTGAATGAATGAAATGTACTTACCATCATTTCACTATTATATATTTTATATTTCTTTCTATAATCCAAGTAGAAATTATGATAATTGAAACTTAACTTTAATACTGGTAGCATAAATTTGGTTTGCTTTAGCTAAATATTTAAAAATTGTTAATAAATATAATCAGTATAATTTAAAGTGATTATAATTACAGCTTCAATATATCACTCACTTTTACACCAATCAAAAGGTTTCTTTCCTTAATTGTTACACAAAAGTAAAACATTAATTCTATAATTAGTTATTTCAAAAACACTTTTTACAATTGCAGTTATTTAATAAGACAATATAAAAATACAAAATAATTACGATTATTGTTTTAGAACATAAAATGTGTCCAATGCAGCTTTTTGATTTTAATGATTCAAAAATTCTATACTTTGGAGACAAAATATATTTTGTTATAAATTCTCCTCTTTTCATTTTTCACTTAGATATAATTTCTATTCGGCAAAAATTGGTGTTCAAAAATCATAGTGTTTTGTTCAAAATGTATATGCTTATTTAATTTTTTGAATAAAAAAATCTTTGAAATTTTAAAAATTTACATGTGAATTGAACACTATCGTATTCAATATTTATGCACTTTTAAATAAACGCATCAAATCAGACTTCTTTTAAATTTCTTATGAATAGTTGAAAAATTAATTTTCCTTAAATATTGATTATTTCGGGTTGCTACTTCAAAAGAAATTATTTAATGATTTTTAGTATTTAATGAAAATACCTTTTGAAATATTTTAATGAATACTTAATTGATATCATAAATAAATTAAAAAGCTTTTATAAGTTAAATAACAGAAAAATAAGAAGTTCATTAAAGGAGAAAGAATTTAACAAAAGTAAAAAAAGAATATCTAAAAACATTTCATGAAGCTTATAATAACAGAATGTATAAAAACATTTTCTTTTTCAGAAATAATTATCTAAAAGCCATAGAACATTTAAGTTTGCTAATTCTAGAATATTTAAATTTCATATGAAGAAGTTGTAACAAAAAAAAGAATTTTTCATATTCATTAACCGTAACATGAACAATGTGACATTAGCATTTACATTTTTGTTCTTCTTGCTGTAAAACATTAGAAGATTACTTTGAATATCAACAAAAATTATTATCTAAAAGCCATGAAACATTTTAATTTGCAAATTTTAAAACATTTAAATTTTATATGAAGAAATTATAACAAAAATTAATTTTCCATATTCATTTGCCGTACCATGATCGATGACTTTAAACACACACGTGTTTGCTCTTCTTGCTACAAAACTTCAGAAGATTACCTTGAATATCAATAAAAATTCAACTTTAATCAAAGCCAAAAATATAAGTTATCCTCTGCATAGTAACTGCAATAACTCATACAATAGTGCTTTTTATGTTATTTTAAATTTAAAATCAGCTTTAAGAAAATTTTATAATTTTGAATTTGAAATAAATTTTGAAATTCAAATAAGTTTTGACATTCAAATAATCAATTAAACTAATTATTTTTATTTATTTCACCGCAGTTATTTCTAATTTTATAGAACTTAAATTCATTTATCGTAAATTTTAAAAAATGGGAGAAGATTTTCAGTTTTTAACTACTGAAGAAATTTGGTTTTGGATGTATTCATTATTAATACTGCCAAGAAATTTTTTTCTGATTAAATATTATGAGAGAAAATTGTTTTCGAAAAAAATTTTTATTTATCGTAAATTTTAAAAAAGGGAAAAAGATTTTCAGTTTTTAACTACTGAATAAATTTGGTTTTGGATGTATTCATTATTAATATTGCCAGGAATGTTTTTATCTGATTAAATATTATGAGAGAAAATTTTTATCTAAAATAAACTAAATTGTTTTCGAAAAAAATTTATTCAAAATTTTCAATACATGCATATTTTTAACTTAATGTTTTCATTTACATAAATGTCAAAGTTTTCCTTTGAATTTTCAAAACATTTACCATTTTCGAGAAGAAATGACTTACCAAAATAGCTTATTAAGTTATGTTCATTAATTTTTTTTCTGTAAGGATTTTTTAAAAAAATATATAAAGTATTACAATAGACATTTGACAGGCATTTTCATTAATTTATATACTAAGTCAGAGTATTATGTAAATGCTAACTATCTATAACCTTTTCGTAAATTTTAGTTTGACTTTTCGTAAATGCTGGTGCGTATCAATATTTCCTAATTAATATAAAAAGCAGAACACTTTGCATTAACGAATATACCAAAAATAAAATTATTTTAAAAATAAATTTCAGTAATTTTCAGTAATAAATTAGTTATTCACTCTAATTGCTCAAATTCAAATTATGACCCATTTTCCATTATTCATTTCACTTACAAATAAAAATCATTATTAATCATATGGATAACAAAGAACAGTGAAGAATGCAACATATTAGTATCATACTTTATATTTATATGTTAATGCTTTTAATTAAAATATGAGAATATTCCTTTAAATCTAAATTCCAAATATTCAAAAACTCTTAAAGGCTCAAACACACATTCAATCTTCATTATGAACAGTAACTGTGAAATTATTATTTAACAAATATTGTGTGTTTTGAAATGCAGATTTCTTAGATGATTTTTACTTGTTATTTAAAAGAAAATTAATAAAATCAATAATCTAATTAATCTGGAATTGTATTTAGCAATATAATTTTAATATCTATCATCTTAATTTTGCATCCTAAAAAATGTAAAATTAAAAATATTAATTTCATAAAGTTTGGTATTTTGAGTTTGAATATTATATTAATATAATGAAGAATTTCAAAATCGGATATAACATATTTATACTTATTTAAAATACATAGAAAATAACGACATTTGAAACACTTCTGCTATGCGTAACAAAGAAATGAAATATCAAACCATAATCGCGATGGTATTTTTAACATGTTATTCTTATTAAACTTTTTAAAATTATATTGCTACTAATATCACACATACTTGAAATTTCATATCTGTGTTATGTGAAAATGTTTAAACACCTCATTTTGTTAATATATTAAAAATATAATATTTTTGATTATTTCCTTTTAAACGTATAACAAAAATTTCAAAATAACAGGAAACATTTTTTCTAGATGTAATGTAGAACGTTTGAAAAGAATATTTACTTTAACATTTGCGTGCACATAATATTTAAATCTAATCATTGTATTAATGCTAAAAGTATTTAACAATAAGCGAATGCAATAATCTTGATTAAAATTGTCATTCAATTCAAATATTTTCTGTCTGATTTATTTATTAAGATTTTGTCTCTTTATATAATAATTTCTATTTTCATATCTTTTGACTTCTAATTTTAAAAAATATTACGAATCTTGCATTTTCTTAGATGTTAAAAATTTAATTTTCTAATATTCTAATTGCATTCTATTTGAAATATAAATATTTTCCTCTAAATAATCATTCATAGTTGAAACGTTGGAAGGAAAACATTTAAAATAACTTTTATCCTTTTACGTTTTATTGAAGAAAGAGCATCATTATTCAGTGTAGAGTAGTCATATTTTCTGCAATTATTAATTCTTAATTTTATGTAATTTATAACCAGCAATTTAGCGTAAGGCACACAAATCCTTATGTAAAATTTTAAAATATCATCCTAATATCATTACATAAGCTTTTTAATTTACTTTTCTTCTTTCAGCTTCGAATCATCAATTCATACCTCAAAAATCACGAGTATTTTTCAATATATACAAAATAATATTATATCTAGTCATTACATATATTTATCTAGCTTTCTCCATCATATAGACGTAAAACTCCTGGTTTGAAAATATATAAGTAAAAATAATAGGTTCAACCATGATAAGTTTTAGAAAAAAATTCATACATTTGTTCATTTATAAACTCCGTTTGGAAACGTTCTTTTAAAAATTTCATCTCTGCTTCAAAGATTATATTATATGTCACTTTTATAAGTATCTGTAATCACATGTTCATCATTTGGAAAGAGAAAGCAGACTTGTTAAAAACAAGAAAAGAAATCCATACCAATTCCTACCAACATGCTAAGGAAGAGACAGTTCATATTCTGTCAAATATTAATACCCTTTGAAAACAAAGCCACAAACTCTTTTCTTACAGGATAATAACGACTTTGCAAGATAATCAGATTTATATAAAAATACAGCTACACGTAAATTAATACTGCTTCTTTAGCTATTTCAATGGTTATTGTAAGAGAAAATACACATAATTTGGGGATTATCTTGTCTGTGATTCGATGAAAGGAATCAAGACAGATTTTTAATGTTTTAAATTTTTAATACTTGAATCATAATATATACATTTAACCATTCAAAAAAGTTAGAGTGTGTTATTAATGTATTGTCATTAATTACAAGAGATTTGTGTTTTATTCCTTCACTTTGAGTTTAGGTAATTTTAGATATGTCAATGAAATAAATTGTGTAATTAGCGTGTCTTAATTTCCAACATAAAGGCATTGTTTTAAATGTATATTAATTAACTTTTTAATGTTAAGAAAAATATTTAATGCATTTCTTCAATGTTTTATTAAATAATTATCAAAATACTCACAATTAAAGCATTTTCCCATTTTTCCCATTTGTAGTCATAAAGTAATGAAAAATTCATTAAATGATTATGTTATCAAATAAATTATTGATTTTTTCACAAAGTGCATTTTTTTAATATTCTTAATTTAAAATCATAAGAAATTGCTTTATTATAAATTTAGGCTGCTTGTTACAGATTCATAACAATAAAAATAATATTTTTTCTACAATTTTAAAAATAAAGGGAATATATTTTATAAAATTTTAATATAAATGCAATACTTATTTTAAAATACAATCCATGATATAAGTCTTGAATAAGAATAATATATTATTTTATTTATACAATTTATAAACATATGCTAATAAAAAGAATTCTCATTTTTTCAAAAATAAAAAATTCATTCCGGTTCTTCTGAGAAAAAATTTATACTGTTAATTAAAAATATATTTTCTGGTCAAAGTAATTTTTAATAACAAGAACTAATTCCTGAACACAAACGTTCATACAACATTTAATTTACAGATACAATTATTGTAAATTTAACAATTTCTAACTTTTTATTAACATCATAACAATATAGTATATGTTTCATAGGTAAATTATTTCGTTAGTTTGTAATAGTTTTAATTTTTTAAAATCAATCTATAGAGAGATAAAGGAGAAATATATGCCTCGATTATTATTTAAATAAAAGAAGAGAAACATCGTAATTTATATTAAATTAAAAGAAATGTATAATCTTTATTTAAATTCAAGTAATCAATCAAGAATTTAAAACAACTGTTTATAATCTAAGTTTTGCTGAATGTTCATTAATTGCATATATTCCTTTATTTAAATAGATTGTTAAGATGGTGAATAGAAAATTTGTAATTACTTCCTCTTCATATGTAATATTTTTCTTTTTCTAACTATGGAAAACCGAATGCTAAGTGACTGGAAAAACATATCATAAATGTTTATCTACCACCAATATTCAGTTTCTAAATAATATGATTTTTTCACTTCAGTTACCTCAGTAGTTAAACATTTATTTACATTATAAAGTGATTGGGTGAAAGGATATCAAAGTAGGAAGAATATTTATTTTAATGTGTGCTGAATTATTTCTTTATAATACAACTCAACTCCCCTTTCATTAGTCAATAGTTAACTTTTGTATGTACTTTCTATTTTCCTTTTAAGTTCAAACAAGACATCTTTCTGTAACAAAAACATAATTTTTTTTAATTTAACCTTAAAAATAATTTATTTCTAATAGTTCGCTTAAAATGTTTACAAAATTAGCGAAAACATTAAAAATTGTTTGCAAATTTATTATGAAAGAATGACTTTCATACCTTTATAATAAACATTAGTAAACTACATTGGATAAGTATGACAATTATTTTTCAAAATTAATTTTAATCAATACAAATAAAGTAAGAAATTATTTTAAAAAAAAGCACAGATAAAAAAACTAAGATATGAATTTTAATCAGATTTGAAAAAAAAAGTTTGTACTTTTTAATCAATTAGTTAAAGTGATGATGGAACATTCATAGAAGATTACTGTTTAATAATGGAGTAAAACTTTTTTGAAATATAAAAGCACACACATAAAAAGATAAAAAAAATAAGTGAAATATATAAATTTAAAGAAAGCAAGTTTATACTTCAGTTCTTTTAAACAGAAAATCAATGAAAATTTCTCACAGAAAAAAGTTTTGTTTTGAAACAATACAAAATTGCTGTACAGGTTACATATATAGAAATAAAAATATATTTGAAACTATAAAAATGTTACAGATTCTAAACTGAAGGTCATAAAAATATGTAAATTAAATTTACAAAGTAATAAATATATTTTGAGAAAAATATCCAAAAAGTACATAAAAGATTTTAAAAGGAAAATCTTCCGGATTCATTTCTAGCTTTGAATAATAGGAATAAATGTTATTTTCTTAATGCAAATGTTATGAATAAATGCCTGAGAAAAGGCTGAGATTTTTACATTGCAAAACATGAAAATAACCCTCTATCTGGAAAAAATTCTCTACTTCATTATAATATAATTTTATAACAATTACAACAACGTTTAAGGAATAGGCAATTTATTTAGTTCGGAATTTATTGAGAATAAGCAAAAAATAATCATAATGAAATAAATTAATTGAAGTTTGATGATGAACATAATACTAAATTTTTATTAATGTTATCAATTTAAAATTTAGTGATTCAACTTACTTCACGAACCTATAAAGCCAGTGCTTTTTTATTTTACATACTTAAATTTTCTCTAATTTAATATAAAAAAAACAAAAATTCAAGAAAAAATAAAAAAACTTTTAATGCTTACAAAGAACAACCTCTTTTACTTTAGGACTTTTAAACTATGCAAAAAGCACACAAACACAAAAAAACTTTAATTAAACCCTATAGATTAAAATGGAATCCAATAGAGCAGAATCGATATTCTCAGAGTAAGATTTAAAATATTTCTAATGTATGCAGCTTAAATATATATTAGTAGCGTTTAGTTAAAAATGTTTCTTTAATTGCCCATTGCTTGAAATATTCAAAAAAATTATTTGTATCATTTCAATATGTACTTATTTTATGTTTTACGATACCATGGATATAATTTGTTTTAGAGACATATTACAAATATCATTTTTATATGCTTTTGTTATTTTTTAAATTTACATTTATTTCATAACTTATCCATATGGAATTATTTTAAAATTTTTTAAATTAATAATTTTTTAGAATAAACAAGCAAGTAAACATTAATTCTCCTTTTACATAAATTTTATAGAAAATTAAATTTAATGTAAGCATAAAAAACAATTCACAAAATTGACAAATTTTGAAAACATAATTTTAATTTCGAATGAAGAAGTACAATACTTAAGTAAGTATGAATCTTTCTGTAGAAAAGCTGATTAAAAGTTAAAATAGACGTCTTAAATAAAGTGCTACGATTATTCCGTGGGTAAGGAAGTTTTCTTCTGTTTAAATAATAAGCTGAAGCAAAAATAAGTGGATTTCAACTGTTACAATAAATTTCATATTCAAAATTTAATTTGTTTATGTATATATATATATATATATATATAAACAAATTAAATTTTGAATATGAAATTTATTTATTAATGTGTAATTTATTTATTAATGTGAAATTTATTTATTAATGAAATTTATAAATTAATGTTTACTTGTATATATATATATATATATATATATATATATATATATATATATATATATATATATATATATACACTTACAAATATTAAAAAAATAATAATTAAAAACAGATATATATATATATATCTGCTTTTAATTATTATTTTTTTCCAAGATATGATACATTATAAGCATTAACAAGTGTGTGTAGATATATTATGTGCAGAAATATGTTTATGTGTAGAAAATATTAATTAAATAATTTTTAATATTACATATTTATAATATTTAATATTATCAATATTTCAGTATTAATTAAACATAAAATCTTGTGAACATCATATGCCAACTTTATAAAGTAAATTCACAATGATTAAAACTATAATATTTTTTATTTGAGATACTAATATTTATTAAAATATCAAAATTTAAATATTTTCTAATTTACAGTTTTGTAAAAAGCACAATAGAAATTAATAAAAAAGGATAAAGAAATGTTAAATATGTAAAATATGTATAGATGTATATATATATATATATATATATATATATATATATATATATATATATATATATATATATATATATATATATATATATATATATATATATATATATATATATATATATATAAATATATATATATATATATATATATATAAATATATATATATATATATATATATATATATATATATATATATATATATATATATATATACAGTGGTGGCCAAAATTGTGGACACTTTTGGAAATTTTTATGTTTTTGAACTTTATATGCTTATAGTAAGCATTATGTTTTGCAAAATGCAAACTTGCATATATCTTTTTAAAGAGAATTTATTACTGAATTCAATACAAAACACAAAATTCAATTATTTGCAATACAAAAAAGTTATATGTACTTTAATATAAATAAAAAACACAGGTATGAAGTGGTATGTTTTATCTAGCTTTCCTGGCCAAATACTGTCCTTGTTCTGAGAGCCAATAAAATATTAGTAAGTGTCATTAGAAGCTAACATCATGTTTACACTTGAAGCAATTCATTATTTTGCTTTGTTTTGTAGAAGAACCACCTGTTTCTTATCCACTGCAATTACAAATAGGAATTTTTGTAAAAAATTTTTAATATTTAGTCAAGAAGCAATGACATAAAAAAGAGTAGATTGGACACCTAGAAAGAGATGTAATATTTTTGTGTTACGAGAAGTAGTCTTTCCTATGCTGAAATTGCAAGACAGGTGGGTGGTTCAATGACTACATCTAGAGTCCGAACGTTTTGTTTTCGATATCAGGAGACAACAATTCAATAAAAACAAAGAAGGGAAAGGCTAAAAAACGTGCACCACATCTATTGATGACAGAAGAATAAAAGGACTATGTCTCCAAGATAGAAAAATGTCATCAGAGGCCATCAGAATTAATCTGAATGATGCTCGTGTTTCTGTTAGTTCAAGAAAAATCAGGAAAAGATTAACAGATGTTGGACTGTAAGGTAGAATTCCACGAAAAAAGCTTTATCTTAATTTTCAGCAACCAAAAAAAAAAAGAGTACAGTGGGCAAAGGAACACATTAATTGGACTAATAATCAGTGGTCACAAGTTATATTGAGTGATAAAACTAAACCAGTGTTTCTCAACCTTTTATTATTCACGGCCCAATTTTCAATCATAATTTTCATCGCGCCAACCTCCCTATCGTATAGATTAAAATGTATACAACAATAATGTATTTTGAGTATTTTGGCGCTAAACCCACATTACAACCTTAATTTTAAATTTTACAAATTACCAAAAAAACGGAAATTTATTGACATTTTGCAACACCGATCCTCAGCATTGAAAAAACAAAATTCCTGTGATTTTTTATTGCTTTTGCGTCCAGCCATATAGGGCACTCTCACGGTTTCACGAGAAGTTTCGATTTTTCTGAAATTTGTCTGATTAGCTTAAAAGTTAAGTTAGGAGCGTGCGCAGATGTGAACAAATGTTTTCTCATAGAGAGAAAGTTCTATCACGCCAATTTCAATTCCAGACAATCTCGTTCGAGTCGATCTTTCTATCGCTATTGATTCTATTTTGAATATGTATGTTATAGATTTTCGTGTAATTGCAATTCACCGTATTAAATATTCACAGCAGCAGACTTATGCAGAATCAGGGATACATTTTTAAGCGGGCGTAAGTGAGCATTACACGATAGACAAGTATCAACAAGTACACACAGGAGCTTGGTTCCGAAAATAAAATCAAGAAAATATTCTCAAGAACACTTAACTTTTGGGTTCACTAGTACTGAAGTAAATGAAGAAGAAATGCCCCCCTGTGTATCATTTGCTCAAAAATGCTGGCCTCAGACAACATGAAAACTAATAAACTTAAACGACATTTGGAAACGCTTCATAGTGAGTACATAAACAAACCCAGAGAATTCTTGGAATTAAAATTAAAATCACATGAAAAGCAAAAATCATTGTTTAAAAAAACTTTGTCAGTGAATGAAAAAGCTTTAATTGCCTCGTACAAAGTTTCATATATAATAGCCACACAGATGTAAAAATCTCACACCATTGGTGCTTACTTTGCCAGCCGCAATTAAGAGTGAAGAACTTATGTTTGGAGATAATTTTGCAAAACAATTGCAGTCTATACCTCTTCCAAATGATACTGTTGCTCGTCGAATCACATATATAGTTGAAGATGTAGAGTATCAGCTTTTGTTGAAGTTGCGTGACAAATTGTTTACAACTCGATGAGACAACAGCTAGTAATGCGTTCTTTGAAGACAAAATATGGATCTCAGCTAAATACAGAAAAAGAACTGAGATATCTATTTCTAATATTAAACCCTCCTTCGAAAAACTGTACTCTGAAAGACAGGCCCAAGGAAGTAACTAATAATTATTATATTTGTTTTTAATTTAATAAGTTGCTTTAATTTATTAAGTTAATTATTAAATATGTCGAAATGTTTTATTTTGTTTTGTATGTGTGTGTGTGTTCTACCTTTCAGTCACTTAATCAATTTTTTTAAATAAAATTTTATCTTGACTATGCTTGTAACCCCCATTAGTGTTCTCTCGCCCCCTAGGTTTCGCGCCCCACAGGTTCAGAATCACTGAAGTAAGCTATCGTTATTCGGTAGTGATGGGTGAAAATATGTCAGACGTAGAATAAGAGAAGAGCTACATCCTGACTGCATTCAAGCAACTATGAAGAACCCAGTTAGTGTTATGATTTGGTCATGCATGTCAGCAGAGGGTATTGGTTGCCTTCATGTCATCGATGGGACACTGAATGCCAGAAAATACATTGACACTATTCTAGAACCAAAACTTCTACCTTCCCTCAGAGATCTCTTTCCCAGCAACGCTTCGTTTATTTTTCAGCAGGATTCTGCTCCTTGACATACGGCCAAAATATCGAAAGAGTGGTTTCGTACAAAGAACATTAAACTGTTGTCATGCCCAGGAAACAGTCCTGACCTCAATCCTATCGAAAATTTGTGGCACCGTTTGAAAACTCTTGTCCGAATGAGGCACCCATCAAATAAAAGGGAAATAATTGAGGCTATAATTGTTTCCTGGCATCATGTACTAACGAAAAAAGAACTTATAACTCTTGTCAGCTCAATGAAACGTCGATGTGAAACTGTAATCAAAAATAAAGGGTACTCTACTAAGTACTGATAACTCACTGCAATCATCACTATCTAATGTAAATTGATAACTATTACCCTTAAACTTTTTTGTATTGCAAGTAATTGAATTTTGTGTTTTGTATTGAATTCAGTAATAAATTCTCTTTAAAAAGATCTATACAAGTTTGCATTTTGTGAAACGTAACACTTGCTATAAGCATACAATGTTCAAAAACATAAAAATTTCCAAATGTGTCCACAATTTTTTACACCACTGTATATATTAAAAACATCTGATAAATATTTTCTTAATTTCTACAGATAAGAAAGGCAAACATTATTAACTTATAAATATCAATAGATTTTTCCTTTTATTTAATTGAAATTTTTGTCAAGAAATTTTGTTAGAAAATATCTTGAATTTCTTTCTAATGGAAAATGCAATTAATGCCTCTAACATGAAATACCTTTACCACTAATATCTTTCAACATCAAAGCAAAATTATGTATAATAAAATTAGTACACGATAAAAAGCAAAAGAAATTACTATACTCCCTTGGATATTGACCTAGAATTTTTATTTTTCTCAAATTTTAGCCTCAAAGTACATCAGTTTTCCCTCCCATTCCTTTGATAAATTATAAATTTTATTTTGCTTCATTTTTTTCTCAATTAATTTTCTTTCTTAACTAAAAAAAGTTAATGATTATTTCACTTATTAAACAAAGTAGACAATTAATATTTATACATTTTTAAATCAAAGTGCTAGGAAAATTTTTATTTCATTCTATTAGATTTAATTTAGCAAATTATTGCATAGTATTGCTCACACTTTTGCAAAATATTGTTACGGAAGAATGCAATTTTTTAATTGAACATTACTCATATTGAAAATTATTTTTCAGAATCAAAAAATCGATAATATTCCTTGAATTTCACTTTTTGTAATCTTCAATAAGTGTGTTTTAGCATTGCAATAAGATGTTCAAGTTAGTAGAAAGTTCAGGAAATATGTTTAAAGTTTTAAATATTCTGTAAAATTTCTTTTTACTGAATATTGAAACCTTAAGATTACAAATGAATTTTATTCTTCTAAGCCCCTGCCTTTAAATCATAATTTTTATCTATTTTTATGATACTAAAAATTATAATTCTTGCCTATTTTTTTAAACAATTTTTCCTCTATTCCTCAATTTTCAGTCTTTTGTTTCTTAAAAATAGACAATATTTTCGAATGGTCAATATACATTAAATCAGAGGGGTCAAACTCAATTTTACAGAGAGCCATATATTAAATTTAATATGTGTAAGCAAGTCAGATTCAAATAAAAAAATGTACTTAATTATATAGTATATAGTCTATGGTTGTTAAAAATCATATCAAAGTTATAAAAGAGGGTAATTATTTTGAGATCAAGCATCCAAATAACTAACTTCTCTTGTTTTTGATAAGCTCATTGATGTCAAGTACCATATTCGTTGTAGTTATTTTAAGAATTGATTTTAGATGTTCATTTGTTTTTCTTATTGTCTGTTTTTGTTTATGTTTGTTCTTGTTTATTTTCATGACGGAAAATATCCGCTCACATAAATAGGTACTACCAAACAACATGCAAAGAATGCGTTCAGCATGCTTTTTAGATGTGGGTATTTATCCAACTCTTATTCTTCTCACATTGTATAATTTGAAACTATGTCCATAAATCTGCTAAAATATTTTCTCGAAACACATGAAAAAAGTATTGATTTTCATTCAAAGAAGACTTAATAGATAATGTGTTGCAATTTCGTATTCATTAAGAGTTATAATTAATGAATGCATCTTACTTTTAATAGAAAAAATTTATTGAAATCTAGAGTTCCTCATCCAGTAGTCAATTTCAAAATAATATAATATAATAATCATGTTATGTATAAATAAAAAAGGATAATTTGTTCTTCCGTACCAATTTCAGAGGAGTTTTATAGCATAAAACAATTGTTACTTGAAAACAGAATCTCTTTCTATCTAAAGTTATCACACTTTAATTACAAAAATATATGAATTCTACAAAATATCTGAAAATAAGTTATTTATGATTTCAGATTTTAAAATCTTGTTATTGAAATACGGGAAATACTAAAAACAGAGTAGTATATTTCTCACAATTTTAGCTTCGCTTTCAATAAATATTTTGTACCTGAAATATCCTTTATAATTTGCAAGACTGGAAAATTCTTTACCATCTCACAAACAAATGGACATAATAAAAACTTTAATATCCTTTGATAATACTGTACAGATTAACTTATCAGATAGCATTTCCAAAAAATTACGTCTCTTAAATTCTTAAGAAGAAATTATTGCTTTTGAATTACTAAAATGTTTGCCGATGGCATACAGCATCATTCTCTCTGCAACTCTTATTCAATAATTTTAATTTTTTAACATCCATTTTTGATTTTTGTCATAATTCTAAAAAGTTCTATCTATTCAAATTTATAATGGGAAATAGATTTGAAACTATTCTCTGTTTCTGCTCCATATACAAATGCATTTAAGATCAAAGACTGTGAGAAATTAACAAGAAGATATCAGCTTAATGAAAGCTATATTTCATCATCATATTATAGAAAATGCTTTGCGGGCAGATAAATTCAGTTCAAAATAAAGTATCTTAATTTGTTCCGAAAATGGAAATATAAACTGATAGTGCAAAATATTAACAGTATTCTAGTGACGTGAAAAGCATAATTGTAATGATATGTAATTTGTCTCTGAGTATGTGAAGCAACACTCATATCCATGAGTATATGTTTTATGAAGCATGTCGTTGATTTGAAAAATATTGAGTAGACAGATTATAATAAACTCGTGTCCATATATAAAAGATATTGCAAGTTCAAGGAAAGAAAGAAACAGGAGCAAAACAAATGTGACTTATTTGTAAAGTCTGTTTATTAAACAAAAGGTAAAGAGCAAATATGATGCCATACGTTTGACATCATCAATAAAAATCGCAATTTTTAGTACCTGGTGTAAATTTTAAAAAAGATCCTATTTACAAAATTCAATACAACATGATTGGTAGGATAATTAATACATAGAATGCCCCCAGAAAATGCGATACAGGCCCTACAACATCTTGGCATGCTGAGTATCAAATTTTCGATCCAAAAAAGCAATCCTCGTAACTGTATCGTTCAATGGTGTTCTCTTGGTGGTAACGGGTTTCTGGCCCTCTCCCTATAAAAGCCCGTTGTGAATCAAACTGAAAGCTAAACCTGGACTTGTCAGAAAACATCACACATGACTGCTGTTGAGGTATCCACAATGCATGCTCTCTACTCCAGGGTAACCACAGACAGTGAGTTGCGATACGTGGAACACATCTGACTGGCCTATTAGCATATAAACCAATGTCCCCTAAGCGTTTGTACATGGTCTGCCTTGAAACTGTAGCTGAAGATAGCTGACGAAACAGGTCTGATGGTGTGCTCCATCTGTTTCTTTTGGGAGTAACTGCCAAATACCGGTCCTCATTCTGCATTGTAACTCGGGGCGACCTGTGCTGTAAAGTCTACTTACATTACTATTATCTTGGAGCCGTTGCCAAAGCCTGTAGACAACACTCTGGGCAATTCCAAGTTTTCGGATACTTCCATCTGGGTACATCCACATTCCATATGACCGATAATTCTACCCCATAAAACATCATCATTATGCTTTCTTTGTACCATAACTATGCGGTTATTGCACTGAAAGGCTTCTAAAGCACTTGTGAATAATTTTATTTTTTTGCAACTATTCCTTATATACCCCTCTCTTACACTTTTGTCATTGTGACATATAATCTGTACCATCTGGTGATTTCTTGTAATTTGCATTATTCTTCAAGATATATGTGATACTTCTACATGTGAAATTTTTATTTTACAGTTCAATTTCATTGTTATTCTGAATTATCCTTAGTTTTTGAACATGAGTGTAGTTCAAAGAATCAGAAATAGTTTCTGTGAACTTGTGCACTCATTAGTTATTCGTAAGTTTTCTTTTTAAGTATATGTACCAAATGGATAAATGATAAAGATTGCAAAAGTAACGTTCACACACCATCGATATTACAGGAAATTCTACTTGGCTATCCTACTTTGTAATACAAAATTTGTGGCTTACAAAGCCTCTTTTGACTGTGCAAAACAATCCAATTCTCACTAGAAATATTTCTCAGCATTTGTTTAACAAGCTCCAATGGGTTAGAGTTTAACCAGAAACATCTCATTCTCATTTTTCTTTGTTAACATAACAAAATCCTTGTTTATTTCAACACCTTTCACTAGAACATAATGAATGAAGAGTTGTACAATGTAAGAAAACTACTTGTAGTATGGAATCATGACTAATGGTTTATCATATTAACACCCATGTAAAGATTTAGATTTTCAAGGTGAACAGATTTTTTACTCATATATAACAGGTAATAAGTAATTCAGCAGTGGTTCTTCAGAGTAAAATACCACGAGTTTGATTCCAGTTACTGTTAGCCAGTATGAAATGGATGTTATGTTTCTGCTTGCACGTCTGTCAAGATGGTATCTTTTAGTGTTTTCAGTTTGTATGGGTGCTTTTCGAAGAGTCTTTCCAAAAGGCAATCACGTGATACACGCTAAATATCTCGCGTCAGGATTAGGAAATTAGGCAGTCTATGACACTGTGTCAAATATGAAATGTATTCTTTTTAGCATCTCTATGTGCTTTTGTAGGTAAATATAATATCATGAAATCTAAGACTTCTATGAATTAAATACAGGAAAGTCCGCTGGTATTAACTATCAATAATATCATGAATGTTACGAACTCCCTGATTATCCCATTAATTATATATCCTTTCATGGCATCTATCTTAGAAGATGACTACTTACAACAGGATAATGTTACAAGCAATAAGGCTAGATTTAGATTATAGTATCTTAAAGAATTTAAAATTTGTATTGCAATTGTTGTTCATGCTATCTAAAATAATGAATCTCATTCCAATTAAAAACATTTTTACCTATATAGAAAAGAATCTCCAAGGCTAAGCATCACCCTTTTTGAATATTTTGAACATAATTGAACACCTTATATTATTTGTCTCTGAACGTATATTCATGGACATGGCTATTTTAACAGATCATTTTTAACTGTTTTTGTGTGCCAAAGATATTCAAATCCGAAATCAAGCAATTGTATATTGATATGTCTCTTCTCTGTATGTAGTAATTTTTTATAATTTTTCTGAAAGGGATGTTTGCCTATTTAAGCACTACATAGTCAAATTTTCAAACTCCTAAATGTATTTAATTCTTATAAATTTCTCTTTTTTAATGACTGAGACTGCAAAGCACTTCAACTGCTTGGTCACTTTGAACTACATAATGTATTCAACATCTTACATAACTTCTTATTCTAGTCTATAATTAGCCTAAGAAAGTTTGTTCGTATAGCATATATGTCAACAGAAGAGCCTTAAGGACCTTAAGGAAATTTTAATGATGACAGTAACTCTTTCCGCTACAATTTTCAACTCTTGTTGATTTATTCGTATTTCTGTGGTTACTTTTGTAGTTGAAAATTAGTTAGATCGAAATCTACAATTCGTTCTAGACCCCGAAATACATCAAACATCCATTCTAGAAGTAGGAATTAAATCTACAAAATATTCCATTGTGCTAATCATTCACTTATCTACTTGGTGATCAAGGACAAGACAAGTATATTATGCAGATTTACCATTACAATCTAAAAACACGTCTTCCTTAACCAGGCTACTTTTGCCTTAACGAAATAGATGCTCAGGAAATATGTTATTTAATAATGTTGCTTTGTTATATTGTCTTTTGTTTACTATAAATATACTTTGTTGTTTACTTCCTTGATTATTTGAATAATTCAATGCTTTTCGTCATACCTATAAATTTACTACAGTCAAAACAAATTTGTGCAGAATTTACAAATTTTTCTCAATTTACCTAACGTAATCATAAACATTAAGAAATGTTAAAAAATAAAATATTAATATCACATTCAAAATTCTTTCTTCCTTTCAAAAACTTAGTTATGAAATCATCACTCTTTATAAAACAAATTTGCAATTTTTTGTTACATTATTTCTTGAATCGCAGACTATATTATCGTGTTAGCTATATAAAAAAAATTCAAAGGGTGTTTGATCTTCATATGAAATCATTTTTAATAAATCCTTCTCTCAAAAATGTATTAATTACTTTCCCTTCTCCCACTCATACAATATAAATCAGAAAATAACATAAAAAAGAAAGAAAATGAAATACAATATCGTACTTAACTACATATTGATAACAATTTTGTTTTCTTTTTTCTATCTCACCCTTTTATACAATCAACTTTTAGTGATGTGAAAAAAATAAATTAAAAGCATGTGAGCTTTCATGTTTCAGCCTTAATTTAATAAAATCAAGATAGACTACTGATATTTCAGGAAAGAATAACCATCACAAACGATTCCCTTTTGAACATGTAAACAGAAGAAGTATTTAATAAAGGTTGTATTAGTTTTCTTTTTTTATGATGAAATCTCATAAATCCAATGATAAAAAGTCATTCTTTAATTTAGCGAATAAAATTAAGTGCAAAAAAATAAAAGATCATCATTATTTTGCTTAAAACATTACTTTTATTCTCCCTGAAAATAATTTGAAGAAAGAAAATGAACAATACACTCTGCTATTATTTATAAGGAATAAAAAACACAAGTATATATATATATATAATTTGTGATGATAATGCTCAAAATATTAATATTAACCTTTATAATTGCATGAAGAGTGTCATTTACATTATCCCATTATTATAAAAATTTTAATAAATAAGTTTTTTTTATCAAAACATACACTGCGATATATTGAATTCAGTTTTAATAGCAAATCAAATTTAAGCATTAAATTTATAAATTGTTTCTTAAATATAAACTTTATTTACATATCATGTTTTCAAATAAAATTATTAATGAATTAAACAATGTAAAAATGCAGTAAATAAAATGCAAATTCTTTGCATGAAGTTTTAATTCATTTACGATTTATATATATATACATATATATATATATATATATATATATATATATATATATATATATATATATATATATATATATATATATATATATATATACATATATATATATATATAATTCGTCAGCGTAACAGCTGAAGTCTCTATTTTTAACTTTTCTAAACAAATTAAAAATATTATTTGTTAATCAGTGAAAATTATATAACATATTTAGTTAGTAAAATTAATAAATAAATAAAATATATGGTATTAAGTTATTTAATTTAGGTATAAATCACCAAATTAACAAAATTAATACAATAATTTTTATACATAGATCTTAATCTTCAATATATTAATTTTATGTAACTAAAAGAAATTCTAATCTAGAGATCTAGTATGAGAATTTCTAATCTAATCTTCTCTATCATTAAAATAAATATTATTCTTAAAATTCTTTAACAGCGAGGGATTACATTGTATTGTATTAAATATTTATCACGTTAGTCTCCCTTTTTAATTCCTTCACATCCCTAGAGGAAAGGGTAAGAAAAATTGGATCCTTTTTTATAAAGACAACAACATCATGGCACTAATCCGTGAAAGAGACCAAACCAGTAAAAACCTCCAGAGCAACAACTCTGAGCAATTAAGACTCAAACTTATAGAAGCTATCCATAAGGTAAAAGAAGCCATCTTTGCTAGCAAACAAAAAAAAGTGGAGGGAGATCTGAGAAAAATTTGATTTAAGAAAGAGGACATCTCAATACTGGAAATCTGTTAAAGTCCTAAATAACTCCAACAATCTAACAGCCAACGTATAAGTGAGATATCAGAAATATCAGTCAAATGTTGTCTCCATTAATGTTTTAATTGCCAGAACACACAAAGAAAAAAGAAATCTATTGGTAAGGCAATATGAAGCCTCAAGCAAAATATCTTATATGACTGAAGATAAAAACTTCTATAAAAACTGCCAATCCATTCTTAATAGAAACAAGAAATATACTGAAAATAGCATCTATACTTCTGATTTTAGTCCTAAAAAACTTGAATCTGTTCAATGCCTTAATCCAAATAAATCCGCCGTATCCGATCTCATTTTTGGTCAAATAATCACACGCTTTGAAGAAAATATTAAAAAAGACTTGCTAAATGTCTTTAATTATTTATGGTGCTCAGGAAAATTACCTAAATCCTGGAAGAAACCTATAGTTGTTCCCATCCTAAAGCCTGGAAAATCGGCACCAATTTAAAAATTATAGACCTATTTCTCTAACTTGTGTACTATGCAAAATTATGGAGCACATCATTTACAAGAAACTGATGGTTTGGGTAGTTGAGAAAAGCGTTTTGCACCCATACCAGACCACATACAGAGCCAAGCACAGTACTATAGACCAGCTTTTCTATATTTGTCTGTCATTCATCGACGGATTTCAATATGAGCTCAATAAGAAAACTACCATGGTCTTTTAAATCTCTCTGCTGCTCTCGACGGAGTCTGGAGGCAGAAACTGACCAGCATCTTGAATTATATGGGCATGAAATCTAATGCACTGATATGGATTAATGACTTTCTCAGGAAGAGAAATTTCAGAGTCAAGATAAATGATACTATCTCTGTTTCTCACCACACCCGGGTGGGAATTCCCCTGGGCTCTGTACTTTGCTCACTTCTTTTCCTTCTACATATGAATATCATTGACTCTCATACTGGTAAACACGTTAAAATGGCATGTTTTGCCGATGAAATTGCAGTCTGGCACACTCACTCAAATCTAGAATAATACAAGAAGCTCTAAACAAATACATTCATGGAATTAAAACTTGGGATCAAAAGAACTTAAGCTCGCTATAAAAGCACTATGCAAAGTATCTATAAAAGCAATAGACAAAACTTACTTTTGTACTTTCTTAACAAGTAGAAAGCATAGAAACCCGTTTCAACTGATCGTAAAGTTATTATGCTGAATCCAAAGTCTAAGTGATTTCCATATTTCAAAAAGAACTTTCAATGGGTAGAGGGGAAAGTGCAAGTTAAAAAGATCTTCAATACTCCTGTTCGATCAAGATATCAGAAAAAAAAATTAACCTCCATTAAGAATCACTGAAGATTTTCAAAGAACCGTACCATATCATACGTCTTATCATGCAAACTAAAATTTATTTAAATATTTTACAACCATGTACCAAGATAGAACCTGTCGCATAAATAAAAGTGAGAGGCAATCAAACAAAGAACTCACAACCTAATCTCCAGGTTTAGTATTCACCTATACGGGTGGCTTCTCCGACTCTAATCTCGATAGAGGTGGAGCGAGAGTCCTCCTTTTCGGCCCAGGTGGTGAGTAGGAGTGCTACAGTATTTCTGTTGGGAAAATAGCTTTCAACTATACTTGTGAGTTCGCGTGGCCATAAAGTGTATTTGGAGGTTTACCTATTCAAAGTTGACTAGCTATCTTACAGTATAATTATTTTTCTGACGCAAGATCCTCACTACAAGTGATGAAATGGTGTAAGTGTCAACTCAATCATAAGATTATAGAGCTAATCCACAAAATCATTTCTATCCAAAGATCCTGCACCTTACAATGGATATACCGGCGCACGTTGATATCCCTGGCAACGAGATACTGATAAGCTCACTAAAGAGACCAGTAATTCTATTTAGTCATCCAAATGCTTCACCTTCATTAGCACCAATGCAGCTGCCAGCTGAAAATTAACTTGCCAGCAAAAATTAAAAAGTTTTCCATTATAGAAGTAAACAATGACAGAACCATTTCAATTATTATAGCCAGACTTAGGACAAAACACTTGACATCCTATATAAATGTGAAACTTTTTCCGCACATAGATTTGAACACTGGGGTCATAACTCAATTGAACCTGAGATGCTGCTGAATATACCTGTTAAATGTCTGCTGAATTTTGCTTCAGCCACTGGTCTCTTAAAATAGGGCTTTTAGAGTGGTATAGAACAATGGACCTATGGCCCCAGTGCTTGGTTCTCTTGGAACCACCTTACTTTAAATCTAAATCAATCCCACGTTTATTTTGTTGTCAAATATGAAACAGTAAATTCATACCCAATATTTTCAAATTATATTTCAAAAATCGGATTACACTAGAACATGTAAAAAATATTGCAATTTAAAAATTTTTTTCCTATTTTGTTTTATTATTTTGTCACGTGACTGACATATCAAAATTAACTTGAATTTTTCTTTTAGTACTTTCAAATTTGCTTCAATTTTGTTTCTTATTATTAAAAAAAGGAACTTGATTTTAAAAATCTATCTATGTTACATTTTTCAAAGGAATAATTATATGGCTATGGCTCGGAAGTTTAGCAAACTGCTTTCTCTGATATGTACTTGACATATTTCTACGATAAGATAAACTTCCTTCTTACATTTAATGTATTGTAATATTCAAAGTGAATCGATGCAACTGGAACTTTCTGGTATACTTCAAATCGCAATATAAATATTTAAAATAAAATTTTATTTTCTATTTATTTTTTAATCATTTTCTTCTTTAGAAATCATTATTATTCATATTAATCATTTTCTTCTTTAGAAATGAACTTTTCACAAAATGCGTGGTAAAAGTTGAATGATAACAAGTTTTTTCATGAGCTAAGATTTTAAAAAAATATTAGGCTTGCCATTTTGTTGCTTTAATAAATGAATTATAAAAATAATTTGATAAATTCTGCATAAATTACATAAATATGTGACATTTTGATTGCAAGATATTTCTGACTTGGTTCTCATCACGCTATGAATAGATACTATAAAAAAAGGAAAGTTATCTGAATAAAATCTATTTTTTAAAAAGAAAGTATTTTCTATTTTTAAATTATTGACCATATGATTTAATATTGAGATAAAAATTACAAATTGTAAATCTCAATTGATAAAAATCTCTCAGAATTTTTTGAGATTTATATATATATATATTGATTTACAGAAAATGATTTTTACATATGATTCCTATGAAAATATTAAGGTAGAGGAATAAAATTCAACTAACTATTGCAGAATATTTCAATCAACATTGTATAATAGATACTCAATGTAATTTTCAATTAATTCAAAGATATGAAATATATATTTGATTTTAATTAATTTTAGGAAATTTAAAATAGAATTTAGCTGATTACTAAATAATTGTTATGTTTGAGTGAAATAATGTTATCAGTTTTAAAAATCCTATGAATAATTAGGATTTCAATTTAAGATAATGCCAACTAAGTACTCCGTAAATTCTTTATGTAAACTCTAATATGAATACGATTGTGGTGTAAAATATGCATTCATAAAATTTTTCTCCTTTCATGATTAAAACTTACTTTTAAAATTCAATTTAGGAGATAAAAGATTAATTAAACAAAAAAGGTAAAATTTTCTTATTGTAGATGAACAAAACTTTAATATACATAAGCCTAAATGTATTCATATTATATTTTTGTAAACACAGAATTAAATATCACAAGCAAATAAAAGTTGACAATTGAGCTGTAATATCCTCTTTTAGACATTCCTATCATTGGGGAAACATTGGATTTTATGAAGTTTTTAATAAGCATAGGCTCCCATAACACTATGGTTTCCTGAAGCTAGATATATCATTATTTTATTATTGATAAGAAATAGTTTCTTTAATTTCAACACTTATGGCATTTGACTAAATTTAATTAAGATTTGATGCAATAAAAATATAATTTAACAAAAAACAAAGACTTATATTTGAAAAACTAAAATAATAAATGAATAAATATTTTTTCAATAAGTAACGATTATTTAAATATTTATCAAAGGAAGATAAAATTAACTTTTACAAGAATATATTTTCAATTTACCTTTGGGGTAATGCGAAAAATTAAATTAAATGTTATGCATTTAACAAAATACATCCCTCATAAATCAGTTTCTCCTTTTTCCTTTTTCATTCATCATTAATGAAATAAACTCCTCCCTCTGTCTATTAAAAAAAGCCTTTGCTTAAGTTATTAAGAACAGTTTGAGCCCATGGATTATTCCTATTATTTAAATTGGGCATAAAATTCCATTTTAAATCTCTGATTTGAATAGATATGCCTGTAATAATTTTCTGCTTGTCATTCATTTATTTTATCCCTCTTGTGTTTTTTTCTGCAAACTCTTGTCTCATATTTTATCCCTGTCCTCGTTCTCTCTCCCTCTTTATCCCTCTCTTTCCCTCTTTCCCTACCAATATTATGCACAGTAAAATCTTTTCAGAAGATAATAAAAAACATTAGATAAACATGGATTTTATTGCTTTTTTAAATTAACAATGAAAAACAATATTAACTATTAAAAAAAATACCGAGGATAAAATGCTAATTATGAATAGAATTATTCAAGCATTCTCTTTAATTACATGAAATTAAAATTGAAAAACGAAAGTAATAAAAATTGAGTTATGTAAAACAATTAAATAATAACTATATTTATATGACTTTGAGATCACAAAGATGAAAATGGACCAAAGTATAAATATACGAAAATCAAACTAATAATTAATTATATATCTATTTTAAAAGACACTTATAAAATCACAGCAAAATGCATATTCTTAATTTATGAGATAAAATTTACTCAATATATGATGTGTTATATATAACACATTATACATTGAGAGATTAGTTTTTTCATAAATTAAAAATTATATATATATATATATACATACATATACATATATAAACAAAACTCTTAAAATCAATGATGCATTTTATAGGTTAAAAGAGAAAAACTGTTAAGTTGTTTAATGCTTTTAAGAATTCAAACTTTTTATTTAAGAAATTCAAAGTAAATAAATACAAAATCCAAAGTAAATATTTTAAATACTGAGCAAAAAATACCAATTATAATAATGATTATGCAAAGTATAAGGAAAAATATTCTAAAACCATACAAGTAATATTAATACGTTTTTCAATTATCTTCATTTTATCTTTTCAGAACTTTTTTATTAGAATTTAAGCTCAAATAAGTGCATCTATAAAAATAAGCTATAAAAAAGTAAGGTAATCTATAATAATAAAGTTTCTCTGCCATAAACTCAACCGATTAATTTAATCACTGCTTCATTTTTATAAAAGAATCTTTTCTTCAATATATATACATAACATAAAATGATAACATTTCGTAGAAACTACACCAAATCATAAAATTTCTGTTCGAAACTAAACATTATTGAATCAATTATGTACATTACTTATAATTGACACATACTTAAAACTTTTACTTGTCATCTTGTTGATGTTAATTAATATATTTTTATTTTACTAATTTAATTCAATATTATTTAAAATTTACATGTTTTAATGCCAAGCTCCATTTTTAAATCACAAATTATTTTTCTAGAAATAATTACAATAAATAAAAGTCAAAATATTATAAGAAAACATGTTATATTAATTCAAGAATGCTGAAATACTTATAACACATGCATTTTCATGCTATTTCAATATATGAAAAGCACAAATTTTAAATATAAAAATTTTACCATAATTACTTTTTAAATAAAATATTCCAGTTTATTATTATTATTTTAATAAAAACATTAATAAACATGTTTTAATTTGAAAAAACTGCTAAAAATATTTTTACTCTTAAATTGTAGTTTTGTTTTTCAATTATAATTTCTATTTTAATTTGAGTTCAAACAAAACTGTTTATTACATTTAAAAAATAATTAAATTATAGCAGTTTCATGAACAAAAGGAATATCATTATAAATGCGGCATTTTAGTGAAATTGATTACAAAGATTTAAATTGCTTACAAGTGCCCCAACAATATAAACTCCACATTAATACAAACTGCGAATGATATTGGCGTAAACACAATTTCAAAAAGTCGACCTTTGTGATGATATAGAGCATATCAATTAAAAAGTATAAAATCTGACTCAAAACCATTATAGGTAGAAACATTAAAAATATAATGCTCACAAATGTACTTCTATTTACTATTAAAGAAAGATCTTATGTACAATTTTTATACTATATTATGAAGAACATTAAGCTTACAAATTCTTGAATTAAATCAAATTATTATTAAATGAATAATTCTGCGTTTGTAACAAAAATAACTCTAGCAAACTGAGAAACCATCAAAGATTTTTTTTTTTTTTTTTTTTTTTTTTTTTTTTTTTTTTTTTGCAATCGAGCTGGTACATAGTCCTATACTTTTGTGTACTATCTCTTTATTTATAAATATAATTTCAGTATATTTGTATTTTGAAATAGTTGATAATTTCTGTAAGTCGTGCAATTTTTATTCTCTTTTAAAACTGCAGTTAAATCACATAACAATCACATTGGTAGTAACACCAAACTTCTAAAAATTAAATGTTTAAGCACATAAGCACCGTTGCATTTCTTCCAAACAGCTGAGATACACAGGTTAAATAACAATTAAAAGAATTTTACAATAAAAATAATATTATTATATTTTTAGTGAAATATTACATTTTGATTAATTGTATTGACCACGAAAATCTTTACATTATACAAAAATTCAAAATCTGTGCTAAAATTCTGTATGTTGTTGTTGTTCTAAACTTTAAAACCAAGAGATGTTCATCTAGCTACCTAGTAGTTTTTTTAAGTAAAAATAATGATGTATTAAAAATAATGATTAAATTTGACAAGTCATTCCCATTAGTAGGTATAATAAAATACTATACATTATGTTAGTGTGATTGGAAACACTACATTGGTTTTATCTAAATTAATTGTTCTAATCCAATACTTGATATAAGATACTGCTGGAAATAAATGGAAGAGAAGATAACTTTATCTTAATCACCAGAAGTAAAGTTTTAATCATTCATTCATAATTTCTTACTTTTTTTCAGTTTGCTCCATCGCAATTCTCCTATAAATGTCACTAATCATGTATCATCTAGAAAATAGGCATCTTTTTGTTCTGGGTCTCTTTTAATGTTGTTTTAATAAGAATGTAAAACTCTAATACCTTTCAGATAACTTCGCATTATTCCACATTAATTACCAAAACATATCTAATATCTACTGATGAAGATATCAAATAACTGTAACAATTTATAATATTTTAATAAAATAAGCTATTTTTCACCTTTCGTCAATAGATAATATAAGATAAAATTTAAAATAAAAATATTCGAAAACCAATTCTGAGACATAGGAATTTAAATTTATTTACTGCACTATATTCCAAAAGTTTCTAAAAATCAACGGCGGACTTTTTTGGTGTGTAAGTGATGTAAAATATCGTTACATACACCAATTAAATTTGAAACTTTTAAGTGTTCACATATAAAATTTTATTTTTAAAAAATATGTATAAATTGATTTAAAGTTAATCGATTTCGCATGTATTATTTAATTTGTATTATATATTCTAAGCAAACTTTCTTTTTAATCTTACATTCTAAAATAATTTTGTATGTATTATTAATTTTAAACACAACTTTCATTTAAGCTTATTTAAGTTTTTTTATTTTTTTAAAGATAGAAATTAATTTTATCATAAAAAATAATATACTTCATGGTAAATTCTGTTGATTTGCTTTTTCCAAAAAAAAGCATGTAAGTTAGTACGCAAGTTATCTTGGTTTTGTCAAGAGTAAATACAAATATAAAATGTATTGTACATTTTCTCCCTTTATGAAAATTAATTTTCTGTTAAGCTATAAAATTCCAAATGGCTTGTAAAAATTTATAACTAAAATTTGTTATAAAATACTTCATTGAACTATATTAAAGTATGTAATTTAGATTTCACATTTTACTTTCTTAAATACATCTACAAGACTTTTAGTATTAAAAGTATTAATTGTATCGTAGTAATAGTTTAAAAGTTTTTCTCGTTATTATAGTTGGAAGTAAATAACACACAACTATCATATTATCATTTGTATTGATTAAAATTTAAGTACTCCTCATTCAGAAGAATCATAATTAGTAATCTTAAGAGATATTAAGCAAAACAGATTCAATGTCCTCACTATGTTGAATTACTATATTTACCGTGTGATATTTGACGTAGAAAAAGTATTCATTCCTGTACAATAAATTATCCTAAAACAATTTTTCAATTTTTTAAACAGTAGCTTCTACACTAGATCACATTACTATGCTGCTAAAGGGTTTTATATTCAAAGAAAAAGAAATTTATTTCATCCGACAGAATGACATTTTTCAATGAAATGTGCAAGCCTTTATACAAAATTGAAATTTACTATCATAAAAGTCACTTTAAAATACACACGAGAAGTAACAGAAAAATATTAACGGTTGACTTTTAAAACATGAAATATTTTGTCCTTGCGGGGGATTTTTGAGAAATAATTTCAGAAAGTTTACAATGGAATAAATTTTATACAAAAAGAAAAAGTTTATATGAGAACACTATCGAGCTATGAATTACTATGATTTTAAAATGGAATTAAATCAGGAATACAACATTAATAGTTCACAATTCAGATTCGAAAATATTTCCTTTATGGTGAAATTTTCTTTGAAATGAAGAATAAAGGTCGTTATCCATTTTATAATCATAGATAATGTGTCAACTACATTGAAAAGAATAAGCTGTATAAACTCAGTTTATAATACTAATTGTTTGGTTAAAATCATCAATTAATTTAAGCTACATATTGCAAAAAATGGAAGACTATTTGGTTGATCATCACTAAAAATATATTACCCAAGATATTTATCAAAAACATTGATATTAAATTTAAACCTAATTCGCTCAGTTACAGACATAATTTGATTCTTATTTATTTTGATTAAATATTCATATTATAATCATATTCTAACAGCAAAAGTATTTCATTATGACTCGTCTTATCATCAGATATCATCTTATCACCCTTAACTGTTATCACAAAAAACACGTCAACTTCTCTGATTTCCCACGATTGAAATTCATTTCACAGAATATACCTAAAAGTTATTTCAGGCGTCTCATAAAACAACAAATATAAAAGATCATAGAAATTTCAGGAGTTATTGATAGATTTTCAGCTTTGTTATAATAGATATAATTACACAAAAGTATTTTTGTGAATCCCAGATTTATAAATAAGATTTACCTTAAAATGAAGAACAATACCTATTCATCGAAAAAATAAATAACTAAAATTTTCGTTCCTAATACAGCTTGTACAGTAATACTCTAAAATAAAAGCTTAGTAAATAAAATAGCAAGACATTATAGAATAAGTGAACTATTAAAAGAACAAATAAATTTTTAAGACGCGAATTAATATATATATACACACACACACATTACATCCACTTAAGTCCCTTGCCACCCTCTTAACTTCGGAACGGCTGCTACTATATTTATAAAAGTAGTGTCTAGGTATAGTAAAGTAGCAATGTGGTACTGAATGAAACAAACTACTGCGCCACCTGGTGGAAAACCGTTGAGTTAGCATTCTTATCTTGAAAACGGAACGAGATAGAGAGAAAAAGTGATTTACAAAGTTGTAGAGCATCCTCGATTTAGTACGAAAAAATACTTTGTAGGCATTAATGTGAAGAATACAATGCTTAAAACGTACATTTGTTGTTTCATGTTGTGAAGTGACAAAACGATCTAAGAAAGAACGAAACGAATAGTTATAACAATGTACTTTATTTAAGATGTTCAAACTTCTTACCGACAGGTGCAATGCACATTTAGATCCTCGCTTGAAGGTCACGTTGCACGCGTTAGAGCATACAGCGTGACACGTTGGAATACGCTACCGTAATTCATCGTTTAAGGTCCTGCAATTTTTGTAGAGAGGTCACATACACCTGCTGTTTCAAGTATCCTCACAGGAAAAAGTTCAGTGGAGTCAGATCAGGAGAAGTGGAGGCCACTCTCCGAAACCGCCATACCCTAGTATTTGGTTGCCAAATTCCTTGACGAGGTACTGCTTCGCTGGAGATGTCTTATGAGCAGGAGCACCGTCATGTTGAAACCATATATTCTTAATATTAAACAACGGCGGGTTCTCCACAAAATCTGGTATTACCTTCTGTAGCAATTGTAAATATAGTGCACCCGTTAAAGAGTCATTGTAAAATATTGGGCATATCAGTTTGTTATTGTAAATTGCGCACTAAACGTTATTAGCATACCGCATTTGATGCCGAAAATCGACGAAATATTTAGGATTTTCCAACGCCCAGTAATAGGTGTTTTGCCTATTATACATGCCATTCCGTGAAAACCATGACTCATCCATCCACATTATATCTGCCTAGAATGTTGGCTGGATCTGTATCTGATTCATGACGAAGTTACACCATGCATAGCGTCACTTGGCATCCTGTCCAGTAAAACCTGTTCAAGATTTGGTCGATATAGATGAGCACCTGATTCGCTTAGGATTTTCCAAACCTGACTTTTGGAGAGACCACACTGTTGACTGATCTCTCTTACACTGCATTTTGAAGGCATACGCTTATGCCTCATCCACTTGAACTTGCTGTAATACCTTAGCTGGTGCCAGATCGAGGTCGACAAGTAACGAAACCTGTGTCCCTTAAACGTTTTACAACAGTTAGGAGGGTTTGATGAGAAAGATGCGGGCCTGCAGGGAAACATTGGCGGTACAACCTTTCTGTTGATCGTGCCTTGCGTCGACATTCACCGTACAGTAAAACCATCTCACAATAATCAGCTTTGGAATATTTAGCAATGACCGTGAGCATCAACATACTACAACTCCAAGAAATTGTCTCTTTTATAGCTGTCTCAGGTGAACAGGCGTGAGGTTGCTTACGTATTTGCATACTTCATACAAATTGTTGGAATTATTTTTAATACTTACATTTTTCCCATTTTGAAATAAAAGTGATTAATATAATCACGAAAATGCAAATCATTTTCCTTCACTGCGTAATAGTGAAAGAAAATGAATTTTTGTTTTTTTTCAAATATGAACACGTATGATGTGACAGGTCACAGCACGAAACAACAAATGCGCGTTTTAACCGTTGTATTCTTCACATTAAATCCCACAAAGTATCTTTTCGTATTAAATCCAGGATGATCTACAACTTTGTAAATCACTTTTTCTTACCTATGTCGTTCCTTTTCGAGATACAAATGCTAACTCCTCAGTTTTCCACCAGGTGGCGCGCGGTAGGTGGTTTCATTCAATAGCGCATGGCTACTTTACTATACAATGACACCACTTTTATGAATATAGCAGAAACCGTTCCGAAGAGGGTGGCAAGAGACTTCAGTGGACATACTGTATAAATGTATACATATATATATATATATATATATATATATATATATATATATATATATATATATATATATATATATATATATGTATACATATATATATATATATATATATATATATATATATATATAAGAATTTTATATATTTTTATTATTTGCATAACTATAATTTGATATACATTTCACACATAATTGACTAACTATTTCTTATGATATAAAATTAAGCACAGCACATTATTTTATTCTTAAAATATCTTTTATTCTGTATTTATCAACACTGTTTAAAAGATATGAGGGCTTAATCTAAGGACATTAACTAATTATTAGAGGGCAAAATTTAAAACATGTATTCATTCTAACAATGTTCAGGTAAGAATAACAATAAATGGAGGGATTATTTATGAAAAGAAGAAAATCTTGCAGATTAATATAAAATATGAGGAATATTTGAGGAATTGAAGATGATAAGTACAAAATATTGAGAAAATTAATTAATAATTCTAGGATAATTTAAATTATAAATGTAAATATACATTTAAAATTACTGTTGTGAAAACTGTGTAAAAGTATATAAACATGAAGTTAAATTTAATGATTTAATATATCTCAATTCATTTATAATCTTTAACATTATACTCATTACATTTTTCCTCACTATAAAATACAAATAAGAAAGTAATTTGTGCAAAATTGCTTTTGCTTGTATTAAATATTCAACATACTCTGTATTTAAATTGTTTAATGTTCAATAACTTCAATAATTTGCATGAATAAATCATTCATAAGATCTATACATTTATGTATATATTCTGTGTGTGTGTATTTATTCCCTATCAAAAAACATGCAAATTATTTATACTTACTTTTTCTTTAGTGAGTGTAGGACACCTGGAATTGTAATTGTCCTTTCCTTTCTTTGGAAGTAAATAAAATATGTCAGTAGTTGTAGTGCTTATATAAACAAAATTTTCTAGCGTTTTTAAATCGAAGTTACAATCCCTAAAAGTGCTTTTTTCGTGGATTATAGTTTCAGGTAAAAAAATGTGTATCTAGCTTTTCTCGGAAAAAACGCACTTTGGAAACATAATAATATTTAACTATAACATCGCTTTTTTCAAAAACAATTTATTCACAAATTGACATTCTGTATTTATAAATATGTGTAAAAAATATTGAATTAGAAGTTAGATACTTGACAATTTTCTTTAGTTTAAAATTTGTTAAATACTGAGATTGGGACTATTTTTACCTTCCTTTCAATGCATTTCTTATCAATTCCTTAATAGAAAATCTGAAAACACATGTTTGCGCCAATTAGTAAAAACGGACTTTTTGAAATTAATAAAAATATTGTAGATATTTTTTTCCAAATTTATTTTGTAGGAATATAGAAATCAAAAGTGATCCAAACACATAAACAATTTCTTCTAATTCTAGTGACAACAGATAAATAACAGTTTTAAATATAGAAAAAAAAAACAACAAGCTCGCCTTCTTTAGATGAAGAAAATTTTTAAATACATTATTCAATTTATTCAATAATAACAGAATAAATATCTATGCAGGAACTTAAAATTACATTAATTATTTTTTTAATCAAGTGCAAAAGCTGAAAACAAAATTTTGCAAGAAAATATATTCCTTATTTTAAGTTATCCAGAGACTCTAATTTTGAATACAAAAACTCATTCCATTCCATTCAGTCGGTCCTAATGCATACTTAAAAAATTAATTATCAATTAACAGAAACGGATTTCATTTACATAACTTACTACAGAGTATATTGGGAAAACTCTTAGCACACATAGTAAGACAATTTCCTTAAAAAGATCTTTTAACTGTGTGAATTTTTGATCAAACTAAAATAAACTACATGTTTTGATAAAGTACATGTTTTGATAAAGTACATGTTTTGATAAAGTACATGTTTTGATAAAGTACATGTTTTGATAAAGTACATGTTTTGATAAAGTACATGTTTTAATAAACTACATGTTTTGATAAAGTTCAATACACAGTATTTTTTCTTTTTATAAATATTATTAAATAACTGAAAATTTATTTTACGAGATAACATTCAATGTTTTTGAAAACGTGTATTTACATGTTCCATAATAATGATATTTATTTTAAAATATTTTAAAAATTTTAATTTTAATAAGTTCTTTCAAAAAAAATATTTCCTTCGACATATTCAAGCAATAAAAAATCCTTTCATTCAAATGAAAATACTAGAAACATTCAAAGAAATATTGATTACAAATTATATTGATTAGTTTATTCATTGAAAATTATTTAATAAATAATTTAATACTGATGACGTGTAAATTTTGTATTACATGAGATAATCATTTAATCAAATAATTTTTCTCTTAACTAAATTGTATACTTATTTATTGATTTTTCTATAATATTTCATGCATCTTTATATTAATTAATTGACATTTAAGAACATTCTTAATTTTACAATTAAGAAATAAATTTTAAATATTTAATCTGTTTTAAATAGTAAAATGTAATACGGTAGTATCAATGTAAAATTAATGTTTGAAAAATATTTAAGGATTTATCAAGGTTTTTGGATCTAACTGATTTTTTCTTCACTTTACAATGGCATTTTTAGGAGAATAAATATTATATAAAGATACTCAAGTAGCAGTGGGTGTAGTAAAGAATTTTAAGTTGAAGTTGTAAAAAATTAATCTTTTATTTAATTTTTATATACATCTGTAAAATACAAATATTATATGGCTCTATAGTCTAACATTTAACTTTAGTGTAACAAATATGCATTCATATAAAAACATAAAAATACAGAAAGATTGAGGGCCAAAAGTGATAAGAATTTTATTTTATATGGCTTTTATCCCTTTTCTTATAAAATCATTAATCGATTTATTATGTATAAGGCATAACAAATAAAACTAAAACATGTATTTGTTCATTAATATCTTTATGTTATCCTTATACATAAATATTCATTGATATCATTAATTATAATCAAAAATAGCTGATAAAATATTTTTCTTTTTAAAATGATATATTCAGATTGTATAAATTAAAATGATTAATAATGTGCGAATTTTAATTTATAAAATTTACTCGCGTTCCAAATATATAAAAAAATTATACTTATACTGATTCATAACTATTGCTCTTAATTACATTTATTTTATTTGATTAAAGCTCAAAATTACTTGCAGTATGAATAAACCAGTTATTAGAATAATCTGATTGTTCATTATTGTTCATCATTGATCAAACATGCTAATGTTTAGCAATAGTTATGAATCAGTATAAGTATGATAAAAATCATACTTATACTGATTCATAACTATTGCTCTTAATTACATTTATTTTATTTGATTAAAGCTCAAAATTACTTGCAGTATGAATAAACCAGTTATTAGAATAATCTGATTGTTCTTAAATTTGAATTTAATGACAAGAAAAGGAATACGGCCAATAAATAACCCTTATTCTTTAATATTAATGAATGAATATGATCTGCTTGAAGAACTAATTGATATTATATTTGCTCTTAATGATTTTATTCTCTTGAAAACTTTTCATTTGAGCAGAAATGGTTAACTGTCTAAGCTTTTAGTCAGTAATAAATAATATGCAAGATTTCCAAAATATAATTATCCAAAATATAATTTCCAATTTGAATAGTTATGTAGGTTAATCAATGTGTCAGAATGACTTGGAATTTGAATAATTCATATATTTCATTATATACTCATGGTTTAATAAGCATTAATTCAATGCCTTTGTTTTATGCAACAGTTTTGGCATTCGTCAATATTTTAAAAAAGCACATTTCTAGTTGAAGTACATATCAAATAATTGAAAAAGGAAGTAAATAATACAAAAGTCAATAAGAGCACTAACAACTCAATGATATTGACAAGTTGTTAATATACCATCGAAATCCCATCTTCCACCTGCAAATCCACCACAAAATAATCTCTTCTAATTCAACAATTGTTTTGATTTTTATCTTGCACCCCTTTTAAACATATAATATTATTGCGTCCTTATATTCAAACAAAAGACAATTTTTACAATAACTAAAGTATCTTGTCCCTTAAGTTAAATTGACAAATTGGAAATAAATATATTCTTCATTTCTATTTTTATCCTATTATATTTTTGATTATTTTGCTTCAATTTCTTGTTTTTGAGAATATTTCTACGAATTTTTCTGAGTATTACAATGCTGCCTACCAATTACAACTAGTTTTTCTATAAATCATATGCACATATAAAGAAGAACCTATCATCGTAAATTCAATGGCATTATACTTACTTTAATTTCTAGCACTGCCATCTGTGATAAGTGATTTTAACTTCCAAATCATAATATTTAAGGTAACTAATTTGCTAATCTATAGGTACTAATTTGCTAATCTATAGGCTAATCTAAATAATTTTTCTCTAGTAATAATATCGGTTTACTGTTATCTATTGGAGTTTGTATTAATAAGAATATAAATATATTGTCTAATTTTAAAGATAAAAAATTTTAAATGAATTTGTTATATTTTATTTTTACCAGAAGATACTTAAACTGGTTCAATTATATATAATAGATTTAAATCTGACAGCTTAAACATTTTGAAATTGATGATTTTTTAATATTCAAAAGTTTTACAACTGTCTAATAAATATTTGTAACAGCGCTAATTTGTTATTTCTACTTTACATTTTGCAAAATTTATAGCTTCTGTTAAATTGCAATAAGAAATTATACATTGCTAAGAAATTCATTATTTATTAGATTTGTATTTCTGCATTTGACAATTTAAGGCAGTCTAATTAAAGGTGCTATCATTATTTTGTGTATATTGGTGATCGTTTTAATTTCAAATGTTTTACATTTTTAATAATGTTTAATATGTATGAAATGCTTTCCGGAGAGAATTTCCAATCGAATTTAAACAATTCATGAATTCCAATGGTACATTTATTCAGTTTGACCTTCATTACCATCAAATATATATTTAACATCCCAAAACAGAAGTATTTAAAAGGAAACCAGCTAAAGGCATTTTCCAAATAAACACAGAATTTTGAATGCATGTTCAACTAAGCAAATTAATTTGCACAACATTCTCATTAATTTCCACCGTCTCATTGTTGTCCTTTAATGTTCAGGATGTAAATAATTCTGGTGAAAACAAATTGAACAGGTATCTATGCTACTCTTTGATTACAAGTTCATCAGATGCAATGTAATGAATGATTATATTTTTGAAGTTCATATTATTGTTCTGATATAATTTGCCAAATTTTAACTAGTCGAAAGAAATAAAAACTTCACATAATTATTAAATTCATTGAATAAAAAAATTCAAAATAAAATAAATATTAAATGTTAATTAAAATAAAATATATAAATAACAAAAGTTTGTCATTAATGTGAAACAGAAAATTCTAATTCCATTGATTTTTCATTCCCATTAGCACGAAAATGCACAAAAAGATTAGTTAAATTTATTATCTTTCATTTCCATTTTATTATCTTTCATTGCAAATTTATTATATTTCATTTCCACCATAAAATCTTTTTATAGCTTATTCAAATTAAACTCAATATTTATAATCTTATTCAAATTAGTCATAATATATAAATTGTTCATAATATTTAAATTCTTACTATCAAATTTTGTGTTTCTTTGAAATTTAAAAACATTTCTGATACTATTTTAATTATGTTTACCTTGAAAAGAGTAATTTAAAATTATTTTTAATAATTTATATATTTAATATTATATTATTTATTTCCTAACTTAATTGAATGACATTTCAAATTTGCAGATACCCATTAGTTATTTTATTATTTTTTTAACTATTTAACTTATTTTAATCAAAAATAGATAAATTTTGAAATTTAAAATAAACATAGAAATTGGTTTAAGCAATTTTGATGTCTTTTCTTAAAAAGTAAAAAGTTAGCAATTTTTAAAATAACGTAGCTTTAATCGATAATAATGCCTTAATAAATATAACTTTCAATGCATTTTTTTTGGAAATATGCTAAAAATTCACATTTATTCTGGTGTAAAAATATTTATTTTAAAATTAAAATGTTCAAATACATTGGTAAAGTTTATAAGGAAATAATATCTGACTCCAACATAAAAGTAAAAAATTTATCTGGATACATTTCTTTATCTTCTTTGATATATGAAAAGTAATATACAGAAAATGTAGATTATTACACAAAAAATTTTGAAAAAATGTTTAATTAAAAACTGTACCTATATATATAACTTATCTGATTGCCTAGATTTAGATAAAAAAATGTAAGCATTATTAAAAAGAAAATAATTTATCAACATATGTGCATTTAAATTCCATTAGAGGAAACATACTATCTCAGATTGCTTTGTGATTTTTGGAATATTTTGGTATTAAATTTGAAAGCTTATTACTGATGTGAGAAATTTAATTGAATAATAGCTATTTTCTAACAAAATTATCGGAAGACATAATTAAGCTATACGCTTTATTATTCTAACAAAATGAATATGAAATGTATAACAGTATGGTATATTACATATACCATAATGTTATACATTTCATATATAGGTATTTTCGAGTTAAAATTGTTCCTTAACATAAAATTTACACAGAGCTCCCAATGATCTCAGAACTGGTGATGTGAAAAGAAATATTTTCTAAAATAATCAGTATTTGATAAGACGACACATAATATAAATCATGTTTTCGCTTTTTTTAGAAAATATTGAAGACGCGAAATGTCTAATAAAGAGAGGATAAAAATTATACCGTTTTCTGAAAATCTTATTCAAAGATTTTTTAGTAAAATCACCACTTTGACTTCAATCAATATTCATATTATATAACGTTAAAAGCCTGAATATTAACGTAAAATTAAATTGCCGTATACAAACATGATTTAAATTATTTAAGTATAATTAATCTAGAACTAAACTACTTACTCAATTATATAAATAGAAAATTTAAATAAGGACATCAAAGGATGAAACTTCGAAAGAATATTCTCGTCTTTTAATTGTAATTACAGCCTCTTTATATTTTAATATATGTATTAATAAATTTCATGAACAATATTGTAGTACTATAACCGTTTTATGGAAGGTTTTTATATTAAAGCTTGTTAAAAATCAACCACTAACTAATAAATGAGATTAAATAATTATTAAAAAATGAAAAATTATAATTATTCTTTTTTAATAAAATATACTAAAATTTTTAAAAAAATACCGCATTTAAAAAGATATTCATTTTTTCTAGATATAAAAATATCAAAGACAGAGTAATTCCCTCATTTTATAAAGTAAACTCACATATTTAATTTTGAATAAAGCAAAATATTTTTGATAGAATTATTTATTTGTTTTACTTGTCGAATCAAATATCTTTCAAATATTCAGCCTCAATAAATTCTAAATAAATGTCTGTAAGACTGGTTTGGATTTTATAGGACATAATATTTTCCTTAAATTGTTAATTCAAAATAGTAATAAGTGCATTTTAGGAATTAAATTATATTATTTATGTTCATAGTTATAATTATTAGTGAAATGGGATTATATTTATGAATTTCGTTTTAGAATTAACGGTTGCTTTTAGTTATCTTCCAGAAATAATAAAATATTTCTATATCTATTATCTGATTCATTACATTAATTCTTAGCTTAAAAAAATATGCATAAAATTTGCAGAAATATTTTCAACTGTAATATTTTCTTAAAAATGACATGAAACTAGATATCGATATTAGTTTATTGACTGTAACAAAAACCGTTGGACTCTTTTGGGTTTGATGTTTATATTTTAATAATCAGTGAACAAGTCATGCATGTAGTCAGAATCTAGCAGGGCTGCATTCTAGCTTAACCTTGTGAATCGTGTTAAAAGAAAATGTTTTTAGAATAACTTCAGGATGAAGGACACTAATTTTGGTTTGCATGGAATGATAATATAAAAGTACTGAGATAATATTCTACAACGAATTGTAGATTGTGAATTTTTATAAATAAACTGAACATGTATTTGCACTAAATCCAACAGAATTAGAGATAATCTATTTTTCAAGTCTTTGCTAAGCTCGTTCCTATATTGTGAAATAAGCGGATATTCAAAAATATGAAAAGGACTGATAATCTCGGAGTTGCGGATGCACACATCACCGTTTTTGGTATATCTGTTTTGAATTTCCCATGCTGCGGAAGAATCGAATGATTTTAAAGTCAGCACAGAGTCAATGTTTCTTAACTCTGCAAAAAACTGATGGTAAAAAAGATTTAGTCCACTTACAATTGGGAACGTAAACAAAACTTGAGTTCTATTCTGTGATGATATTCTTTTGGGCAATTTAATTAAATAAAATACTTGTATTCAGTTTCTTTTAAGTGATAGAGAAGATTTAGTTAAGGAGTCATGCCTTTCATTGCTACATTCTTAATATCTGAGAAATGTTTGGAAAAAGATGGAATATTGCACATGTGAATAGAAGTCTGGACTTCTACAAAGAGTTTTTCACAGCTTAATTCATCTTGTAGATCCCGGAGGGATGACATCGAGTCACTATACATTAAAAACTTTTTAAAGTTTTATCTATGGTTTCTTTAATAGCAAGATTAATGCAAAGTAACTCCGCGTGAAAAATAGAAAAATTATAATTAATATGGTATACCTGATTGCTCATTTTAAAACCGTTTAGAAAGTATATGTAGATAAAAACAATTGTTTCTTTTACTTTATTCCCATCTTGTAAATTAAATAAAACCGTTTTCTTCTTCCTTAATATTTTCAAATTCAATAAGAAGTGCAGGAAATGTTGTTGATGAGAGGATAAATATAATTCAAGTCTCTATTAAGATGGTTAGAAAAGAATCTTTGTTAAAAGATCTATCAAAGTAAATTCAGGTTCTATTCTATTATAGTAGTGATAAACGAGCAGTACCTGCTAACCTGTGGTATAATCAGGGGCTCTACCCCCTTAATATGAACTTCAATTGAATGAAAATCATATTCAAAAAGTGGTTCTTATTTTCTAAAGATACACTGACCAATTGATTAAATTTTTACTGATTTTTAATGGAGTGATTTTCTGGAGTAAATTTAACACCAAATTAAAATTTATATCCATAGTAATAGTTAATTATTCTACACATTTTTCTGAACTTGTGACCATTAAAAAATATTTCTTCCATTAATTTGCATGAAATATAAAGTAGACAAAAGTTTATTTAAAATAAATAAATTCATGGCATAAAAGTAAAATGTATTTTAATTTAATAAAACTTTCAATAAATTTAAATAGTGAATTATGCATGAGATTTATAAGAAAATACATTGTAATTGCCTTTCAAGACCATTGATATATTTGTCCATTTAAGAATTGTGTTTTTAGAAAGTTGATCAATTAGCTGATAATCAAACTAAAAGAAAAACGCTCATTCATCATCACAAATTAAAGCACTCGTTCTAAAATATATTTGAAATATAAAAATAAACATTTGGGCATTACATAAAAATATCAGTTTAAAATTTTAGAAAAAATTATCAAATAAAAAATTGAAATTAGAAGACTCTGAAAGAAATTTTTAAATTTATTAAGAGAATTAAGAGTTTAGATCAAGAAAAATTTTTATTCCAGAGTAAGTGCCTCTAAAACTGATGCAAATACTTTTAAAATTCAGTAAATTCTTAGTTATGACAGTGTGTACATTCCTCATAATTTAATAAATTGCTTACAAAACGGTACTAAAACTTCACGGAAGTTGTGTGAGCAGATAAAATAAATAAGTTATGAAGTAAAGTTTGCAAAAGAGGGGTTATCATTTATTAAATTAAAAATAATTTAAGGAATCATTTTTCATCATTATTGTTCAGCTTGCACTAAAATTGGATTGAAATTCGCGTTTATAAAAGATAACAATCTTAAATTTACAGCCCATATTTCACATAAAGGGTTACTGCTTAAGTAATCAAATAATTGAAAATACTTCCTAAATTCTTAAAGTTAATGTTACTAAAAATGTAGGACGAGTTAACGAAAGCATAGAAACATCAGGCCTCAAATATAAATTTTTCAAATGAAAAACTAATTTGAATCAAAATTAATAAATATTTTAATTCAATGTGTGTGTGTGTGTGTGTGTGTGTGTGTGTGTGTGTGTGTGTGTGTGTGTGTGTGTGTGTGTGTGTGTGTGTGTGTGTGTGTGTGTGTGTGTGTGTGTGTGCGCGCGCGACCGCGTGTTGTTTGTGTGTGTGTGTGTGTGTGTGTGCCCGCGTGTTGTTTGTGTGTGTGTAATGGTTATTTTCTGTATTTATTCCCTATCAAAAAACATGCAACATATTTAGATTTACTTTTTCCTTATTGGATGTAGTAACAGTAGTACATTTAAGTACACAGTAAGGATAGTACATTTATGTAAATAATAGTAATAATAGTCAGAAAATATATTTGTAGTGTATATATAAACAAAGTTTTCTAGCGTTTTTCAATCGAAGTTACAATCCGTAAAAGCGCTTTTTTCGTGGATTATAGTTTCAGGTAAACAATGTGTACCTAGCTTTTCCTGGAAAAAACGCACTTTGGAAACATAATAATATTTAACGATAACATAGCTTTTTCAAAAAAATTTATTCACAGATTAAGGTTCTGTATACATAAATCTGTCGAAAAAATATTGAATTAGAAGTTAGATACTTGACAATTTTCTTTAGTTTAAAATTTGTTAAATACTGAGATTGGGACTACTTTGACCTTCCTCTCAATGCATTTCTTATCAATTCCTTAATAGAAAATCTGAAAATACATGTTTGCGCCAATTAGTAAAATCGGACTTTTTGAAATTAATAAAAAAATTATAAATATTTTTTTTCCAAATTTATTTTGTAAGAATATAGAAATCAAAAGTGATCCAAACACATAAAAAAATTCTTCTATTTCTAGTGATAACAGTTAAATAACAGTTTTAAAAATAGGAAAAAAACAACAAGCTTCCCTTCTTCAGGTGAAGAAAGTTTTTAAAATACAATAATAAAAATACAATAAATTTTTCATGTTTCTTTTCATGCAAATAAAATACATTATAAAATTAACATTAGAGAAAGACAAAACGATTGTATTTGTGTATGTAAGTCACAGTTACAGTTTGAAAAACGTGCTGGCACACACTGAAAAAAAATCAACAAGTATTTTTATGAAACCTCACAAACACTTATATCAATGAATGAATGAATGAGGAAAATCAATTCATTAGAAGTTTTTCTTCAATCTGCCTTGAAAAGAAAATCAGAATTTTGAATTAGCAAAATTAAAAGCAATGTCAACAAAAAAAATACCTTCATTTTGAATTCCATCAAATCTTAGTAATTATCCGGAATATACTGTACAATCTACTATTTGTTTTATCAGCTATTTCAATATTCTAGTCCATTTCCAGTCAGAGGCGAACAAGGGAAATCAAAAACATGTTCGCTTCAGTTTTTTTTTCAAAATGAAATAACAAATAGTAGATACTGTTATGTTTGGTCTCTATTAAATTAAAAATCATGTATTAAGAGACTGCAGAACAACAAATCAACCAATTATGTTAAAATTTATAAATATGATTCAACTTCTTGAAAAATATTATGATTACAAATATAAATTCTAGTCTCGAATTTTTAGTATAAATCATAATTTTAAGAAATTTTACAAATATTATTAATTTAGATTTTTTAAACAACTTAATTGACTGTAGATTTTAGAGTAATAAAGATTAATGAATAAGATTAAAAATTATTTAAATGTTTAGATTTCGAAATTAAATTGTATAAAATAACTTGTTCAATTAACTCAGTAAGCAAAAACTTCCTCGTCACCTTTAAATATTAAAAGTATGATAAGGTTGATGTCACTAGAATTATTTACTTCTTGAAAAGTTCATTTATAGAGTTTTGCTCAGATCTTCAGTTGACTTTTACTATATAACTTGGGATTAGAACAAACCTCCGTAATATTTACTTTTCTATAATGATCGTTAATAATAAGAGTAAAGTTTATATCTAATTAAAAATAAATTATATTTATGAAGAAAAAAAGTTCTTTAAATGTTAGTCAAACATTTACTTTGTACTGAAAAAATAAATTAAAAATATGAACGTGAAAGCAATTATTGGTTTTGCACTTGAAGACGTTTGAAAACTTTTAAGGCAACTTTGCCTAATCAAACAAATAATTTAAATTGCCATACTGTCCTATTGTAATAAAGGCTGATTGCAATTTTATTTGATGAATTTAAAGTAAAAAAAATTTTATTAAGTTTAATATTAAAAACATTCCAAAAATTATTTATAATTTTTAAATATTTTCTTTTAGAAAGAACTAATAATGTCATTTGAAAAAACTATAAAATAGCTTTTTCTTGACAAAAATTTAATAATAAGTTAACTAAAAAAATTTAAAATTTCTAATATTTCTCCGTTTAAAATTCAATTTCAAGCTAAAAATATTTGAAGATATATTGTTATTATTATTAATATTATTATTATTATTGAAGTTTTAAATAATAAGTTTTCCATTGTTATGATATTCAATTGTTGAATTGAAATTTTTACTGGGGGGAGAAAGAAAGAGAAATAAAAAAAAGTTTATTACAAATTATTCAATAATCATTAAAATAGTTTTTTTTTCTTTTAAATAGTATTATAATAATATATCTATTGTGTAATATATATATTTTTGATATTTTTCAAAGGGAGATAGTAATTTTACATAATTTAATGTATACTTTATAAAATTCTACTATTTTGCTAAAGTTAATTTTATATAAAATTTCATTTAAAAGTTTGATCTTTTGATATTTATGCAAATGGGAAACTTCAAACTTTCAGATTTTTCAGGTTAAGTTTTCCAAATTCTTCGCCAACAGCTTGTTGTATTAAACTTAAATAATAATTATATGTCTTTTTTTTTGCAGACTGCATAATCTCATTAATGAGAGAATTTAAAACTTTCTTTACAATTCTATAGAAATCTTAAATGTATTTCATTTAATCAAAAAGCATTAATAAATATGAAAGAAAACAACAAAAGTAATCTATGCATTGTTTAAACCTATCATGAAAACATTATTTATTAATTTAATTGGTTCACCTTAATTTACCGTTTATTGGGATTCTAAAAGCAGTTTTTTAAATAGTCAACAAATAAATGGTGTTGATAAAAAGCTGGAAATTAAATTGAACAATTTTATTTAAAAATAATTTTATATATGTTTATTTAGTAAAATTTTTTATCATAATCTTACTTTGAATCAACAATATATTTAAGCATTTTACTTCGAAATTAATATTGTATTTTACGAAAAATAATCTGATTCACTGATTATCATGATATTAATACATTGAAATTATTTCGATGACGTTAAGTTTAGTTTTAAACTGTGCATTATTAATTTGAATAAAATTTAAAGTTATCAAAAATTCTATTCACTAAATTTTTTATTTATGACTAAGTGTATATTTTATAAAAAAAGATTAGAATTTTTAAAATGCAAGATCATTAACAATTTTAAATACCAAAACAATATTTTCAGAATTTATTTATTTTGTTATTTACTTTTTAATGCAAGATCTCACAGAAAACAACTAAAATCTCGCATATTTTTACATATTTATGGTGAATAACCTAAATTAAATCAAATTTAATGTTACCATTGTTAGGTCATTAAGACATAAGATTTTATAATTTTTTTTTCTGAAGAGTAAATCTATCATAGTAATTTTTTAAATAAAGTCTCTGACTCTTTTATAAACTGACTTTACACATCTTTTATATAAGAACCGTTGTAAATTCATTTAAATTAAATTTCTTCCTAAAACGTGAGAAAAACTCTGTGGAAGAGATTAAACATATTTTGTTGTACTTCAGTTTACATGCAAGTGCCAAAATATTTTTAGTAACAATTTAAGTTCCTCCATTTAATGGCCCAAGTTTTTTCTAATCTTTTGAGATGTATATTTTATAATTCTGTTACAGTTGTAGTCTTGAAAATGTTTTTATGATTTTAATGTACTTACTTTTGTATGTCTAGATGCAGGCTTCAACCTTCAGTGTTTTACTTGTATCAGTAAACTACTATATCCATATTGCAATTTTTTTCTTATTTATGTTATAAGCTTCTAAATTATTTATTCAGGCTATTAAAAACAACATCAAATGTTTTCCACATTTATGATTGAAAGTCTAATTCTTAGATTGGGAATATTATAAATTTTAACATTTTCAAATTTCTTGAAATATAAGTATGCTAAATAATTAGTGATACAGTAAATAAAAAGTTTGAATGATCACAAAGACACAATCAATCATTACAATTCATTATATATTTAATGTAATTTCTTATTACAGTTACACTGACAATAACTATCAGGTATTAAACTTGCCTAAAAAGTAAAATTACAAGATATTTTTGATTTATCAGAATCACTTTTTCTGATCAAAGAAATAAATGTTTTTGGAATTATACATCATAAAATCAAGAAAAATAATTAAGTATCACATATAACAATAAAAAATCATTTGTAATGGTTTATTTTTGCTCAAATATATATTTTTTCATTGTATTATAAGCTTTGTTAGCAAAACTTTTAATAACGTTCTTATATAAAAAAAAATATGTTAAATAAACTTCATGAACTTTTTAAAACTTATACTAAACTATTTGACAAGCAATTTTAATCAAAAAATGTATAGATAAATTTTTCTGTAAAAAGAATTTTTCAGAATTCTAAATTTTTAACATAAAATTACATATCTCAATAAATGGGACTAAGTGTTAATATAGAAATATTTATATTTTCACTGAATACTGCATTATATATATTTTAAGAAGAAAAAATATCTATGTTTAAATTTCTATAATTAATTTATATAATATAATTTTTTAAATAAATCCTAAGTCAAGAAACAATTTTACTGAAATTAATTTAAATATATGAATAAATGGAAATTTTTAAAACTTCAGAATAAAAATAGGGTTACAATATGACGCAGCATCAGTTTTTAATAGTTTTCAGAATCAATTTCCTGTGATTAACAGATTTCACTCAATTTAATTTTCTGGGTAATATCTTGATCGGCGAAAATCGTGAAATAGCAAAAGTTTTCTTTTGCTTCATTTAATTTGATCATTAATCATAACGTATTTTACAATTTATAAATCGAATATTATTTCTTTCAATATTATAAATTTTATAGGAAACAGCTTTAAGCACAATCTTCTTTAAACTTTTATAATTGTTTTTAAATGATTTATATATATAAATGTCTGTCTGTATTGTTATTAAAGGGATAAAAGGTTGTACTATAATATATCAAAGGAGAAAATATAATATTATTAATTTTTAATTGCGAACACATTTAATTTATTATAACATATACTATAATATATTAACATACAGAAATTTATAGTTGTTTACGCTTCTACTTTCATGTATTTATAAAGCATAAAAGGACTTTTTATCAATACAGCAACATGTTTTTATCAATACAGCAATGTGTTTCTTAATTATTTAATCATGCATTGATTCTTCAACAAAAATTTACAAAAATGAATAAATCTTCTTTATTATATTAAAATTATTTTGGAATATCTCATACATTAATAAAAAAATATATCATTTTAATTTAAAACAGAAATTTAACCAAGATGATTAAGATCATCTATTTAAATTTGTAAATAAATACACTGACTTAACTTATAATGTTACTTTTAAACACTTTTTCAACAATTATAACTAAATAATAGCATACAGAAAAGTTTCTTTTGTCATTTTTATATGCCATGCAACATGCAATCAGCCATTTTATTTGTTAAAAAAATTGTTACTATACAAGTATAAAAGTTGATATTTTATTTTATGAAATCAGGAATGTGTTGTAAAGGAAATTCCTTTCTAGCAGCATACACCAAATCAAATTAGCAGCGACGCAAAAACAAACACAAACAATGGAGTACACCTAGCGGCAAGATATGAAACAAACTGACCTTATCTTGATAAACGTTACGGGTGTGACAAAAAAAAGTCAATTACAAAACTTTTCTGCTTCACAAGTTTGATAGGAAGTAATAGTGCGTGTTCATGAATATTCCTTACAGAGAAGAATAATACAACAAAATATACAAAAATTTTGCAATCAAACAACATTTAAGATCAATGCAATAGTTAAATTATGCCATCCAATTGCTATTTAATTTGCATAATATTAAGTCTGTAAGTTTTACTTCAAGATTAAAGGGGAAATGAGACTCAAATTATCATGTATCGCTATTTCAAGTAGCAGTTTCCCTGAGAGAGAAAATTACAAGAATGTATATCAGCTATTTTTTGGAATAAGGAAATCAAACCTAATTAAATAATTGGTTTTTGTAAAAGTTTTTTTTTTCAATAAGCAAAAGTTATTTTAATTAAAGCTTGCAGTTAATTAACTAGCTCCTAAACAAGAAGAAACTTATTCTGTAAAGTACTTGTGTATTTGTACAAAGCAAATTTAAAAAATAGTATAACCACTGATGTGTTGTAATTTAATTACGTATTTCAACATTTGGTTTCATTCTTATTTAATTAAATATAATCACATTTTTGCTGATTGCTTTGACTTTTCAAATCAAAATACAAAAAGTAAAAATAATATGAAATAATACATATTTTCATTTGATTTATGGTCAACTTAATAGAGTATTTTTATTTAATGCATCTAATTTTAATTAAATTGTACTTTAATAAAACAATTTATATCATTAATTTTATAAGTTAAATATTTATAGTTGTTTTACTCAATTATTAATACTTATAAATTCTTGATAGAGCTATATTATAAATTTTGTGGTTTATTAAAAAATTTAAAGCAGTAAAGCCATCACTTTGTTTCTTAATATTAAGATTAAAACATAAAAGTTATTAACTGTATTATAAATAAGTTTTAAAATTTCATTTAAAAAGTTTAATTTCTATTAGAATATTTTAAATTTAAAAAGAACGTGATGAATGTGGTGATGAAACTTTTATGTAATTTAAATTTAAATCGTCATTCTCACATATAAAAATTATGTCCAAAGTGTAAATAATATATGAGCACTTTTATATTGTATCAAATTTTATATCAATGCATGTACCAATAAAAATATTTCTCAGTAAAATTGAAATCTATTTCAATATGAGAAAGTATATAAATACTACATTTTTAAAATAATTACTTCAAAGTTTCCTATTCATATAAAATCATTTACAAGCATTCTAGCATTAATTTTCTTACATAACTTAACTATCTTTGTTTTTATTTTTATTTACACAACTATTTTTAATTCGATTAAAATTTTTCTTACATTCACGTCTTCAAAATTCAGAATTTATGTAATGACTTCAATAATATTGTAATTTTTATGGTATTGAGTAATAAATTAGGAGATATAACTAACGCAAATTAAATTCCAAAATTTATTTTCTTAGGTAGCAAGCATAATTGTGAAAACATGTAAGAGAAGCAATGTTCTTTCAGTTGTCGATAGTTACTAGATACATTTTTACTAAACACATTATCTTGAGATTCAACCCTATAAATTCACTTTCGTTTAAATATGCAAAAATTATCGTGCAATTCTTTCCATTTATTTAAGAAAGCTTAAAATCAGTAACAAAATATTTTGCATTAAAATCAATCGCTTAGTGCAGAATCATAATAATTAATTAAACCATTTTTGATAAAAATAAAAATGCGGGATTGGACCTAAAATTTTTGCTCTAACAACAAAAAGGATTTTTTTTCTTCTTACTTACCAGAACGGAATTACTTTTACAAGGAATTAAAGCATGCAAAAATTTCAAAATACACATTTTTCTTGTATTATTTGCCACAATTTTTTAGTAATTTGTCATAAAATTAAAATGACAAAAATATTTATTAATTTTGACATTGTAAGTAAAATTTTGAAAATAATTTTCTAAACATGAATACTACTAAGTAATTATAGAAGTCTTTTTCCAGCCCATTGCTCTCTGTTTTTTCCTTCGTTTTCTATTATTAATCTATTTCCTTTGTTATTCTTCCCTCATTTATTTCATTCAGAAAATGAAATTTAATTGTAAGTTTTGTTTATGCTACTTTTTATATTTCAAAATTACGTAACTATTTTATTTCTAAAACATTGTTGCCATTTTTTAAATTTATGAAAATATTCAATTCAATCAACGAAGCATATATATATATATATATATATATATATATATATATATATATATATATATATATATATATATATATATATATATATATATATATATATATATATATATATATATATATTATTCTCTGCAATAGAATTGCTTCCAATTTTCTCTGTTAATGTATATTAAGAGAAGCAAATTCTATCAAGAAATACTTATAAAATATTTTGTATTTTTGAAACACATATTATAGATTTCAAATAAGAAACGATTTTAATTTACAATATTATTACTTACTTTATATGAAACTTATAATTGAAAAACAGTTCTTTTTCTGTCTCAATGTGTTTTACTATTTCTTTGTTTAATAAGTGAATGTTTAAACAAAAACATAATATAAAAATTAAGAAAAAAGAATACAAAATTTTTTTTAAAAAAGTTCTTGCTAATATTTTATGAAATGTCCTAGCAGTGAAACAAATGTAATCATACATATTTTATATCTTAATATTGAACTATCTGATTATATGATTTGAATAAAAACATTTATTCCCAAAATTTATGTTAGTATCTTAATACCTTTCTAAGAAACACTTTCAAATTAATTAACATTTTTAAGTATTAAAATGTTTCAAAGTAACCTTTTTTAACTTTCTTTACTTAAACAGTTACGATTTTGATGATTTACACGCATATTCTATAGTAATATGATTCTACATTTTGATATAATATCAGGTAAGAATATTTTACCAACTTGTTAATTCTATATTTCCAATCATAATTTAATATATGAATACTTTATTAATAATCATTTAAGTAAAATCTAACTGAAATTTTATTTTAGTACATATAGCAAATTGTGCCACTATGTATACAAATTAATTCTAACTATTTAGAATATTTATAATCATTATACGATACATTATTATGATCAACTTCATAAATTATAGTTATAAATTATTATATAGTTCTACTATCCAGTTGATCATGCTAGAGTGTGAAATAATTATTAAAATCAATTTCAGTTTTTACAATTTTAAAAACACCTTCAGTTAAAAAGAAAATTTTCTAGAAAATAATGCACTTGAAGGATATTGCTCTGTTCAGTGAAACAAAAGATTCCTAATACTCATGTTTGATCACATAATATACAATGTTTTGTAATTCTTAAATAAATAACTTTAAATCATATTTGAAGTATAACAGGAAATAATTAAAAAATAATCAATTTTTTTTCCATTTATAATTTATTCTTTACTATTTGCGTGATCAAAATTTATGCATTTTGTATTTGTCGTAAAAAACAACAAAAATTAAATTCGGCTGCTGATAAAAGAGATCATTAATAATTTATTTTACGTTCTAAGTCTTAACTAAGAAATAAATTACTAATTAAGTTTATTTGAAATAAAGTTGCTCAAATTCAAAAGTTTTTTAACTAATCAGTAACAATTAAACTTACAATTTTTTTTACATATGAATAAAAAATTATTTTTTATCTATTAAGCTACTAAGGGTTCTAAATTTAATTTAACTAAAACAATTAAGACTCAAACAATAGTATACCTCGCAATCTTAATCTAAAAATAACATAATTAACTTTTGTGAAATTAACTAGAAAAGTATTTTTGCAAATTAAGCTTTAATTGCATACATTTGTATGTATGTAATTAAAGCATAATCTTAAATTATGAAAGATTTTAACCACTTTCCTCATTTAAAACTAATTATTTTGTTTTCATTAATAATATAAAATAAAATGAATAGCTCTGAAAACTAATTTTCTAATAATGTATCCAAATATATAAACTAAAATATTTCTGACATGGAAAACTGCTTTTTAAATTTAAAATAAAATATTAAATTCCATTCTTCAAAACCAAGAATTGAATTCAAATAATTTTAGGCTATTTTCAGATATTGTTGATAAAATTTGTGTAAACATTTAATCTTTGTATTTTTATAACGTGAAAACATTGATAACAAATTTTAAATTAACTTAATCGTTATTTTCTATTATGCGAAGTAGAATATTTGTATTTTTCTTTCACTGTTCTTTTTTTCCATCAGAGATAAAAATTGTCTCAAAGGAACACAGTATTTCAATCAAGTTATTAAAAAAAAATATGTATATATACATATATGTGTGTGTGTGTATAAATATATGATATATATATATATGAATGTATATATATATATATATATATGATGTGTGTGTGTGTGTGTGTGTGTGTGTGTGTGTGTGTGTGTGTGTGTGTGTGTGTGTGTGTGTGTGTGTGTGTGTGTGTGTGTGTGTGTGTGTGTGTGTGTGTGTGTGTGTGTGTGTGTGTGTGTGTGTGTGTGTGTGTGTGTGTGTGTGTGTGTGTGTGTGTGTGTGTGTGTGTGTGTGTGTGTGTGTGTGTAAATATAAGTAAAAGATTCAAGGAATTATTTAAGTCTAAGTGTTCAGGCATTCTCAATATTGAACGTTTCATTCGAAATAATAAAACTGCTTGCAGAAATGTTATGACCAGCACTGTATTATATCTATTATCAATTCAGCAGATTCTTTTCATTATACCTCGATTTATCTGTTCAAGAATGCAAAATATTTATAATCGTTTACATAATTCAATATACTGTGTCAGTTATGCAATATGCATATTTTCTGATCAAGTGTTCATGGTTGTGCATTTTCACTCTCAAACAAAGCATATTAGATATATAAAAAAAATTACAATAATAATGTAATTTTTTATTTTACATGTGTGTGTGTTTAACAAACTATACTCTGTGACTGTCATAATTAATTTTAAAGAATATAAAAAACAAAATTTACAGAAGTTTCATTTCAAATTATATGCAACAACTTCAACAATCTGATAATATAAAATTAGCTATATGAACCTCTGAAAAAAGTTAAAAATCAATTACGTTACTCATGAATTTATGACATACAAATTTGTATCATTTTAAATTAGCAAATGGATTTTATAAAGATTTAGGAAATAGTTTACATGAATATTGTAATAAATTCTTATTCACATTTTAATTTTTAATTAAATTATATTTGATGCCACTTTTATTACATATACTCCGTGAAATAAATATGTGAAAACATAATTATTTATCCTTTAACGAATAGAATATTATCTATTTCTTTATATTCAGGATTCAAGCATTAATGACATTATTAAAACTCTGTGATTCTTATATAAAAGTTTAGTATAGAAAGTTTTATTTCTCCTTATTTCAATATTCTCTTGCTTTATAGAGTAAAACCATTTTCTAAAATTTACAAAATTAACTTTAATAATGTATGACGTTTCTCAATTCTATCAAAAAAATTTTAAAATTCAATATTGCTTTAAAAAGGTAAGTTATAGAACATCAATTTTAAAACTAAAACTTTAAATTGATTTTTTTTTTTTGTATCATGTTATAAAAATATTTACTTTTGTAGCAGAAATTCTAACAAATATTATAGATAAAATATCAGATTCTGAAATTAATAACATTAAAATAATTATTAAAATATAAAAATTAAAATAATTAGTTTAATAACATTAAAATTTTAATCAACAGTTTTTTGATGGATTGAGATGATTGCTCGAGATTTATGACTGGATGAAAATATCAATAAATGTCAATATAAGTTTGATATATTAGATATATTGATATCATTTTGTACAGTTAAATTTAGCAAATTTTATAATATTTCACATTGTGCAATTAAATCAATTTTATTAAAATACATATTCAAAAATATAATGAAAATTACCTACCATGGTTCATTTCGATAAAACTATTTTTCCCCCCCCCAAATAAATTTCCTTCTAAAAATATTTCTACGTGTTTTCAGCTCATTCTAGAATTTTATTCCTCACTTTTATAAAATGCTGGAGGATAAATTCTTTTCAATAAGGAAAGAGAAAAAATACTTGAGATATATCTTATAAAAAAACAAGTACACTAAAATATTTTTAGAATACATATGTTTTTATTGATAAAAAGATATAATAGAATATGAACAAGAAAGTAAGAGTTGATGGAAAATATGTCAAAAATAAGTTCTACAAAAATTGCACAAGCCATCTATATCTGTTTCACATGAGTTCATAAAAAAGATAGTTTTTGAAAACATATTATGATAAATTTCTTTCATGTTTTTCTTCAGAGACTGATGTAACAAAATTAAAAAAACATCTATTTATGTTTCAGTACTATGCAAAACCACGTCAATATCAAAATATTCAAAAATTTAATTATATCATTTTTAATACTAAATCCAAAACTAAAATTTATCACAAGTTTAAAATTATCAAGATGAATATTATCATTTAAATTAGATTAATTATTATTTTCTCATGTCGTACTTGAAACGTAAATTTGGTTTTTTTTTTTTTTTTTTTTTTTTTTTAATTCTTGTGATATTTTTTGCGACTTTAAATTTCTATTTTTCTTATCTTTCTTCAACCTAAATTGACTTTTTCCACTTTAAATTTAAAGGATATTTTTGGTTTGTTTTTCCAATATTATTTTTCAATAGTTTTTTAGACGAATTTAAACGTTTAAGAACTTGTGATGAAACTTGTGGTTACATATTCATTTTTCTTTTGTGGAAATCTTAATTTACTCAGCTCAGAAAATTATCTCAATTCACATTTTTTCTTTTAAATTGTTCAAATTTATGTATTCATTCCTTTAAATAACCCTGATATGGATATCAGTTGCAATATTTTCGTAGCATGCTCTATCTGAAACTTTACTCCAGTTGAGACATTCATTCTTCAGATTCCATAAAGTAATCCAACCAAAGCTTCTCAAATGTATTACTCTATACCGAAATCTTGATTCATAGGCTTAAATTTGCACAATGTGGTTCACAAAAAGGGAGAAACAGACAATGAATTAGATATTTATAATATTCTCTATATTCAATCTGCCTTCACCTGCTATGGGTATCACCTCATTAATAATATCTTTTTTTGCTTATTTTCTCCAAATTTACTAGAGAAAATATTTTTTTTTGAAAAATAAAGAATTCAATGACTTAAACATGTATTGAAGATCAATAAAAATATTTTGAAAAAAAATATTGGATGGAAACTCAGGGACTTTAAGAACAAGACCCTAGATCTCTGTGTCAAGAACAAATATAAATACTTGAGTTTTCTATTATAAAATAAAAGGCAGTCAACAGAAAAAAATGGTAAAAAATGTTTAAAGAAGCTAATAACTGAAAAACAACAATGGCGATAATGATTTTGTCCAAAATATTTTTGCTTTACTTTAAATTGAATAAATTTTTAAAAATTAAAGAATTTTAGTTTAAAGTTATTTCTGTTAATTATCTTTTACAAAATTTTAATAATTTAATTTCTTAGTTGTATTTGTTTCAAAAAAACTCACTTTCTTTCAGTAGGGTAATTTTTACTATTATATAATTTCTAGGAAAACAAAGCATTTAAAATTTAAAGTGGAAGATTATAATTTTTAAGTAATAAAAATAAAACAAATAATACAATGCATAAAATTTTTTTAATTAGTTCAATCTATATACTAATTTTAAAATCGATAGTTATGCAGTTATTTTTAAAGATAATATTTTAAAAAATTATTTATTAAAACTAATTTTGCCTTGAATTTTCCAAATTTGATTATCATAATAATTAATATCTTAAATTTTGGAACTGAAAAACTAACTACGCTTAAAGTTTTATCTCAGGTAACAATTTTTATTTTAAATTAAAATTAGCAGAAATAAATTTAAAAGGACAATTACTTGGGCAACATTTTTTGTTTGTTGTATTATTCATTTAAAAATTACCATTTATTTTTATAATTATAAATTAAATTTTGTTAGAACTTTCTACTTATAATTTCATTTATACGATGATGGTTTTCATATAAAAAAACTAATAATTTTAAAGTTCCTTAAGTTAATTATATATTCTTAGAATTTATGTTTAAATTTAATTTCAAAATGTACTAATATTGAAAAACAACAAAGTTAATTTCCTTTACGTTTTACAATTAACTTTCCCCCTTGTAATTCGCACGATTTTTATAAGATCATTTCATTATTTACAGAAATTTCTCAGAATAAATTCAACATATATTATGCATTTCGAAATTAATTTGAATTTTTTGAAAGTTCATAATAATTACTTGAACAAAATATTCACTTTATTTTGCTAATATTTACATTACACTATCTTTTATTTTTATTTAAAAATATGCGTGCGTGCGTGTGCGTGTGTGTGTGTGTGTGTGTGCGTGTGTGTGTGTGCGTGTGTGTGTGTGTGCGTAAATGTTTGTATGAATATATACTTTCGTGTGTGTGTGTTCTGTGTGAATTCATATATCGTGTGTAATTACAAATGTATGTGTGTGTGTGTGTGTGCGTGTGTGTGTGAGAGTGTGTGTGTGTGCGTGTATAATTTGTGTGTGCGTGTGTGCGTGTTATTCATGTCTGTGTGTCGTGTGTGTGTAAAATTTTACGTAATCGTGTGTGTGCGTGTGTGTGTGTGTGTGCGTGTGCGTGTATCGTGTGTGTATTCATAAAAACTAGATATGAACGTGCAAGAAAAAATGTGATGCGTGTGTGTGTTATATTCAGAATGTAGAAATATCAAAAGTGTGTGTGTGTGCGTGTGTGTGTGCGTGCGTGCGTGTGCGTGTGTGTGTGCGTGTGTGTGCGTGTGTGTGTGTGCGTGTGTGTGTGTGTGTGCGTGTGTGTGCGTGTGTGTGTGTGTGTGTGTGTGTGTGTGTGTGCGTGTGCGTGTGTGCGTGTGTGTGTGCGTGTGTGTGTGCTTCGTAAAAGCGTGTGTGTGTGTGTGTGTGTGTGTGTGTGTGTGTGTGTGTGTGTGTGTGTGTGTATTCATTATTCTGCTATAAAACCATATACTTCTTTCTATTATCTTATAAAAAAATATTTTCTTCCTTATAAACATCAATACCATCAAATTTTATTAAATTTTTTGAAGTACATTTAAATATTAGATCACTTTATTATGTGAATTAACACGACTTGCATGAAAAATACTCAACAATTCTTTAACATTTTACACTCTAGATTTCATTTACTTAAGCAAAAATACAATACCAATCTCAAATATAAATTGTACTAGAAATATCTCACAATTTATATTTAATTAAAATCTTATTAAATCTCTTATATAGCTAAACAAAATTTATTTATTTATAATATCATACACAATAAATTTTCCCCAAAATTTACAAAGAAATAATTTTTTCTGGTGACGTTTTCCTTCTTAGGATTAATTCGATACAGCGAAAAAACTAGAATATAAAAGGAAAAAAATTTTACCAAACTTTAAAATAAATTTTACATATGAATATATACTTTCCTAATATAAGGAAATGATTCTGAATTCAAAAATATATCATTAGAATTACAAATGCTATTTTTCACTACTTTTTATTCAGATTTAATTATTATAATTTAAAATGATTTCATCTTTATTCATGTCTTGTTCTCTAGGTAAAATTTTTACTAATCAAATGGATAATTCCAATAATATTTAAATTCTGGTTAAAAATTATCTCTGTTTATTCATAAAAACTAGATATGAACTGCAAGAAAAATTGATGAAAACATTTTATATTCAGAATTAGAAATATCAAAAGCAAATTTAATATTTTCCTTACTTTATGCAACACACGTAACACAATTTTTATTCTGAAAACCTATTGATTCTATCTTTATTATTTCTGTATGATTGCCAAAATAAAATAATAAATGGTGAATGTTAAAAATTATGTTATTTAAGCTTCTAAAACGAATTTGTTTCTTCGTAAAAAGCTTAAAATTAATTGAATTGTGAATAAAGGATTCATGGAATGATTTCTTTTGAGACAAAATCTTAAACAGTTTCTCTCTAATATCAAACAATTATCTTTTATGAAAATCGATTCCTAATTTTCAATTCTCGAATTCATTACGATTTCTAATAAGATAATTTGAATGTGTCTGTTATGAATCCAGCTCTGCATTTCACTGATTCAATTAAAGTGACAATAGCAGAAACGATATGACATGAGATTACGATACAAGCAATTTTCTGAGTTGACTAAAGACATCTAACTTTGTATACAAAAATAAAGTGAAAATAACTTAATTAACTATAAGGAATTGTATTTGAAATATCGTTTCCGAGGTGAAAAAAATTAGAAGTAACCAATTTTGTAGCATGTAACATTTTAAATGAAAGCTTTGATTTGAAGAATAAATGCTTAAAATAAAAAATTATCATCAGTATTTTGGCAAAAAAGAATATTGAATAAATATAAAATAAAAAGCTCTGCTTAAAATAAAAAATTAATCTTTAAATTTTCTTATTCAATATTAGAATTGACATATAAGTAAAATAAAATTTTAAAAAAACTATACATTTAATGCAAAAGATTTTTTAAACAATCTTAATTATTATTATTGATATAATTTGATTGTAAAATTGATGCTTGATATAAGAGCTTAGAACTTCGTAAATATCAACTTTTCCAGTCATGACATTTTAAAATATGCAAATGCAGAATATAATTGGGATATGCCATGTTATTTTGTTTATTCTGACTGAATTTTTAACTTACTTCCCTATCTCATCAAACTTTTGTTACATATTTATATACCTTTGGTTGATATGGTTTAGTTGCATTTTTTCCTAACATATTGCATTCAACGCATTCTAATGTTCTTTTAAAAGCAAATTTCTCAAAAAATTTTAATTAAATTTCCTGATATTTTTATATACTATATTACTTTTATACATTATGTTAATTTTATTTATTATCAGAGACTAATATTTTAAATAGTCACTTTTTAATAAATTGTGATATTTGAAACTTTTTACAAAGTTAATTTTTGATATATTAATAGTTAGAAAACAAATATTTCAAAATGTATATTTTATTAAAAGGAATTTATTTAAATTTTATGCATTCAGCACATTAAAAAATCATTCCATGAATTATTCATTGCTTATGATATAGAATGTTTCTATTTTCACATCATAGTTTTAATTACAGTACATTTTATTCTTAAAAAAGTGTGAAGTCATCAGAAATGGTTTTGTGTATGGGAAAATGCATTAAGAAAATTGAAAAAATATTGCAATAAAAGACTTTGTCAGCTGTCAGACATTATTCGCCACAAGGTGTTCTTAGAATCTTAATAGAAGAATGACAAATAAGTTTACCTAACAAGATAAAAAAGTAGTTTTCTAACATTCCCTTTTAAGAAACTTATCCAAAGTGAACTAATAAACATAGACAGCAAGAAAAACATCTCTTAAGAATCCCCTTACTTAATTAAAAGCAATATATCGAAATATGTAATAAGGGAAAATATCATATAACTCCAAGAAGAAATCTTTATTTCTGCCACAAATGAGTACAGTTGTTCATACAACCTATGCGAGATCTCAAATTTCATGATTCGGTTTTCCTTTCTTCTTTCCATGCAGAAATTATAATATGGTACCCGAATAATTGCTACTAGAGAAAAATATCATTGTTATTTAAAATAAATGTTTGGTAATTTTGTAAGCAGTTTTGTTGATGATTGCTTTGGAAAAATCGTCACTAAATTACACTGCAATTTTAAATTTACTTTTTTTAAATAGGGTATTTTGGATAAAATGAAAAAATTATTATTTTCGAATAATTTATTCTCCATATTCATATATTTATTTTATTGAGTAGAAAATTTCTTTTTTGTCTCTATTGCTGTTCCTTATAATAACATAAGATGAGGTTGAATTCTCATTTACGCTGAAGAAAATTACATAAATATACAGTTAAGTTATAATGAGAAATGTTTATTCCTATCTCAAATGTTAATTAAGAGCATGCCTTACAATTATTATTAGTTACTTGTTATTTTAGAGAATCAATTAGCTTTTTAAAAAAACTGATAGTCTTCATTTACGCAATTGAAATCTAAGGTAATCATACAACAGACAATTAAAATTAAGATAGGAAATAATTTCAACAAAATAAATAGTAATGAAAATATGCATAAGTATATTTAAAAATAAATGTTTATATTTGATTTTTATTTCTAGAATACTTACAACAATTTCGCTTTTCACCTATGCAATTCTTAATTTAACTCTAACTTTTACTTATAATTTTTAATAACTTTCATATTTAATTAACCTATATTATATATATTATATATATATATATATATATATATACATATATAATATATATATATGTACATATATATTATATGTATAGATATTATATATGTATATATATAATATATATACATATAATATATATATATATATATATATATATATATATATATATATATATATATATATGTATATATATATATATATATATATATATATATATATATATATATATATATATATATATATATATATATATATGTGTATATATATATATATATATGTATATATATATATATATAATATATATATATATATATATTATATATATATATATATACATTCTTCAACATAGAGTTACACAGTTTAACTATTACCTTACGATAAAGTTCAATCTTTAAAAAAATTTTAATTTTTTCAGCAATAAAAATAAGCAAGAAGATAATAAGAATTCTCGTAAAATTTAACAAAACTCAATTCTATGACATTAATTTTTTGACTTATTTGTAATTCTTGTTAAATTAAACATGAATCATCAATTTGTCATTTTAATTTGGTGGTTATTTAAAGCAATACTTCTAGTCATGCAGAGTCAAACTAATAACTATAAATTAAATGATTTAATACATTTCTAGCAAAATAATAAAAATCAATTGCTTTCTTTATCTTGTATACGTAATATAGGTAAGCAAATGGATGGACTATTCAATTTTTCAGCAGCCTCTACTTAAACTAATAAGGCTCTTCTTTAGAAAATTATAGGGAGGGTCTACTGGCGTAAATTTAAACTGTCAACGCTCGAAAGTACTTAATTGTACAAAAACAAGTTTTAATATTCTCCAGCTTCCTAAAAGTGTATTTTGTAACACAAATATTGGGCTGGCTAGTCCACTGAAATCCGGTCGTAGTTTCCCTTATTGTTTAACTGTTATAGACAGTTTTACCCAATAGCTAGACTTCACACCTATAAGGGAAATAAATAGTACTAAAACTTTTGCTAAGAATTTCCTTTCAATTGGATTTCTCAATTTGTTATACAAGTTCATGTAATTCAAGATTAAAGTAAATAGTTTGAGTCCTCTTTATTTAAACATTTTACTTCAATCTTTGGTATTCAAATTCTTAGAACTTCTATTTGCAATCCTAAATATAATGGAATGGTTGAACGGTTAAATAGAAATTAGAGCAAATCAATATATACCTATCATATCTCAGTTGGGTCGATCGTCCTTTCAGATCATTTAATACTACATTCTATTTTTAAAGGCTTTAAAACTTCTGTTACAGAATTTGGGCATTGTGAAACACTTTATTTTCTTGGATATTTCTAAGAAAACACATCTCTTTTCTCCTTAACTTTAGCTTTTGTCGAAAAATTACAGGACATTATCCGTGCGACTCGTCCGTGAGCAGCTTTTTCGTGATTGTTTTTCTAAACTATACATGCCAGAAAACTTGTACACGTGTGCTCACATCTTTCTTTTGACATTAATATTGCAAAAACAGCAATATCATGGACTATTTATTATTCTAAAACGATCCCTTATTGAACTTTTTTCTTTTAATTAAAGGCACTTAGAAAACGTTCTCTATCCATCAATTAAAGCAGCTTACCTATTGCTTGTTATTTGAACATTCCCAAGTACAAGTGGAACTTTTGGGAATAAAATATGCTTCTCAGATAAGTTCACCTTTTCTTAATTCCGGAAACCCAAAAAAGAGTACTGTGAAAAAGTTATGTAAAAATACTTCCTGTGAATCAGGCTTACTTTGCTTAACAAGTTGCAACATGTTTATTTTTTCTCCTATTTAAAAGTCTGAGCACAATGTTCATTATTTTGGAAACTGTATTTGTTAAATGTTGCATTAAAGTTTCTGGTGGCCATCAGTGTTGGAATCTTACCTCACTTAATCATCAACTTTGACATAAAACAAAGCATAACGAGTATGTTTTGGGAAAACGTATATAATAAATCTTAAATATTTATACAATAAGGATAAAAGAAATCATTTTAACGCTACAATATAAATTGCGTATACAATACAGAAAAAAATGAATGATCTAAGTTTAAAGATAATAGATTCATTAGTATTAAGTTATATATTTCAAGGCCGAGCTGGTATCCGAATTGTTAGCGCTCTTGCCTTCGGTTCAACAGTTCGTGGGTTCGAATCCTACTTTGGGCATCTTGTTTCTAGTGATTCGGAATCCACTTTAAGCCGTAGGTCCCGGTCTAATTAGCCTTCGTGTGCAAAAAGTGACCGTTGATCGACAAACCAACAGTACATATTTCAAGCATATTTTTGTATTTATATCTTAATTCACTTCTTTGAATTTAGTTACGTAATAGTTTTTATAAATATGTTGAAAACCAATCAAATGTGCATCTTTACTGTGTGTACAAATTAAATCTTATCAAATATTTATAAATATTTTGTAAATTTTATTCAAAAATAGATCTAGAAAGGTGAAATCATTGTCTTTTAAAGAAAGTATTGAAAGCCCTTTTTACCATGTTTTGTTTAATTTAAAAAAAAGAAGAAGAATTATACAGAGATCTATTAACACTTTTCACCTTTACTTACATCAAGCTATTTTTCTTTGAAAATATTGTAGTTTGCTTTATGTAAGGTTATCCTGCAGAAAAAACATTTTTCAATTTATTTTAACATGCGTACAAGATTTCTTTGTATCTAATTTCAAACACAAAACATTTCGCGCTTTTTATATAAAAATTTACAATTTGTTTTTACAATGTACCCAGACTAAAAAAATCTTAAATGGAATTACTTGAATATGTATATAACATTACTGGAATTTTCATTTGCCTAAAATAAGTTATTTCACGTGATACTTCTGAAAAAAATTTCGTATAAAGATAAATAAGTTTCATGAAATAAATAAATTTAGTAAATAAAATAACTATTGCTTAATTTTGTAATAAACATATTAATCCATATTAAACAGATCTTTTTTTTATTCAATGTACTATTTATTAAGCATATTATACAAATTTTAATAAACATATTCATCCGTATTATTTATAAGCAGATACAAATTGTAAGATTTTCTGTGACATATTTAAAAACCACAAATATGCATATATTTATTTTCAAATAATATTTAAGTCAGTAAAAGAATAATAGTTACTTTTGAATACGCATTTTCAGTAGCAAATATGTAAATATATATACTTGATATTCTAACTCGGCTTTAAATTTAGTTGCAAGTGTGCAGTCTAAACTTAAAGACGAGATTTGCATACAACTTCATAGCTGAGACACATTCAATTTTGTTCTACCTATTATTCTGGGTTAGATTGAACAACGCCATACTTGGTAAATTTACTGCAGTCATTTGAAACCTAAAAATTTACATACTAAGTGTAACCATTTTCCTGCTACTTTTCACACATAATGCCTTACCTCACTATGAAGAATGTAACGTGAATTCTGGAGTAACTTTATGGAATTTATTCGAGTTTTATTTCCAAATATGTGAGAAAGAATTGAATTATGAATGATTGATAAACTATACAATACATAACTCCATTTTGCACAAGAGAGTTCTCACGGCTCGTAGGCGCAATGTACTTGTACTACTTGTAGAAATGAATATTTTCATTTAAAGTTATTTGGTAATGCGAAAATGGGGTGTAATTTAGTCAAGATTAAATGGAAAGCACACTTTCCTTTGAGCATTTAAGCCTTATATTTAAAATATGTAATAGTTAAATCAGAATATTACACGCAATTTTATTTGCTGTAATGTTACTGAACAATTAGAAAACATTTATTAATTAACAAGTAAAAAAAATTTATTATTAGTTAATTTGTAGAATATTTTGAATTTGTTTTAAATTTTATTTAGAATTTGATTAAAAAAAATTAAGATAAAAATTGTATTATTTATTTTGTTCAAAATATTATTATTCTATTTATTTAATTTCTTGTTATATTGTGCGTTTTTGTATGTAAAAGAATTAAATATATAAAAACCGGGATGCTTATCAATCTAATCTCTTATAAACACAATATATATATATATATATTCGAAAATTTAATAACATAATAAACCTCTTAATAGAAAAGCTTAATATATTAATAATTTTACTACAATAATTTAGTGATAATAATACAAATCACACATTTAAATAAAATTTTATTCAATTTATTTCACATATTTATGATATTATTTTTTAAATTTATAGATACAAAATTAACAAATTATTTTTTATGAAAATGCTATCCTCTTAATCTCAAGAGAAAGCCCACAATGTTACAAAGAATACGTTAATTTTCATTCGTAAAACAATAGTAGAAAATCACACACACAAATATATATATATACATATATATATATATATATATATATATATATATATATATATATATATATATATATATATATATATATATATATATATATATATATATATATATATATATATATATATATACATATATATATATATATAATATATATATATATATATATATATATATATATATATATATATATATATATATATATATATATATATATATATATATATATATATATATACATATATATATATATATATATATATATATATATATATATATATATATATATATATATATATGAATTTGTAAACTGTCACAGGGTTCTCAATAACCACTTAAAGGGGAAGTAATTTATTGATAAAATATGTTGAATTAGGAAAGGGTTCTATTCAAAATGAACCTTCTCGATGATTAATCAAAAACTATATCCTATTCGGCATATCACTCAAATTTGTTTTACAATACTTGAACGTGTTTCAAATACTGCCTTCTACAAGAACTTTTGTTGATAATGAGCCATATTCCTATATCACTAGAGAATTGTCTAAAACATCTCACAAACACACACCTTAAAAGATTTTCAACCAGTTAAAAGAAGTGTTATATTCAAAATAACATCCCCTCGTTATTAAATATATACCTAGGATCCTTTTTTTCCAAAGAGCTTCTTCTATAATAGCTAGAGAATTATCTAAGGTTAGCTATAGACCATTATATTTATCTTCATATAGTGAATAATTTAAAATAAGTATAGGTTGTTATAAGGCTTTTAAATACTCATTGTGAAACATAATTTTTTGGGCTGCCTTATAATAGATAATGAGCTGTGTGTAATCAGATGCCATAAAACCAATAAAACTCCTTGACATCTCCCCTAAAAGACAGGCGTGCAGATAAGCGTGACGCAACATTCATCTCTATCTTACAATAATGACGTCCATCGAACCCAGGACCTTCCATTCAGAAGAATACAATGATGCAATTAAACCACTAAGAATTCTAGATCATTATATTGATAATATATTTACATTAACTATTAATCTTAACTTAAATTTGTTTACCTGATGGTATTGTAACTGGAAACAAATCACAAATCACGCCACTTAAATCCAAAAATGTAAGTACATTATTGAGAGGAAATTGTACATAAATTATATCTAAGATAAATATTTTTTAAACTTTTAATATCGTTAATTATTCATAACTGTTTTTATTCGAATTATCTTCTTAACACTTCTGATGCTTTCAATTTATTCATTTTTTTTATTATAAAAGTCGCATGTATTTTCAACTTCTGTTTAATTTTAACAAGTCGCTAATGGCATAGAATTAAAATATCATTCAGATATTTTTTAAATATTTCTCGATGATATCAAACTTTTTGATAACATGTGTTACAGAATAGAGACTAAATTATATTATCTAAAAATTTTTCAACGCATATTCTTTGTTTATACCTATACAGAAACTAAATAAATTGAATGTGTCAGTCACATCACCTAAGTTTCAAAAGTCTTACTTTGGGAAAGTTCTAAATTACTTCTTCTCTTATAAAGTAATTATCATTTTTTATGCCATTCATTTACTGTTCGTGTAAATAAACACTGGAAGAAAAAATAAATAAAAAATAAAGCGGAGAGAAAATACTGCACCTGCTTTGTATCCCAGCACAAACTAATTTATCTATTTTGCTTGTGTTTTTGATATAATACATTGATATGATGAACGTTAAGAAGAACAAAAGACTTGATGCTTGTATTTTTTCTATCAAAGATTCAAAGAGTCTCACTTTAATTAAAAATATAATTTATGCCATAATATATAAAAGAAAGAAATCATATACTCGAATTTCCCGTTATATAAATATTTGTTATGCAGATGTATTTAATGAATGAAATTTAATAATATTTTATCATCCATTAATAATTTGATAATTTTCACAAGAATAACTTGTAATTATTTTTATTATTTTATCGAAAGAATGAATAGAGCTACAGAAGCTACTAACTAGTTTATTCAAATTATTTAAAAATTTTCTTGAGATTAATCTTATTAACATTAAGAAAACATTTTAAATAATTTTTCTTAGTCAACAAGAAACGTTTTTCTTTATCAAAACAAATATTTTATACTAAAACATTTTATGAAATTTATCTCATTAATATTTTCAAAAATATTATCTGTTAATTTTAATCAATGTATCCTCAAATAAGTCAGATGCAAAACACACTTTTTAAGAGAAAATTATTATTTTTGATTATTATAATTATAGCGAGAAAAGATTAGGCATGCCAACAAATATTATTACAATAAAATTTGATAGAATAAATTTAGCATATATAAATATAATAATTAAACTTTTAAAAATAGTAAATATGTCTAGTCAACTAAAAATATTTCACACAATCTGAAGCTCTCTTTCTTTTCAAATTAATAACAAAATTAATTAGTTTTTCTCACACACAAACAAAAACAAACAATAAAAACTTGACAATATAGCAATACTCTTAAGTAAACTTCCTTAAAATTTCTTTTTTTTCATAAAATATTTTAAAACATCCTATCAATGTTTATTTCAACAAAATAAACTCTTTCATAATAATATTTCCGCAAAAATATGTTTAAGCATTCTAATTTTTATTTTCATATTTCATTTAATACGCTTTCAAAAATTTCTCTGCAAAAAATACTTTTCTAATAAAAATGAAGTAAGAGAAACTTTATATATTCTATTAATATAAATTCACAAAAGAGCTTTATTCCCAAATAATGTATGCTTTTGCATATAAAATGCCATAATATAATACGAAAAAATGTACGAATTCAATAAAATATATTTTCCGTGCGTATAAATAATGCAAAAAAATATGTAATATTCTATTTTTGTAAAATTTTGCAGAAATTAATTTCAAGGAAAGGAAATTGCTAGTAAAGCTTACAATGATTTTATCTTTATAATTATAAAAATATTTTTTTTTTAAGTTGATATCGATATTTATTTAAACTATTTTGGATTTTCTATTCAAGTTCTAAAAAAGAAATTATTTCATTTCAAACTAAATAAATGTGATTAAAAATAAATTGACTTCAGAGATTGTATTGAAGATGATATTAAATTATAGTTTTAAATTCAGCTAAGCATTTATATTTTATGAAATAACTTGAAGTAAAATTAATAGTGTAATCATGAATTATTTATTTATTATACATATAAGAGAGATTTAAATATTCATTAGTGCATGCTGAAAACAATTTATCATTTAAAGTTTAAATGATCATTTCTGTTCTTTTCACCATTCACTCATTGGAGCAATTAACCATTTAAAAAATATATATAACTGATTCAGCATACTTGTTCGGAATCCTCAACGCACAAATCCCAATAAGAGACGATGTGATTAGGCAACAAGCAGTTCATTTTCTAACACACGACTTATTTTTGATTTTCATTTATTACACAGAGTTATATCCCATTTCTTGACTAGAATCGTAGATATTCCCTTCTCATTCTTCTAAGACAATAATTAAATTATTGGTAAGTTTTTAATTATTCACAGCTCCTCTAACATTTTTCTTGTTATTTATAACGAATATTGGTACTACACCGCAGCTAATTTTGTTCAAAATTTTAGTATAATCAGTGCGTACGTAATCTATAATTAGAAGAAATTTCTAATTAGGAAAAATATACTTATAATTAGTGAAGAAATTTCCTATTATAAGAATTTTATTTTAATTCGTTTGGCTTAAGAACTCGTGATGACGTTTACATGTAAGTATTTTTTTCCAACGGCGAGCACACTTGGTTGATGAAACCTATGCCACAACAAGGCTGGAAACTGCTACTCATTTGCCTTTACCCAGATGGCACCTATGAACCAAATCATGGCGGAGAGTAGCGTTGCCCGCGCCATACTGCCACAAACCAGTTTATAGGGTGGGCCACATTCATACATCATCACAGAAGAAAGGGCAAACACAGAGAGAACAGAAAAAGAAAGTAACATCCACGTCCGAACCAAGATTCGAACTCGGAACCCACCGCTCAGAAGTAAGGAACGCTAACCATTCAGCCATTTGTCGACTCTATGCAAGTATTTGATTATTTATTTATCATTAGCAATTTATTTACCAGAGATATATAAGAAATTTGTTTACCAGAAATACATTTACGGACTTATTTCATAAAGTAACTAAAATTTTCATTAGAGTCATTAACTAAATTTATATCGTAATTATAAAGTTTAATGTGATTCCTATTAATTTGAATTTATTTAAGGGATCCTTTAAAGGAAGATGTATGGGTGCAGAGAGTTGCAGGCAAGCTCCGTATATATGTATCTTAGAATTAATGGGTTTGGAATACTCGCCCCTCACCAAGCAAATTTCTCAATTTTGAACCATGGTCAGTGACGAGGTCATGTCTGAGCTGTCCTCCTTTCCACATCCACAAAACACCAGCGAAAGGACTTTGGACATCACAAATTAATATGGACACGTCCAAAAACAGCGAATTCTCATTAACCTAGTGAGGGAGAATGTGGTCTTCCTCCTAATCACTGCTAGCGACAAATGACGCTTCGGTATGCTGCTCTTAATGGGGAACGGCATGAAATTACTGAACTTCTGAAGCTCTAATGAATCTATAAAAAAATTAATATCAAAATTTTCATATTCATTTATAGCCTACTCGAACTGATAATAGTCTTTTGAAATGATATAAATTAATACGAAATGATGCCAACATGACAAATAAAAATAATTATTTAATGTTTTCAAAGTTTCAATAATAAAAAATACTTATTTAATAATCTTTAACTTATTAGTAGCAGCAGTCTTTGTTAATAAATTTAAATATGAATACTTCTTCATATACCATCATATATTTGAGTAACTGTAGTTATTCTTATCTTTATTTTTAACAGAACAAATTATTTTCAAAATATCTTTAAAATTTGTCATCACAATTAACACTAAACCTACTTGATATGCAAAAATAAATCAAACGTTTTTATAGAGAGGAAAATTATTTGAAGCAACTGAGTTTGTTTTTTCAATCAAGTATGTTTTATACAAGTACTAATTAATTAAGGCTTTTGTGACCATGGAAAATACTCCAACTGTATCCTTCAAGACCTAAATCGAATAAAAAAAATTGTACAAAGAAGAAAATTCCTTAACATCCACTCAAGTACAAAATCTATATATATAAGTAGAAAACTGCAGTATTATTAAGATTATTATAATAATTCCCATTATAACAGTCTGTTCTTTCATTTTTTATTTAAAACAAACTTTTAAAAGCTACTATGCAGAAAATTATTTTCTTAAGAAAAATAAAATGAAATAAATTTTTATAAATATATAAGTTTCAAGAAACAAATTCTCACGGTTATTTCTTACCGGAAGATTTTCGTATTAAATACCGTACAAAGTATATAAGAAACGGGAGTTAAAAAATTTCTTAATGAATAATTAATAAAATAAAAATTACAGTGTATTTTATGTATCTGATAAAACTTCAAACATACACATTATGGAGAAAGTAAATTTTAATGATAAACATAAATTTTCTTTCTTTCTTTACAAAATTGGTATTTATTTGAATAGTTTTTTTTCTGTTTTCCATACTTAAGTTCTAAACATGAATAAAAATTTCATTTAAAATATAGATTATGGCAAGCATATACATTAATCATAGATATGTTATTTAGATTAAACATTAATATATTCCTGTCAGATCAAAATTTATATTTTATGATCATATAATATAATTTAAATAACAAAATTTAAATCATATAGTATAATCCTGAGTTATTTATTACATTTTATACTTATAGGAAATATATATAATCTTTTAAGATTTAAATGAACATTATTTTTTTTCAAAAATAATAAAACTTTATTTTCATCCTTCATGATAAATGCTTCAATTTTTGTTTAGTATGTTTAATGAAAGTGAAAATGCTAGACTAATGCTTTAAATTTTGTTAAACATATTTACTTAAAGTAATTTCAAATCTGTAATTGTAACAGCACAGAATTTATAGATTTTTTTATTTAATTCAATATTTTTATTTAATCATTATTTATGTGCTCTTAAACAATTATAAAAATATGTATATATTTTATTTGCGATCAAATTTTTTTCAAAAATTTATGCTGCAATAAAATTAATGGAATTAAATTATTAAGATTAGTATTTTAATGAAATCTGGACATAATTTCAAGGCACTTTGTTTTTATCAATTGTGATTGACTCAAAGTAGTTTTAAAATGATTCTCAGCACAAATTTGACTGAGATGACATAGTTAACAAATGATTTATGTTTCTTCTCAAAATATATTTTTCGCTTTGTTAATTAATCTATTATGTTTTCATTATTATTATTATGAATAAATAATTTTACTCATAAAAGAAACTAGTTCTTTATATGAAATCATCTACATGGTCGAATTCGAATCATTATATTTGCTAGTAAGTACGCTTTTAATTCCATAGCGATTTAACATTTGGCTGGAAATATATTTATGTTCTACTCATTCCACTTAAAAGAAAAATTTTTATCTAAATTAAATATGCATATATTTGTAAAAACCATTTTTTTAAAGGTTTTAACTATAAAAAGAGAATGTTTTAAATTAATAAAAACTAATTACAGTTTCCCTTTCGAGAGTTTTATGCAAGAAAAGTAATTGGTCTTTCGGTAATAAACATAAGAATCGTAAACGGTTGACATTTTTGTATTTTTATCTTGCAAGAATAATGGATAGGAGGGATAAATTTGACGCATTCCTAAAAGTTTACAAAATTTATGGTCTAAACTTCGACCCAATTAAGAAGAGTAGGAAGAAGCATGCAACCAAATAAAAAAAAGCTGCAAAGGGGAGAATAAAACAGACAAGAAAAAACATAAAAACATGAAAAAAAAGGAAACAAGAGAAAACTGAAGCAAATGTAAAAACAAATTGGTGACTACGGAAGAAGTGTTGAGTTGTTTTTCGTATTCTATAAAAAAAAGAGAAGGGAATCCCAGAAAAGAGGTGCCCGTTTTCCTAAAATTTAAAATGCTTCTTTTTTCCGGAGACATGTTCGGAAAGAAGGCTCAGGATGAGGAATCAAGAGTGACATGCCACTAAAACCTATCCGAAACTGGAGAAAGAAAGCATCTCTTGAATAAAAAGTATATTGTCTTTGGGGTATGAAACTATGAAGATTATTATATAACATTATATTTGGACATTATTACTGTTGTCATTGATTGTTGCCTCTGGTAGATCAGTCTTTCTTTTATCTTTTTTTCATCTCTAGCCAAGTGTTTAAATGCGATTATTTTATTTATAATATATATGATTTAGATTGGGGGGAGTCTCTCTCTCTCTCTCTCTCTCTCTCTCTCTCTCTCTCTCTCTCTCTCTCTCTCTCTCTCTCTCTCTCTCTCTCTCTCTCTCAGTTATCGATCTAATAAAGTAAAGTGGACGTAATTGTATCAATAAACCAGGCTCTTAATTTTTGAATATTATTTTCTTCGAATGAATTATCGCTGATTAAAAATGTTTCTATTTTACTTGTAAAACAATTTTTTGAACTTATATAAGAATTTGAACTATTGACAGATTGCAAACCATGGATTCAAACCCATGGTGATTCAATGAGCTTGTATACTGAAGAATCTTTTTCTATTTGAAGTTTCAAAATATATAGCATATTTAAATGACTTTAATAAACTTCTATCAGGGATTATTCTTTTTCCTATCGGAATATTAAATTATAGTTTAAGAATTAATTTTTTCAGTTTATTTCAAAAATCATAAATATCATTAACAATTTTTTTTATATTTTATATTATTATTTCATTTAATGGCACCTCCAACATCAAAAGTGCCATTTTGAAGCACATAAGTGCTTAAGTAATGTTTTCTAACAGGAATTTTTGAAAAAAGATATTCAATTAAGAAAATACGTTCATACTGAGAATAGAAATCTGCAGCGTGCCTCCTGTCCTGCTGGAGTGTCTGGAAACACAGCGTAAACCGCATTTTGACAATTCGTAGCTGAGAAAGGAATAGCAAAATGATGTTGTAAATTATTAAAAGAGTTTCTACAAACTTTCAGCTGACATTTTCTACATACTCCCCTAAAGTAGACCATATTCAAGTGTCTCCAATAAAAATGTCCCATTTCTCCTCAAAGAAAAATATCGAAGCTCTCATCAGAAATTTATTAGACACCCATCTCTACAGATATGTATGCGAAAAAGTGGAAGCGTAACATCTATCGATTGTTTTAAAATAATGGCTACCATTGAAGCCCCAGACATCAAAATTGGCATAAAATTTCCCTCAGATAAAAAGGATTCAACTTTTTTAGCCACAATGAGTCCTACTATAAAGAGTTCTTATGAGAAGAACAAGAAATATATGACAAAAAGTACTAATACGCGTCTAGAGTGTTTTCCTAATCTGGAAGATTTTAAGAACTGCTTGTCATTTTATACAGAGAAATTAATTAATCAAAATTAACAAACGGAAAGTGTATGTTAATATTTAATATTGAATCTGATAATTATTTTTCTGAGTAGGAATTTACTTATAAGAGAAACTCGATAGCTTATAAAACCGAAATTCAGAAAAGGACAATTTCAAGTTTATTTTCAAACTCATAGAGAATTTCTCATATCAAAGTGATTAAAAATTTTTAATTATATATATATATATATATATATATATATATATATATTCCAATTGTGGACACTTGGGTGACAAACCCAATTCCACAACAAGGCCAGAAAGTGCTACTCATTTGTCGTTACCCAGCGGGCACCTGTGAACCAAGTCACGGAGGCGAGTAGCTTTGCCCTCGCCATACTACCATAAACCCGTTTATAAGGTGGGGCACATTCATACATCATCACAGAAGAAAGGACAAAGAAACACAGAAAGAACAGAGAAAGAAAATAGCATTCATGCCCTAACTAGGATTCGAACCCGGTACCCACAGCTCAGGAGTTGGAAGCGCTAATCACTCAACTTTCAGTCTATATATTCGGTCTGTATATATATATATATATACAGACTCTGTATATATATATGTCTGTATATATATATATATATATATATATATATATATATATATATATATATATATATATATATATATATATATATATATATATATATATATATATATATATATATATATATATATATATATATATATATATATATATATATATATATATATATATATATATATATATATTTAGAAATATCAAGCTACTGATCATTTATGGCAAATATAAAAGCTTTATATATAGTATTTAAAACACTATCAAAGAATATTTGACCAAAATAAGCAGATATGTCAGTATAATAATTTGATCATTATTATTAACAAAAAATAATGTCTATTAAAGCCATTGGAATTGAAAAAAGTTGATTTGCTTTACTTTTTTATAGTTAAGGTATGCAGTTTCATCTAAAATATCTTTAACATTGTAAGCACAACCGAGAATTGCGGAAACTTAGATTTAAATGTTCTTGATTTGAACAGATTTAATTATTTTTAATTATGATTTTTTAAATTTTCATGTAAAATATGCTCTGTTTTGGTGATAGCTAAAATTTTTATGAAATTGTTTTTATATTTGTTCCGAATTTTGTTTTAGCGTAATATTATAGTTTTTTGTAGTAATAATTACACGTATTATCTTATTAAATTAAAATGAAGAACATTATTAATCTTTGATATTCAAGTAGTCGCAACAATCCTTCAATAATGAATGACCTTAGGCTTTATATAATAATTTACATAACACTCAATTAGCTTTTATCCAAGTTCAGCATTCTCACATGACCTTATAAGGTTCAATACTATATGCGAAATTGAAATGTTATTTAATCAAGGTAAAATTTTGACTATTCTTTAAACAAAAGAAATGATGATAATGAGTTTGGAAAATGTTTTGCGATTATTTTCAAATTAGTAGTAATACTGTATTTTTCTCTACGGTAAAATTATCCTATCCAACTAACTACTGGTTATATAATAAAGAATTTGAAAGCTTTAGGATTTAAGACACAAATTACATTCATTATTCGGCTCTTTAAACTGAAGAAATCTGTACTGCGAGATCTGCGTGTCCTGAAGAACGAAATATCATCATTTATATTGTTGTTGCTTTGTAATTCATAAACTCCACAAGACTGGAAATATGAAAGGAAGTATAGAGACGTTTGTGATGTAAATTTTGATTTTAACAGGAAACGAAATTTCCCCGAAGGATTATATTTCAATTTATGCAGTGATGTTTACGTAATTTGGTTTAATAAACAAGCGAATGAAATTAAAAGTGTACTTTTGTAATCGTTGTCCTTTGACCTCACTATAATGGAATCGCTATTAATTTAGTTTATGTTTGAAATAGAATCCATATTCTCCTCAGCACCCTTTAGAAACTTTCCCAATATCACCATGAATAATGATATAAAATTACTCTAAACACAATTCTGAAACAAGCAGGGTTCGATAATGTGACGAAAAAAAATTATATGACATAAAAAGGGCTCCTATCTAAGTTAGCAAAGGGGATTCCTCATAAATTTAGAGAGTTTCTATTATTTTAATAGCCATCTGTAAGTACGCAACTAAGCAAAGATGATGGTAAAAACTGATTTTTTTCCTTCCACAAATTATTAATATACAAAATGAGTAAATAGCTTTAAATATTGAAAACATTTATTTTGATAATATACGACCAAGTAATAATTTTAAAATAAAATATTGTAAAAAAATATAAAACATTTGCAACACTTTTAGCAAAAACAGTGATAGTACAATAACAGTAATAAAATTTAAATAATAAACAAAATATAATTATTACATTACACACAAAAAAATGTTTGCCAAGCATTCAAATTAAAGGAAACCAAAAAGCAACTAAACTTTGCAATCACGACAAGACAATTTAAAATAAGTAAATTCTGAAGATTTTTTGTTAGTAAAAAAGTGAAATGAACTTAATGAAATTAAAGTTAAAATAATTATATGAATGCAAAAAAAATGCTTAGTAATTTACGTAGTTTAAATTTAAAAATAAAGATTCTCGTTCCATGAGCTGGTGCTGCTTTTCTAATATCAAAACTTAAACTTATCAATCTATTTTTCAATTTAAAAAGATACAAAATTAATTTTCATGGTAGAAATTCCACACACACACACACACAATCTCAATGTGTTCCTCATTCAATTAAAGAAGTTATGAGAAACTCTCTTTAGGTTTAAATGAGGAACATCCATTTTATGGAAACAGATTTCCAATTTTGATTTACTCACCATTCTCGACTTTCAAAAAGATAATTTGCATTTTAAGCTTTCAGTATTTACATTCCACTGATTTAATTAAAATGACAATACCAAGAACGGTAACAGATTACGTTACAATAGAAATATTCTTACTTGACTAGAATTATTTGATATTCAAACAATTTTATAAACTGCCGACAACGTAATTTCCTGTTTAATTTAATGCTTAAATACACTTTTGAAGTTTTGTAATTTAAATATGTATCGAATATATTTCATAGAAAAAGTATTTTTTGTAATATGTTCTGGGTAAATTTTTTGTTATATTCAAAAAATGTATACATAAGATACTCAAATAATATTGAGATAGTGGTCTAAGATTATGTTGTGGTTACATGCATTATAGTGGATTACATAGTACAGGGTACGTTTGTCTTCACGAAATGAATATTCCAACAAGTCTGGTTTGCTTATCACATTACAGTGAATTTTTATCTGGAAAGAGAGTCAAACACAATTTTTGATCAAATGATATCTAAATAGACTGGGACCTACAGCTCAAAGTAGATTCCAAAATATTAAAGGTGGGATTTGAACCAATGAGATGCTGAACCGAAAACGAAAGCACTTACCATTCTTCTACTAAATCGAGTATATTCCATTGGGAAAAATGCATAGCTTTCGACGAATGTACGATTAGTTTATTAAAAAAATAGCGTTATTTACTCTGTTTGCTTAGTTTTGTATGTTTAAAATGATGTTTTCTACCACAAAATAGTCTCAAGTATAGATGACCAAAAATAAATTTTATGAGATATAGAAGCCTTAAATATTGTGTATTATCATAAACATACATAGTTTTTGACGAATGTACGGTTAGTTTATTATTCAGTTAGAAAAATAACGTTATTTACACTCTCTGCTTAGTTTTGTTAAAACGCTGTTTACAACCACAAAATAGTCTCAAGCACAGATCACCAAAAAAAAAATTTAATGAGGTATAAAAGGCTTAAAAATTGCGTATTATCATATAGTTATTAAAGATTGAAGTAGAAGTGCATTTCGTGTTAGCGTTTTATTATAATTTTTATCGGCTGAGTTGCAGGGGGAAAATACTATACTTTTCAAAAACCAAAAATAAATAAATGTTTTTCAAAAAAACAATTTTTAAGACAAATTTTTTTAAGAAAAAAGAATTTTTTTTAATGTAGAAGGAAGGGAATTTCCGACGCCGTGCTTAAGAAAAATGTAGCCTCTTTTCATGTAAACTTTAAATGCAAAATTTATTTAACACATTTACAGAAAAAGAACAGTGTCATTAATAATTTCTGATAAAGTTCTACACAAACAAAATATTTTATGTGGTAAATCTCATTAAACATAGTCAGATAAAACATTCTGTAGCCATAATTCACTATTTTTTTCTCCGAATTCTTCTGCATCATAATTGCAAATTTTTCCATACATCTTTATAAAATCCTTAACTTCTTTTCTATTAAGAACACCTTTTAGAATATAATATTTGTTTTGAAGGTAAGAAAAATGAGGAATGTTTCTCCTTAAAAATCCAGTATATCTATATGTTTCATCATTCAATTATTTAATAATGCATAATGTTAAAGTTTTTATTTTAATCAGAATGCACATTTTATATCTTTTTATAAATCTTACAGATAAAAAAAATATCAGTTTCTTTTTAAGGCATATATTCACGCCTAAAATTTTGACATTTAGAGTACCCTAAATAATGAAAAACTCAAAAATGTACATTAAACCAATAAAAAAATAATATTTCACCATGTTTTACATCATTTTGTTTAATTTTTCATTTTATACACTTGGAATGTTTACATATAAACATTCCATTCATTCATTAAAACGTTGTTTATTTGATTTGTTGTAAGCAAATCTGCAAATCGGTTATGACATTTTTCGTTTATTTGATAACTTTTAAAGCTATTTTCAATAAAGCTTCATGTGCGTATTGCATTAATTTCTGTCTTTACATTTTCATATACACCCAATAGCTGTATGAGAAATCTCATTAAGTAATGCGGCTATGCGGAAAATTTAAGCAGTTTGAATTGTACTTCATGTGTGTGTGTGTATATATATATCTATATATCTATACATACACATTGGCTTCATTTGATGCCCATAAAGAATAAAGAGAAGCCCTCTCTCAGTATCAAAATTTCTGAGAAAATGAATCATCAAAATACGGCAGACACGAAAGACGAAACTCCGGTTTCGGATTACTTGCTAGTTTCTGCAGTGTGTATGCAGTGTTGATTTTACGCATTTGTTTGATAAGTTTTGCTTTAAAATATTTATTGAATAAACTATTTATTATTCTAAGAAATTTCGTAAAAAGATGCCATTCAAATGTTCGAATATTAACTATCGATCTAATTATGAAGAGACTTCAAAGGTTTCTGCTTTCAATTTATCTGAATGTGAAGATATTCTGGAGGAATGCAGTTATTATTCTTCAAGAAAATTTAAACGCATAATAGAGAATGCTAGAGCAGCTCTCATTTTATTTCTATCGTATAATAAAACTGAAATTTTAATATAAATTTATTGTTGAATTGAAATGAGAATTATTAAAAACATTTTTTTTTCAATTTACTTAATGTATCTAATATTTATCTTCTTAAATTATCAACTAAATTTTTTATCTATAAATATTCACGAATATCTATAATAAAATAGTTATCAGTAATACTTTCTACATAGTATAAATTAAACAACCTGATTATTTATAATCATGTATAAACATTAATTTTCTTTATTTTTATTTTGCAAAGTTTGCATAGTCTATTCTGAATTATTAAACAATTTTAATTGAAAAATTAAATATTTATCTGAAAAAAAGGCTTTTGTAGAGAGAGAGAGAGAGTGTGTGTGTGTGTGTGTGTGTGTGTGTGTGTGTGTGTGTGTGTGTGTGTGTGTGTGTGTGTGTGTGTGTGTGTGTGTGTGTGTGTGTGTGTGTGTGTGTGTGTGTGTGTGTGTGTGTGTGTGTGTATTTTACACGCGAAGAATAAATAGTAGAGTCAATTCACTTAAATACATAAATTCACAATGTTAAACTACAATATTAAATTTTAAAAATATATCTAAAAAAATAGATATACTTTTAAGTACATAAAATTTTAAGCCGTTATTTAAGAAATATAGGTATAAAACTAACTATATATTTTAAATAAATTTTTAAATAATTCATAAATTAATCTCAAAAGCAACTTTTATCACTAAAATTACCATTTTCAGTTAGAATATTCTGACTAATGAATAAATTAAAATATTGTTAGTGTGTAAATTTATTTTAACTACAGAAAATAATCTGATGCTAAGAATCGAAAAAATATTTAGCTTGTGCTTTAAGAATTTAAAAAGATTTTAATAATACAAAGTGCTTTAAAATTTTTGATAAACTTAAGAACTGTTTACATAAATGTAAAATTATATTATTATAGACTGTTGTTAGTAAAGTAAATATAATTATGTTTCTTGAAGATTTTTGATTTTGCATCATCAGTAACAATTCATTAACGCCAAAATTTAGTAGGTGGTATTAAAAGAGTTTAAATCAATAAAATATTTAATTCTTTTATTTATATGAAAAATATGTATATAAATTAATAAAAGTATTATAATTCTCTAAAATTTTTAAAAATCTAATGGAAAACTTAATTAATTCACGCAAATTTCAACCAAGTCATAAGGAGAACGTGAGATGCATCTTCTGGTGATCTGGAGATCCGAGCACCACAAAGGTATAAGTCTGACTTGGCCCGGGTTGGTGTTTTTTTTTTTTTTTCGCCAGGCATCTACTCTTTAGTCTATCTGACTTGGGAGAGCTTACTTGTAGCAAGCTACCGCCAGCATAGCCCTCAGTGTCATTGGTGCAAGAAAGCCTCTCCGCCCCGACAAGGCAGGAACACCATCGGGAGATCAAACTAGCAGTTCCATCCTTCTCAAACTCGTTTCGGAGTCCCATGAAGTTTATTTTCAATGGATTCCTTCTCATGTAGACATATACGCCAATGAGCTGGTGGATAGACTAGCCAAGGAAAGGGCTTACCATGATAATCCTTCCTCTGCCACACTTACCTTTTTAGAACATCAGTTTATAGTTAATTCTGAAATTTCGAAAGCGTGGAGGATTCCTTCCTGCCATCACTGTTACGCGGGCAAAGAGCCTGGCTTTTCATTACTCTTCAACACTTACCTTTTTAGAACATCAGTTTATAGTTAATTCTGAAATTTCGAAAAGGTGGAGGATTCCTACCTGCCATCACTGTTACGCGGGCAAAAGAGCTTGGCTTTTCATTACTCTTCAACACTTACCTTTTTAGAAAATCAGTTTATAGTTAATTCTGAAATTTCAAAAAGGTGGAAGATTCCTTCCTGCCATCACTGTTACGCGGGCAAAGAGCCTGGCTTTTCATTACTCTTCAACACTTACCTTTTTAGAACATCAGTTTATAGTTAATTCTGAAATTTCGAAAGGGTGGAGGATTCCTTCCTGCCATCACTGTTACGCGGGCAAAGAGCTTGGCTTTTCATTACTCTTCAACACTTACCTTTTTAGAACATCAGTTTATAGTTAATTCTGAAATTTCGAAAGGGTGGAGGATTCCTTCCTGCCATCACTGTTACGCGGGCAAAGAGCTTGGCTTTTCATTACTCTTCAACACTTACCTTTTTAGAACATCAGTTTATAGTTAATTCTGAAATTTCGAAAGGGTGGAGGATTCCTTCCTGCCATCACTGTTACGCGGGGAAAGAGCCTGGATTTTCATTACTCTTCAACACTTACCTTTTAGAACATCAGTTTATAGTTAATTCTAAAATTTGGAAAGTGTGGAGGATTCCTTCCTGCCATCACTATTACGCGGGCAAAGAGCTTGGCTTTTCATTACTCTTCAACACTTACCTTTTTAGAACATCAGTTTATAGTTAATTCTGAAATTTCGAAAGGGTGGAGGATTCCTTCCTGCCATCACTGTTACGCGGGCAAAGAGCTTGGCTTTTCATTACTCTTCAACACTTACCTTTTTAGAACATCAGTTTATAGTTAATTCTGAAATTTCGAAAGGGTGGAGGATTCCTTCCTGCCATCACTGTTACGCGGGGAAAGAGCCTGGATTTTCATTACTCTTCAACACTTACCTTTTTAGAACATCAGTTTATAGTTAATTCTAAAATTTGGAAAGTGTGGAGGATTCCTTCCTGCCATCACTATTACGCGGGCAAAGAGCTTGGCTTTTCATTACTCTTCAACACTTACCTTTTTAGAACATCAGTTTATAGTTAATTCTGAAATTTCGAAAGGGTGGAGGATTCCTTCCTGCCATCACTGTTACGCGAGCAAAGAGCTTGGCTCACCCTCCATTGTGACAGAGCCTGTAGAACCACAGTTTCCTGACTAGTAAGCGGCCACACTAGAGGTCTCACGTATATTTCAAAGGCAGGAAAATCTTTGAGGTCTGCTCTAAATGTTAGATTAAATTTTAAATCATTTTCTTTTATTATAGAATCGTCTGCTTAGAAAAAATTGTATTTAAGCCATTTATGTAAGCAAAACAATGCTATTATAATAAAACTGTGTCCATTTTCTTAGATTTTACCCAAATCAAGTAGAACCGTCCTGTTAATACGAATAGGTTCTTATTATTTGTAACAGGTTGTTTTACACGAATTCGCCTAGCCAGAAAATTTTTTTATATAGTTTTATTACAAAGCTTTTAATACAGTATTTTATACTCATAAATTACGTATTGCATTTGCGATATTTTAAGAAAATCGCATGAAATTCCATCATTATTGTAAGATATTGTCATATGCTGTTTTTTCATGTCTGTTTGACCATGCAATTTTAAATAAGTATAATAATGTAAAATTAGTAGAATCTTTTTAATATAAACATATCACAAATGAGAGATACACATCTGTTTTATTTACCTGATCTCTAACTATGCGTAAATTTTCGCTATTGAATTAATCTAAAAAGAAAAGTGCTCGTTAAATTTGTTTAATCGAAAATCCTGTGGTCAATCTCATTGAGCAGTTAACATGGCTATAATGATCTGGAGAAAATTTCCTCCCCCACCAGATCATTGTCAAAAGTAAAGGAGTGGATCCGCTGGTGGTGTCATCTATCGGAGAAGTGTCGTGCAAAATTGTTCTTTCATCTTCATGATGCTCTGGTTAAAATGAAAGACGCACCCTACTGACTTAAATTCGTATAGCCAATAGCATAATAAGCTTGGCTATATCCAAGTGCCATAAGTAACAACAACAACACATGACAAAAAGAAAAGATAAGAGGAAAAGCGAAGAGAAGTGTAGACAAGAGACGAGAAGACTATGAAGGAAGGATGGTAGGTAAATTGATACATAACCATTATTTTCATCCCAAAGATGATATTATAGGGATTGTACATGTATTTTTTCATCAATTGCAAAAAAAGAATGGATTGAGGTATTTAATCTTTGGAAAATTCGCCTATAGAGTTTTATTACTTTGGATGGGTGATATATAAAATGCAACTTAAATTTTAAATATTACTTTAATTTTAATATTACTTAAGTATATTTTAAGGTGTTCAGAGTGACTCTTGTATATAACAAGATCAAAAATTTTAATATTACATAATATTCAAATGAAAAGCACTAAAACGAAGTCAGAAATAACTTAAATGAGTAGTTTAATATTTTGTTACAAGAACTGAAAGAAAATTAATAAAAATATATAAACTGCTCTGTGTATACAAATTGTTCTTGACAAAATAATTATAAAGTTAAATATTTCTGAAATTATGGTTTTCATGAAAAAATACTTATTTTTTGAGACACCATAATACCAGAAGTAAAAAATTTTATAAATTAATGGGGAAAATAAATTCTTAGAGTGATTTCTTTCTAAATTTTAATAAACTTATTCATTAAAATCTTTAAAAAAAATTTATTGATTCTCTATTTTTATTTATTTCCTTCTGCTACCTTCTTCCGTTAACCACTGTTTTCAACAAGAAAATTTATTTTACTGGAAAATAATGTAAATCCCACACTATTAATGACAAATTATCATGGCTATAACTTAAAATTGATTTATATAACTATATTGGAAAACTTAAGTCAAAGAGATGATGTACATATATTGAACGAAAGACAAGCATGAATGCTGACAAACATTTTTCTGAGATACTAATAATAATTAATCATCATGTTTAGTTTTATGCATAGATATTTAATTGATTGGGTAACACACAAAAACAACCACTCAAATAATCTTTCGGAAAACAGTCAACTTCTATGTGTATAATAAAATCGAAATAAAACTTAGAAACAAAAACATAAGAAATCGTATTTATTTGTGACCGCGAGGAAGAATATTTATAGAATCACATTCTCGACAGCAAAGTAAATATACGACATTTTCTCAAGAACACACAAGTTTCTAAAAAAAAAAGCAAAATTATACTACACAAATCAGAAAAACTAACACTTATGATATATTGCATTCCAACTTTAAGAAAGAAGTGTCACATGGAAATGAATATTTTCTTTTCGAATCTTGAGAAGTTTGAAACGAGAACCAATTTAGTTAGTATGCAATCCATCACAAAATCCATCATTCTAAAGAGGAAAAGGAAAAATCCTCTGATTTATCGAATTTATTTTAGAAGACTGTTTACATATTTTCAAAGAAAGCTTGAACATTCTTCTGAGAACTTAACCTATATAAAAAAAAAATTATTTTTGTCAAAAATAAAAAAACTGTAAAATCTAATGCAAATTATGAAGAAAATTATGAAATAAGGAAAAGCATAAGAAAAACCTCTTAGCTGGCTATTTCAAGTATCACTTGCCCTGATTTATAAGATAAACAAATAAAACATACAAAATCTAAAAGGTACTTATACTGCATTTCTATATGAAACTAAACTATAGCAAGCCAAAGTTTTCTTATCGTAAAACTAATGCAAATATTGCAAGTTTATATATGATAATAACTTTGCTTAATTCAGCAGAATTATTTTTGATTCCAATTTTTTTTTTTTTTTAATTTTTAACTTCTTTTTGTGTATTTTATTCTTGAAAGAGCGATAATTTTTCTGGAAAGTAAAAAAAAAACGTTTCTCAAATTGTCTCAGGATTTTACTTATAAAATTGACTATTACCCCAGGAACTTTTTAAATATCTTCATCTAAAAGAATTGCAGAACTTAAACAATTTTATGTTATTCCAAATTTTCCGTTTTAATAATATAAGAAAATAATCAGTCTGAAATTATTATCCTCTGAATAAATGAGCAATGAATAATTTATAAGCATTATTGTAAAAATTATATTTCTAAATATGGTACGTGAAAGATACCGGGAATTATATATTGATAATAAATATTCTATGCTCTCTAATAATTTAGACTTTATTTTGTAGAAACCTGATTAAAAATGCAAAAGTCGAATATCTGCTTAAAAACTTTTTCTATTATATATTGTTTATTTATGCTAAGAATCTCATGTTAATATTAAGATACCCTTTTTTTCTGGAAACGCATATTGTACATGGTAATTGCATGGTGTTGGGAATTTCCTAATGAATGTTGTTAAAATAAGCATCTTTTCTATAGTGATCCTCAATATTATTCTTTCAATAAGAACTCCTAGAATTTATTCATTAATAATCTACAGAAAATTTAAGAAGCTCGTGGATGAGTCACAAAATAGTATGGGAAGCATAAAATTACACGATATAAAATGGATAAGCTCGAAGCAACTTTTTAGCAAACTGAATACAAAAATAAGTGTTGTGGTGACCTCGGTAATTTTAGAGAACTCCGAGGAAAACCCAAAATTCGTTATTTAAATGATTGAATGACACAGATCAATTCAAAACAAAAATACAATAAAACTTAATAATTTATTTTAGCAAATTCATTACAGAGGTATTTACATTTATAATTAAAACAGTCTTGATTAAATAATTGAGGAGATTCTCTAACATTAATATTATTTTTATGATTTTACACAATAATCAAAGTGACCAGAGGGATATTGAACGAGAGATCAGACTCACCCCTTTTAGAAGTAGTATTGTGGTGTCTGAGACTTCGCCGCTCTCCGGTGTCGATGATTCTCTTTTTTTCATCCACTTCCCGTCCTCTACTCAGCATCTCCGCTTTGCATTTCCATTCGCTGATATCTCCGCATCTTACTTGGCTTGCTGCTCAGTATACCCCTTTTCAGACTTTGTCACCTCTTCTTCATCTATTTGTCGGACATTTGCATTCCCATTCAGGACAGTCGAGGCAGGACTTCTCCAGGCCAGTGCAATCATACTCCGTTTACTCCTTTTCTTTGTCGGGCATTTCTGGAGCTTCTCTGCCTTGTATGTCTGAGGGACATCTGTGTGTGAGGATTTTCTCTGCCTTCCATTCTTAGATGCAATTTTTAAATTCTCGTCTTAGCTCCTCCTTTTTACACCATTGGTTTTCCAAAGTTCCATGTAACGTCCTACACTCCTATGGGATAGGTCAGAAATCTCTCCCCCTTAATCCCGACTGGTCAGATTTACAAACAAAACATATCATAAAACAAATTTCCCTTGCAATTTTCTCACTATCATTCATACCTTCCGAAAGGAAGAATTTATTCTTTTATTGCACTTGGCTCCTTGTGCCAATTTTTATTGTATCCTTTCCTTTATACTATTACAGCTTAGTTTAATGGTAAAGAGGAAACTCTTCAATTTAAAGTACAATAAAAATATACCTATCTATTTTCACAGGTTTTGGTTATGTCGTTTTACACTACGACAATAAGTTCCTTAAAATAAATATCGAAATTTGCTGTCATTCTAATGTTTATGCGTCTAATGTTATTAACATTTGCGGAAAACTGATAAAAAGCGAATTATCAGTGTTCATTTAAAATTTGCCTCTAAAACTAAATCACCAAAACGCTTATCAATATGACGGTGCCACGTTTATTGGACAAGATACTCTATTATTAAGCAAAAAAAAACAAAAGAAATTTAAAGATTTTTTCAAAGTTCATAACAAAATAAGCATGATTTCCAAAGTTCTCTGAACAAAGGAATCAGGACTAAATTCCGTGAGGAAAATATTAAGGAGACATGAAATTCCAGGAAAGAAGATCCAACTAATAAATAATTGTTAGATGATATGATAAAAGAAAATAGTTGATTTGTAATAACTATCAATAAATAGAATTCCGTTAACCTAGACCAGGAGATATGAGAGAATTCAGTGAAATTAAATAAATTGCGATTGTAATAAGAGGGCAGAGATTAATTGCAAAACAGAAGTTAGTTTGCTTTGTTGTTTACAAATTATGGCAGATACTGTTAATGAAGAACTCATAACGGACTTATAAGACGAAAATGTATTCACTTTTCAGAGAGAAAATTGTGAATGCATATCCAGTTGCTATTGAACAACATGAGATGGACATTGCACTTCTGGATTCAGTATGCATTTCAATAGTAGCAGTTGATTTGGAGATTTCCGGGTTTCCTCCCATGCAACATGTAAATATAACCCGATACCTATGAAAAATAATCCCGAAAAGAGATGAATTTTATAATGTCTTACAACAGCTTTGACCTGTTAGGCTTCCCAAAACACGATGGCAAAACACTAAATATCTTATCACTCATCGATTTGTATTTGAAAATTTACAAATTAAATTTCATTCTGCTTATAAATTTTTTGACTTTTTACCATTTTAAATTCTGTTATTATCAATGAACGCTCTCTTTTTATATATCCCTTTCCTATTCATTTTTTGAACTTTCAAACTTTAAAACATTAGTCTACATTTGAACATTAAAACAAATAAAAATTTTAAAGAAGTATTTATCTCTCTTTGTATTTTATATTCAAAATCCACAAGGAACCAAAAATTTCCTCAAAACCCAGAACATTTCCAAAACACACAAAAACTGTGTTTTGGAAATTTTCTGGGAAGTTTATTTCAAAGTTTTGCTCTCTCTCTCTCTCTCTCTCTCTCTCTCTCTCTCTCTCTCTCTCTCTCTCTCTCTCTCTCTCTCTCTCTCTCTTTTATTTACAATTACATGCATATATAGATTGAGAAAAAATTTTACAAAAATAATCTTAAAACTACCTCCGCTCTAAATCAATATAAAGTAGAAAATAAATTGGCATAAATTCTTTTATAAGTTCAAATAAACTAACTATTATATTTTTCAATATATTTGTGATTAATAAAGTAAATATCGATAAATACATATAAACATAAATATTTTTCTTCATTTTAGAGTTAATGAAGTTTTAATAAATATCAATGATTAAAAATAAATGTATTAAATCGTTTAAATTTTATTATTATCAATGAAAACTCTTTTTTTTTTATGCATCACTTTGACATTCAGTTTTATAACTTTGAAATTATCTACATTTCAACATTGAAATAAATAATATAAAAAGAAGCGCTTACCTTTGTGCTTCACGCTCATAATCGAAAGAATAAGAAATCGGATTTTGGAAATTTCCAAGAAAAGTTTTTCTCGAAAGTTTTGTTTTGTCATTTTTTTATCATCACGTTCTTTATAAAATTACATTTAAATATCAAAATATTTTCTGAAGCTCTAACGATCCATCTTTCAGTTTTAAGACTTTCAATTCATGTCGCAAAATTCAAAAACTTCTTTATGAGTTTAAAAGCAACGTTCCATCTACTTTTTAGTTAGAAATCTCCTTACAAAGCTTCTGCATTAATTTGTGGCATAGACAGATGGTACCAAATATAAAAATTCTTTTCATTCTCACGAAGTGGCTGGAAACAGAAATCAAAAAAAAAAACTTCCGTCTTAGCATTCACAATCTCATGTTGTCTGTTCCGACACTTTGTCTAGTTTTCATTTCGGGAATACTTTGCATTTCCCTTTCCGTTAATGAGTTATTGAATGTGTGGGTGTACTTTTACAATTACATATATATGTAGATTGAGAAAAGTTTTACAAAAGTAATCTTAAAACTACTAGCACTCACTTATATAGATTTCAAGTTAAAAAATAGATTGGCATCAAATATTTTATCAGTTTAATCAAATTAAAAAGATATTTTTCAAAATATCTTTTATGGAAGCCATCGATAGGTGCAGGTAAACATGGTTATTTTTCTTCATTTTAAAGTTATTTGAATTTTTACAAATATTAAGGTTTAGAAAAAATTTATTAAATGTTACCTTAAAAATATATATATATATATAAATTAAGATTGAATAAATTCAAAAATTTACAAATAAAACTACTGTAAAAGGAAACATGCGGTCACATTAAGATTAAAAAATTGAGAATACATAACATTCAAGTAAATGTGGCCATTCACTATTGAGCAAAATATAAAATCTTGATTTCAATTCTTTAAACTGAAGATATCATGATAAACATAAAAACATATTGCAATTAGAATAAAAAGCGAAGTTATTAAAATGGTGGTTATTAGAAGCTGTGATGATGCATCTTACTTTTACTAATATTTTTTTATTACCAATGGCTGCGCTTGCAAAGACCACTGCGCCATAAATACAGAAAGAACAAGTAGACAAGTGAACACAGAAAAGTCTATAAAGCGCTGAGGATATATCGAGCACGCCAGTAACGATCGCACAAGGAAGGCTCGTATAGTGCTGGACATTGACGAAGGTGGTGTACGTCCATTTCCTCCCGAAGATCGCAGAGCTGCAGAAAGATTCTTGTACTATGTTAACTCTACATAGGTGCTTTAGAAGGCAGTTATACCCGGTGGCCAAACGTAACTCGGCAACAGCCCTGCTTATTGGCCACTTAGGGATAAGTTGAAGATTATTCCACCAAGTCTTATTAGAGTGTCTCTCTGAGAATTGGCTTAAGACTGACTGACTGTCTTTTCTGAAGACTTTTCTGAGAATTGGTTATGTTTTTCAGATTTTTCTTTATGAGCAGCTTGGTGTTATTGAGGGGGATTACTTATAATATAAGCTAAGAGAGAGAGATAATCTATCCAAAGCCAATGAAGCAAATGTAATGCAAGAACAATTTTTTAAAGATTTTTTTTCACAATCTTTGAAGTCTACAATTTGTCATAAGCCCATAAGAGATAGTTCTTACTATGAAGTGAAAGCTTCTACCAATTCTCTCTGCGATGGATATAATTATAAAACTAAATTATCTAGCCAATGCCAACTAATTAAGTTTATTATTATTATTCCTGTTATTTTTGGATTGGCAAGGAAAGTCACATAAAATTGAAGATACAAACTCTTCTGCCTTTACCTAAGTAGCTTAATTATACCTTAAAATGTTTCCCTTGATTTTTCAATAATAAAATGAAATAAAAATTTCAAAATCTGTTTTCAATACAATTAAAATTTCTATTATAATGGTAAGTTTTCTTATAATGGAAAGATTTATACATTTATTCATTAAAGGTACAATTGCATTCATAATTTGCAGATAATATTTTGTATTGAAAACAACTATAGTAAAACTCAGAATTATCAATTAAAAATAACAGCAAGAAAAAAGCATATATGTCAGCAGAAAAATGTAATATCGATAAATATTCTATACTTTTTTATTTCATTTCGAGAGTAGAATGTGAAATCAAATCATTAATCTCTAAATACAGACGATAACTTTTTATTCCACTGAAATATTAGCAAATTATATAGTAAAATAAATACACTTTTTTAAAATTAAGTCACATTATAACAACTAAATGATTATTTATGTCATTACTGAATTTCTATACAAATTACAACAATAATTCAATATGTATTTTAAAATAAAATTTAATTCTATCTAATAAATTAGCATTCCCTGTTGTCATTTTAGGTTTGAGTCGTAACCAAAAATTGATCAATATATAGCAATATTTTGATTCATATCTAAAATGTATTTTTAGAATTACTTCTCATAACACAATACAAATAACCACTGACTATTATGCTACAAAACCATGCATCACCAATGTCATACTGTACAAATAACAGCAATATAAATATATGGAAAAATTAAAAGTAACTTCCTTATAACTAACAACTTTTTCTGAATAACTACCAAATAATATTTATAAATAATTAAAATTCAAACAAACTAATAATTATTTAAATTACGAACAATACATATGTTTTTTACAAGAATTCAAATTAAATGTATAAATAATTTTTAATCATAAATGTGGGAAAATAAAATTTTAATTTGCATTTTATAAAAAGTTGTCATCAAAAGAAACATATAGTTAAGAATTTAGAAATGAACTTTCTCTCAAAAAGTTATTCATTTTACTAAACTATTGGAAAGCGATTTTCAATATCGATATTTCAGGTCGGGCATCTTCAAAATGATATATTCATGCAACTTTCTTAACAAAAAATACTAAAAAAATAAATATCCAAGTATTTTACTGGTTTTGCAAACTTAGTTCTTTTATTTTTAGTTACTTTCAACACAATGACTCAACCAGTGCTATTTTAAAAATATTGCTATACGTGTAATTTAAACAAGTTTTGTCACGAACTCATATTACACCTGCAATGAATATATTATATTTGATCGATCGCGTGAGATAAAAAATGGTCTTCGCTATTGAATTACCAATTTTTTAACATAAAGCAGACATGCGAAAAAGAATTACAATTTCTTCAAAACTTAATATAGGTTGATTTTACAGTTTGTATAAGGTAACAATAAAATATAAAATAAAGTACAAATAAAAATGTTACTAATATTAGTAAGATTATTATAAAACATAAAATTTCCATTCCGTGAGAGTTAAATATTTTTCAAATTAATTAAACTTGAGAAAGTTACATAAAATTTTCTTAAACTTGGGCAAATCTTCAGTAAAGAGTTCGTTTATTTTATCCACATAAAAACAGAATTTTTTAATTTGTGTAAAGAATTTTAAATGTATTATTTAATATACAAACACTATTCAGCATAAAATTTACAATACCAGAAAGATTTGTATAAACTGCTGAAAAATTTGTTTCTTAATGTCATTCAAATAAATTATCAAAATATCAAACAAAGAGATTGTCCAAATTAATAGAAAACCCATTCAAAAATAAGTGTTTTGCTCTTCATATATGGTGTGGGAATACATTGGGCAGTTAATAAATTCTGTTTCACTATAATTGGGATGTTTGGACAATCCTCATGTCCTCTCTCGGAGAGCTGAGGCTAGAGGACAGCAGGATCTTACTCTTTTTTCCAAAACCGACTGCAGTGTCTATATAATATTTAAAATCGATAATTGGGCAGACCACGCAAAGAGTATAACTGAAAGCTCAAGAGCCTGAAACCATTATTCAATTCGAATTATTCTCAAAACAGTTCGACTACCATGAATGAGGGATTATCACTATGATACATGCAATTCTCAGATGGAAGCAATTCTTTGCCATAGACTGCAGTTCGTTGACTAAAATAGGGACATAGCAATGAGAGAAACTTGTCTATGTAAGATGACTATTGGCAATAGACTTAGTTCCAAACTCAGTGATCAGGCCTTAAATCAGACGGAACAACCTTAATCCTCAAATCTAGTAAGGAGATAATCTAGATTGTTGGCGTTCGTTGAGATTTGCAGTACATAATCCGTTTTGTGGTAGAGCATAAGAAGAAACTGGATTCATCGGAAAATGGTACATTTTTCCATGGGTCCACATTTTGTATTTTGTGGTCCTGGTACCTTGGTACTCACCATTATCCATTTACATCTGCCACAAAGGATTTTACAATCGCAGCACTTACATAAATATTTTGCTTATGTCATTCCTTTCAAACTGTAAGTTGATACATGATTCTGTAGATGTTCACTCAGTTTAGCAGCTTCTTTTGCAGCCATGGTCATGTTTCCTTAATGCTCTAATTAACCTAATATTCTTTGGTGTCCGCCTTTACCTCGCAATGAATTTGGTTTTCCTTCAACAGTTCAGATTCCAATTTTTTTTCCTTGCCATATATTGTCATGACTTTTGATGCGGCCATTATCGATATCCTCAATAGCTGTGACACAGTGGTTACCGATGCCCCGACTAGATAGGCACTCACCATCAGCCCTCTTTGAAATTCTAACAGTCCTCCCATTTTGCTTCATTCAAAACGAAATTAAAAAAGCAATGATATACAATTATTGCTTTTTTAATATACACACACTTGAAATTATAACAAAAAATGCATAGTTATAGTATTTGAATTAGTCCTATAATAATATAAATATAAGTCACTGATCACTGAATATGAGTTACTGATTAATTTAAATTGATTTAAAAAACTGCAAGGCGAACGGAGTATGCGTACTTTTTCTGAGTCTGCCTAAACAAATACCCAGCAGTAAAATGATAACTGAAAATAATGCTATGAGGAACAATACAAATGATAACAAGATTTGATGAGCATATCACTGTATTAGCTACAAGATGATTATTTATTTTTTAGAACTTTGACTCAAAACATACAAAAACTAAATGATTGTATTCAACACAAATTCTATAAAAGATGAAGCAATACATATAGAAAATATATTGATTAAGTATTCGAATATTTAATATAATTTTATGCATTTACTAAAGTAAGCAGTTTTTCAGTTTCCTAATCGAATTTCTCTTTTCGTAGATATTTTTTATAGTTCGCTCAAACTATTGTCCTTATGCATTATAGCCATCACTGAAAAATATGAAAGGAGTCTAAGCATTAACTTTTGAAATATAATTTCGAAATCTTATTTCAAGTATGACGAAGCCATCAAGAAACAAAATCCTTAACCAATATTTACTAAATTGTCAAACATATGCAATGTAGGCAAGAAGATATCAAAACGAAAGCAACAAGCAAACAAATTCATTTACACTTAATTAAAGTGTTGAACATTCGCATGAAGATTGAAAAAAACGAGTTTATGTTAAACAAATGATAGTCTGGAAGATGAAATCATTGCAATTTTAATTACATTTAGCTTAAAAACAAGTTAAAATCAATATTTTATTTTGCCGCTATGAATGTCAATTACTTCTTTTATAAACACAGCATTGATAGATAAATGTATTCTTTGATTGAGTATTAAATGATACTTTTTCTAAGTGTTTCCATAGTTAATTTCTCACGGCTATGTGTGGTTAAAACAAAATTTATCGTTTCGTATCACTGACCAGAAGTATTCGATTGGTCATATATCTATATAAATTAACAGAACCAAAGTGACGCTGAAATTTTATTGGCGAAATTTTTGGTGCATTGCGTGTATAACATAAAGTCTAGAATTCTCATATCGAAATATGGTATTAGATAAACTTTGAAAATAAAATATGATGACATACTTTAAAATCTCAAATGTTTAGCACACTTGCAGCTTAAAATATAGACAATATGCAGTAAATAAGTATATAAGAGTAAAATTTAAAGACTACTAAAAACACGCAAATACAAAGGGAAAAAACAGGTTTGGTGATGTATAATGGAAAAAGTTATGGAACTTCATTGTTAGACTCGAATTTGAGTATAATTATCATCTACATATAATCCTAATTCATCAAGAAAAGCTCGTACCACTCTTCATCCGTATCAGATATCCATTGCTACATTACAAGCTATGCATCTAAAGTTATCGCGACGATTATTTTATAACATTTATTTTATATTATACATTCACAAGGATAACTTTTAGTGGATAACCTAACTCCTTAAGCTTAGCAAAAGGTATTTTTTAATATCTACCGCGTTTTGGGGAGTCTCTTCCTAAATAACTTGTCTTATTAACAGGTTGCAAAAGAAGGAACCCGGAAAACTCCCAAATAACAATTCCGACAGACGGAAGTACAAAATCCATCACCTGTTGTTCAGTGGTGGTTGAGACTGAAGTCGAAATCTATCATTAAGAGACATCCTATTCTACCATTAAAGTACAATGAACCCTAATAAAAATGCATGCAGTTATATACTGGAGAAATTCAATTTCGTTAGAAAATTTCAAATGTTACAAATCAACCCACCACCAACATGATCTTCTCATTTACAACTACGAGACGCTCATTCACATCTGTAATCCATTCCTCCTTGCATTCAACGAATACATATTTTCATCATTATATAATAGGATGACGAATTTTGAAGAAGAATGTAATCCACAAACTCTGCTAGATCGTACTTCTTTACGTCAAACCCAAAAGTATTCACTACTGACAACGAAACACACTGAATTTTTGTCCAAGTGTAAAAAATAATACTCAAAAGAACTTTCTTTAATCACGCTTTGAGTGAAGTTAACAATTGCCATGAAATGCGTCAGCATTATAACACTAATCATTTACTCAAGGTAAACGTATTGTGTAAGTTTCAAGCCCTTTTACTTGGTAATACATTTAGAATATCCACTAAACAAGATTTTAGTCCTTACTTGACACAACTCTTTGCTTATTACTTGAATCTTGCTGAGACATTTTCTTGAAAACTGATTCATTTGATTTCTTTATTTATTAAGTTATTTGTATCTGTGTTCTATTTATTTATGTGTGAATAAGCTATCTTTCTTTCAAGTGAGATTAAAATCCTTGCTTAGTAAAAAAAATTACTTAAAAACATCCACTTTCTAACTAATATTAAACATAACTCTCACCGGGTCATGCTTTGGTATTTATTGGTATGAATAAATACATCTTTAAAAATTCTTTTGAGATTTGTTCTTCAGATTAGTTCGAAATGAGCAAAGATTAATTAATTGGATTTTTTATTGCAAAAAATATTTTGGTAAATTACTTTATATATCACATAAATTGATTTATTAGTATCATAGAATTTATTTCATTATTGACAAAAATAGATTGATTGCATATTAATTACTTTATGAAAAATTATCCCAGTTTTTTAACATTTACCAAGCAAAGATAGCTAATTAATAAATGCTTACAAATAATAAAAAAAACACAGTGTTTCAAAACTATTTTCTGGTACATGGTATATTTATATAGGTTTTAATATTTTAACTCTTTTTCATTAAGCTGTTCATTCAACATATCAGTAAATTCTTTCAAAAAATTAATTCTAAAAAAATTCTAATTAAAATATTTTAGTAATAATTTTAAATTTATTTCTAATATGAATATTTTTAATTTAATGGTTATTAAATGATTATAATTTTTGCAAAGTTTTTATAACTTCACCAAAAACAGGCAGACATTCTTTAATGAAAAAAAAACTTAAAAATATTTGCACGCACCCAAAAAAATATAATTTTATCTTCACTTTTTATATTGACTCTTTTTTTTTTTTTTTTTTTTTTTTTTTTATTTTATTAAATAAATTTCCAGTTCTTACATAGTTAATAAAGCAATTTTACATTTGTTTCTCAAATGGCTTTTTTCTTTTTTATCTTCTGATGAAAAGCTAAATTAATTAAATAACAGGCTCAGAGCGTTTTTTTATTTATGTAAATTTTTTAATAATGGATTTTAACATGCATGGTTTTCTGAAGAATCAGTCTTCCAAATTAATCACAGGGTAAAATCATTGAGTCATGATACTGATTAATCATGCTGTCCTTAATAAAAAGTACAAATTACGTAGTAACTTACTTACTTTGTAAAATATAACTCTTATCTATTACAAAAAAAAAAATCGAAATATGTCAATTCTTAGAGAGAATATTTATGAGATGACTGGAAAATAAAAATTAGCTACACAACTGATTAAAATGGTTGAAATACAATGCTGATGTAGATTTTTCATGAAAGATTTTAACAGATTATTAAAATCAAAATGTGGTTAATATTAAAATAAATGATACTCATGAAAGTAAATTATTGAAAGTAAATTGTTGCAAATTTAAATAAAACTTGAGATATATGCTTCAAAAATACCTAAGAAAATAAAGAAAAAAATTTAGAATAAAACTAAAAGAAAATCTAAAATACAAAGAGCAACTTCATGAAATAATTTTCTTAGCTATATTTAAAAATTTTAACAAAAAAAAAAACGTTACATTTAGTAAAGCTAAAGAAGAACATTAAAAATACATAATTTTTAATAAGTTCTCATCTTATATTTCACACTGACTATTGAAACCCCAAAATCTAAAGTTGGTACATAACACAGGCCTACAAAAAAAAATTTTTTTTTTTTGGTGCTTAGGATTTTAGAGCAGATTTTAACTATATTTTTATTGCTGAATCTAAATATGAAAGCAGTTTTTCTGTATCAGCTCTAGATTTTTAAATAAATTCACTTATCTATCAATGCTTTTTTTTATTTAGTACTTTCAAGTACAAGTGTTGTAAAATTTATACAGGGAAAGATTCTTGTATATTTGCCCTATTGTCAGTCTTCTTTTATAACCAATTGAATTTAAAATAATAATATTTAGGAAATAACTAATTAATATTTTTAAAAATTATTATTTTAATTCATTTATTATAAAAAGAAGACAAACAATATGAGATATATAACTGATTAGTTGACAAATTCTTAATAAATGGGATTGAATCCTACTTATTAGTGCTATCCAGTTAGTTCCATAGAAATCCGATAGATGGAGATGTCTCTCCACTATCTGAAGTGACCTTCAAAGCTTCAACCGCAGTTGAGAGTTGAGAATAGTATATAGAATGACACCATAGCTTTGGCCTTGGAAAAAATAAAGTATCGTGAACACCAATGGGTGATTTGTGTAGACTTAAAAATGGTAAACTTTCTCCTTGGACAGCAAAGTGGCCACACAAAATATCCTTGTTTCTTGTGTCTCTGGGATAGCAGAGACAAAACGCAACACTGGGTTAGAAAAGAGTGGCCTAGGAGAGAAAACATGGATGTTGGGGAAAAGAATATCATCAACGATCCTTTAGTTTCACGAGAGAAAATCATCTTTCCACCACTGCATATCAAGCTGGGTCTAATGAAGCAGTTTGTAAAGGCTCTTGATAAGAATGGATCATGCTTTGCATATATAGGGAAAAAAATGCCTCAGCTGAGTACGGAAAAAATTAAAGCAGGAATATTTGATGGCCCACAAATAAGACAGATGATTAAAGACTCTGACTTCATAAATTCAATGAATGAGATTGAACAAAAAGCCTGGAATTCATTTGTTTCAGATGTCCAAAATTTTCTGGGTAAACACAAAGCTGAAAACTATGTTGAATTAGTCAATGAAATGCTGAATAATTTCAGATCCCTTGGGTGTAACATGAGCATTAAGGTGCACTATTTACATAGCCACTTAGACCGTTTTCCTGATAATTTAGGAGACATTAGTGAGGAGCAAGGTGAAAGATTTCACCAAGATATAAAATGTATGGAGGATCGCTATCAAGGAAGATGGGATACTCACATGATGGCAGATTACTGCTGGACTTTAAAACGGAATTGTTCCAAAATACATTCAAGAATGTCACGCAAAAGAAGTTTCCGAAATGTTCAGTGAGTAATTTGCTTAAATCATGACTTTTTCTGTTTTCTTTTGTATATTTAATAAGCAATATCTATGTAATATAATAAAAATTCCCTGTTTAATTTGTTTGTTTAAACCATGGTTTTTCTTTTAAAATAGTGTAATGCATGATTCATTAAAATGTTGATATCTTAAAAATTCAAGCTGATAGGCAAAAATTAATGGCATATTTGGATTCAGCGCATCGAATTCATATAAAATCACCTCCAAAATCTTTGGCACCAAAACCACTGTTGACCAGTGTAATATATTCATCGAATTTTTTTTTTTTTTCCAAAAAATAACAAACACCTTAACAAGTAAAAACTTTTAGACAGTAAAAGCTGTTACAGAAATAAGAAATCAAAAATTATCTTTTCAACAGCTCTTATCAAATTCCAAGTTGTGATTTAGGAACACACACAAAACTGCTTTTTTCAGAATGAAAATATCTGTCATGGGTAGAAGGATAAGTTATCACTGTTTCTAATTTTTATATTTTTTGAGTGAGTTCCTATAAGTTTTCTTAAATGAAATACACAAACATTACCAATAATCTAGTAAAATTCTTCTTTAATATTAATAATGTACAGTAGATGTATGATAAATTCTTACAATCTTCTTGCAGTAAGAACATTTGCAGTATAAAAATCCTATTTCTAGCCCAGGAGATCTAATGTTTTCAGCAATGCTCACATTCAGTTGAACAGTGAATTTAGCTGTCTGCATTTGAATATTCCTCATTTTGGGGTTCAAAGTTTGTTTATCTTCCCCATACAACAACCCAAGCACACTTTGGATAATCTGTATTGAAAAACCACCGAGTATTCATTTATAAGCTATTTGACTCTCAAAACAACTATATTAGTAAGATCACATTAAAAAAGCTTACAAACAATTTTCATTTCTTCCTTTAGTAAATCTCCGAAATTTTAAAAATATTTTTTGTAGGAAAATAGTGCTTAAGTATCTTATTGAACTATAATAGAATTATAATTGAACTATAGCATAATACATTAATTATAAATTATATTATTATTATATAACACGCATATAATTAATTATAGCTGAACTGCAGAAAGCAAATGATTTTAAAGAACAAAATATTAAATAATCATACTTCATTAATAAAACCATTTAAACTTCATTAAATCAAATCATATTTAATATTCGATCAGTACGTAACTACATATAGATGTGTGTTGAAACACTTTGAAGAAAGCAAATTCATCACTTGTAGAACTGATTTTTTTTTTCCTTTTTATTAGTGAATTTGAACTAAGTTGTATCATTATTGCTTAGTTCATGCTGTTTGTGATTTGTTTTGAAGCATTGTTTTAATATCACAAACAGCATGTGACATGGCGAACCCACGTTTTCATCAGCTGTCAGAATTTGGTTTAAAAAAATGCTGCGCTTCATTTCTTTATCATGTGAAAAATATCAATGCACTGCCAACTTGTTTGGATTTGTGATAGTCAGTGAAATATTTGGAAGCCATCGGGAACACAAAATGTGATAACTTAAGCGGTCTGTAACAATTTCATACAAAACAATACGAGAAATTTGCGGAAATTCGTTTGAAGTTATTGCCTATTGATTTTTTCATCAGCTTTTCTTACCAGATTATCGTTGACAACAGAAGGCCGATCACTCCGAGCCTCATCGTTTGTTCACTTTCATTAAGCATTCTAACCTTTTCTCTTCATGCCATTACTCATTGTTCCTTCACCATAAACATCTTTGATTTGTCTATAGATATCTGCCGGTTTTTCCTTACGTTCAATATAATCGAATTACAGCACGAATCTTAGAGTCGGAGGAATCAATAATTGTCTTAAATATTTTAAATGTGTACAGCAAACTGAAAACACAACGTATAACAAGCTAAATGGCGTCAATTGAGAGACAGTGTACAAGGTAGAATATTGCGCATGTGCAAAACACCGACAGCGGCGTTGCAGTAGTGTACAGTGAAATGGTACTTACTTTCCAAATACGCTTCTTAAACAACACAGAAATTAGTTAATGGAAATATAAAACTTTATTAACACAGTATATACAAAAATAAGTTTAATATATTTACATGTAAAAAATTACTGTTTCATTTTTCGACATAATTTCACTGCTACATTTTTTTTATTGACTTTGATCTCCAATCTAAAAGGTCATCTTCATCAAGGTCTTCATCTGCACTATCAGATTCATTTTTATCATTTTCATTTATAGGAACTTTCGACTTAACACTTTCAACCAATGAGTCTAATTCTTTCATTCTTCCCCATTGTTGTCTAAAAAAAACTTTATTTTAGAAAATGATTCAAACATAGCAAAAATAATCATTTTAATCTAAAAATTATTTAACCACTTTCAGAACGAAAAAAATTTATTTATTTGGGAAAAGCTTATAATATATTCAAAATATTTGGATTTTAGGATAAATTATCAAAAAAGATCATCTCACAACATAAAATATCATTAAGGAAAGTATGCAATATTGTTTAACAACTACACTATCTTATCATACATATTTTGGATTTATTTTAGAAACATTTTTTAATATTTTGATATTTGAAAACAAATTTTATATTAATTACCTAGAATACCAATAGATACCCCTAAGACAATAAGATCAATCTTTTTAGTTTAATATCATACACAATTCATTTAAAGAAGTTGAGAAATTTGATAAATTTATTTTAAATTCTTCTCATAAATTAAAACATTTATATAAATAAGTTTCAACAATTAAAAACATACCTTTAAAGCTTTTATGATATTTTTTTTAAATTTTACCATATTACACATAATGTAGACACCTGATTATCTCAAACAATTAGAAAAAATTCACAAAATTTTTCATTTCAAATTTAATAATTCTATAGATAATTTTTGAATTTATTCATTAACTTATTAAAATTTAAAAGACATTTCAACGTAAGTTGATTTCAAATATGTCCACATTATTTTGGTTTATATTATTGCAATACATTAAACATAATTATGGTAATAAATTACTGTATAAATTCAGCATAAATAATTTCTTATGTCATATACATTTTGAGTACTTATAGATAATCATACAAATAAGATCAAAGATAGATAAGTCATTATTCAGGATGTGTATATTAATATTTAAAATATTCATAAAAATTTTATACTTAAAGAATATTTTATTTAATAAATAAAACTGTTATTTTTGGTGACTATTAGTAAGAAAATTCATCATAAAAAATATATAACAAAAGAACCTCCAAATTTAACAGTTTAAATAAAAAATTTCCATTCTCAGAAATTTCTGTTTGCTTTAACTGCAAAATGTGTCAACTCAACCAATAATTTTAAATATTAAAATGGAAATAAATATTTTACATTTTCATTTATGTTAAAGCATCCAAGTACAAAATAACCTTCCCAGTGAAGAAAAATTCTTCATTCCATTGATAATGTCGTTAATATTAAAAAATGTTCCATGGCAATTTAAATAATATTTAACAAAATCTTTTCATCTTCAATGAAGCCCTTTTTCTTATTGTATAATAAAGAGTATATTTTTATGAATTTTTTTATCTCATTGAGTTCTAATAGAGTTGATTTTTATTTTTTTTTTTTAAATAATCAATTTTTATGACATGAAATTTTAAAGTTTTTTATTTCCAGGAATTGGTTTGGCTCTTCATTTCAAAAATAAATATACAAAGGGTTTTTTAATAAATCAGAAGTTTTAAAAAGAGGGAAAGTATTATTACAATAAGTACGTAAAAACCATAAAAAATTATATCTTATGAAATGAAATGGGCTTTAAAATTATGAAAATCCTAGACTGAAATATTATAACAGTTTACGTCATCTTTAAAACAATTAAGAAAAATAATGTTATAACTTTTAAAGATTTTACTTAAATGTATATATAAAACAATAATAACATTACTGTGAGCAGGAAAAATATAACATAATAAAGGTATGATCTGAAAATGTATAAAGAGTGTAAGGTAGATAATGTAAATAGAGATTTGTAAATTTATAATTAAACTGATTTAAAGTTAATTCATTAATGCATTTAGCAATGAAAATTCAGTACAATATGTTGCACTCTGAAATTGATTAAGCAAGACCTGAGGAAATGAATCTGAAGAATCAACAGTAATATATAGTAATTGCCATATCAATAGGAACAAGGCTTCCTAAACATTTTAATCTCAGTACCCCAAATTTATGAAAAAATTGGACACCTTATAATCACAGAGTAAATCTCGTAAAAGCCAAGAATAAAAACTGTCAGTTTCTTCATTTGCCCTGTAATATATTATTACAGTTCAACATCATTAATTTTTATTTTAATATGTGGAACTGTATGAAAATTTTAATTATTAGAGTTATAAAGGTATAATAAAATAATAATAATAAACTCAACTACTTGGATGAATTCAAGCACTATCCACCAATCTTTAAGCGAAGTCTATTCATTAAGTATAGCTATTTGGTTGGTCACTATGGAAAAAATTCATTCACTTCGAACTGAGCATAAGTGAGAATTAATTAAAGGGAATGTAGTTCTGTTTATTTTTAATTATACTATCAAATCTTGGCAAAAAGTCAACATCATAAGAAGCAATTCTGTTTCTTGATTTATGCATTGCTTTTATGGCGATTTGGAAACGAAAATGTGTCAAACAAGCAAGGTGTGGAGAACAGTAAAAGAAAATTTGACTTCAAAGAACTCATATGAAATTCATTTTCCAATAAATTATAAAAATATAAACATTGCTAAAACTTTTATGAAGACCTCCAACGCAAATTCTGCAACACCAGTTGGAGTTGGAGAAAATTTAAAAAAAATATTTTTATAGAAAAATAAGTTTAGTATCTGGAGAAAGTTAAAATAAATTCTCTAGAATAAGAGATGAAACAACTCATTAGATATCATAGAAAAGAAAAATTAAATATCAAATAAAATTCATATAAGCAAATAACATAAGTGATTACTCCAAACTTCAAGAAAAGTTGGAATAGAATAATCTTGCAAATTGTTTTCCTATCTCAAAAAAATCTACTAAAAACAGAGATACTTAAATGGGGTTACTTCCATCAGACAGACGAGTATACCAAGGGTATAATTCGTACTGAGAACATTTTGTTCAATGTATTCAGAAAAGCAGGTCGGTTGGTAAGCTAAATCACAATGATCAGGTACGTACCCTTCCTTCAAGAAATTCTGAATGTCATTTATAAGTATAATAACAACAGTTATCATACAGTGCAAATCAGGCAATATGCTTAGCAAGTCATCAGAATGCTTCCTTGGCCACCTGTTAGTACAAATCTCTCATCAATCAAAGATATTTGGAATATGATTGGATGTCATTTGCTTAAAATGCCATCACTGTTGTTCATACAATAAACTAAGGGAAATGGTTGCGAAAGAATGGATTCCCATCTTTCAGAAGATTATCCACAACTTTTTTAATGCATACCTAGATATTTTGCTCAATGTATAGCCACATAATAACATAAGGTATTCCAATAAATTACTGAATATATTACATAATAGCTCTATTTATAAGTCCATCATGTTTAAATAAACTCACTAATTGTTTGTAATTGTCTCTCTTTTTATCAACTTCCATCCCTTTCCATATGGGTTCTAGATATTGCATTTTCACTATTGTATAGTGCATTTGTGTGAACAATGACTAACAAAATTTCATCTGTGAGACTATAAAAGCTTGTTTTTAATCCACAACTTCTCTGGTCTCATTAAGATCCTTTTTTGAAAATTTAGAATTAAAATTTAGAACATGATTCAAAAATATATTTTTCAAGAAAAATTGCTTTTAAATGTATTGATTTTTTGAAAATTAAAAAAAAATATTTTTATAGAAAAATAAGTTTAGTATCTGGAGAAAGTTAAAATAAATTCTCTAGAATAAGAGATGAAACAACTCATTAGATATCATAGAAAAGAAAAATTAAATATCAAATAAAATTCATATAAGCAAATAACATAAGTGATTACTCAAAAAATTTTACAAATTATTTATACAGAAACTGAAAAAGCTAAAAAAAAATTCTTTATGTTATTATAAAAAAAATAGCAACATTTCACAAAAAAAAAAAGAAATCATCAGAAAGTTGAATGTTCTTTGCTGCATGCATAAAATTATCCAAATCTTATATACAAATAAATTTTATGCTTAGTAAAATATGCAAAACATTCTAAACAAAATGATTCATGAATTTGAAGAATAAAGGAATAACACAATCGAAAAAATTTGAAATTATAATAGTAATACACATTTATTAAAATTTATGTCATACACAAAAAGAAAATGATAATATTTACCAAAAATAAATTAAAAAGTTAAATCGTCATTGCTGATTTAAACTAACCATAAAGTGGATGTCCTGTCTTTTTCATTTTGCTTTTTTGTTAGTTCTATTTTTAACGAGTTCAATTTTCATAAGCAATATCGCTAAAATTTTGAAAACTATTTATTTAGAACAGGTAATTTTCATGATTTTGAAAACTTTTATGAACGGAAAAAATTATAATTAAAAAATACTTCTTTATGACTGATAAAATTCATGAATAGATTTTTTTGTCATCGCTGACGACACTCAAACATTCAATGGTGAATTTCACCTTGTTTGCTATTGTTTGAAAAATACGATTTGAAGGCAGCCAGCAAAATCCTTGACAAGTCAGATTTACGACACCATCTTAGTATGATTGATTGATGAAACATTATCTGATGTCCTGGATATTTTAACCCAATGAAAATTGTAATAAAATGGCATAATCATGATCCCAACTGGAACAAAAGAAACAACCACTTTATGGTTAAAAGCAAAAACTTAATAAGGTAAATCAAAACTTACTACAAATTCTTCAAATTTCTTGAATCATACATAAATATAAAAAAATGGTATTTATTAAAACCTTAATTAACCTTAATATTCTTATAATTCTCAATTTATTTTTTAAAAAATTCTTTAAAAACATTTAAAGAAAACAAGCCATAATTCCTTTCAAATATTCATTAAAATTTATTTAAATCAAATAAAAGAAAAGAAAATTGAAATAGTCTTGAGAAATTTTTAAATAATATTGTGATAAAAGCTGTTCTGAATACATATTACTTACATTTCTTCATCAATTAGAGCAATACCTCTTTCAAGAGTACTTTCTTCTAAATCTTCTTCAATTATTGTCTTCGATACCTAACACATAATTAATATGAATTCATTAACAGGACTAATGTTCCATATTTATATAGCTAAATAAATCTAAGTAAAATGAAGCTTATAATATGGACGCTATATAAGTTTTCATTATATTTTATATTACAATAAACAATTAGAAATATGCAAAAAAATATAAGAAATAATCTCTTTAAAAAATCAAAAATTAGTGTAGGGCTTCAGCATACAGCAGACAACTGTGAAAAAATGGCTAGTTAACTAGGTTTGTGCAAATTAAATTGGTGGGTTCCAAATAACCTGATATCTGATCAACAAAATGACTGAGTCACTACCATATTTCCTTGCTTTTCCAGTACAAGAATGACAAATTCTTGAGACAAATGATGACAAAAGATGAGAAGTGTATTATGTATTGTAATATAAAAGTGTAACAGAACTGTGTGTTGCCTTTCTGATTCACTTGCATCAACTCCCAAAGCTGAATTTCATCACAAGGAAATGTTGAGGGTGAGGTGAGATGCGCCGACCATCAATGATATATTCTATTTTCTATGGTTAGGCAGGTTACATTCAAGTTTGGTTACAATGTGGCCATGTCTTATCAATCATAACAATGTTACCCTTCACCATGATCATGTTCAGCCACATGCTACTGTCATGACTCACTAAAAATGTACTGGCTTTGGTAGAGAGGCTTTTGTAGAATGCTGTATGAAAGAAGTGTGTATGACAGGAGACCTGCATTACATGCTCTTCTTACCTCTTTTATAGTAATAAGACATAGTTTCAAATGGATAAATATTCATATAAACTCGATTGCAATCTGTAAAAATCATAGCTGCTCAGATGAGTCTCACTTTGCTTTAGAGTGATTCTTAACATGTAAAGAAGCCAATATTCAATGTTATCATTGTGGCATATGATAATGGGATACCATGCAGGAGATAGTGATCTTGTATGGGATGTAATAACTCTGGCTGAATTCACAGACCTCTAAGTGTTATTAAAAACTCTCAATATTTTCAATGTTCATACCTATCGATACCAATCTTCATAATGTTCACATAACATTATCTTACATGTGCAACATTATCTTAGAAAGATGACAATTTCCTAAAATAGTCATTCTACTTTTCCCCATTTAATTCTATTAAGCATGCGTTGGATGATTTTGGGAGATGTATTTTTGACCTCAAACTCACTCCCCAAATCTTGCATGAGCTCAAAACTGCTTTATGTTAGCTATGAGCATTTCAATACATAAAATCACTGACATTATTTTCAAGCCTGTAATGGTATTTGAAAATAACATACCCATTACTGAGTGAGATTTTTTTATACTTAATTTGCATGTCTAAATTCAGAATCTGAATGATTCTCATTATGTCGCCAAATATAAACTTTATGCATAATTTTTCTTCTGTTTTGAGTTATATTTTGCATAATAAAAATTATCACTAAGTTTCATCACACTGCTTTCCTACCTTATCAGCTATTATTTTTAAGATATAAAAATATAAATGGTTTGCAACTTTTGTAGAAAATGAATTTCAGGAAATATAGCTTATATATTTACGAAATTTTCTCACAGATATTCAACTTTTTGTAGACATTTGCCACTATAACATCCATTTAAAATCCCTCACTTTGATTTCATGTTTTTCCTGAAAGATTATTATACAGCAAACTAAATAAGAAAAGTAAAGTTTTAAAGTATAAACATATTATATGCAAAATAGTTGCGGATATGTTTACACAATAAGTATATTTGACAACATATATTAACTGTTTTCATGAAAACAATATTTTTGTAATTTCTAATTTTAACTTCTAATTTAAAATGCAAACTATTTACATTATAATCAAAACTTGATATAAAAAATAAAAAAAGCATTACACTTACATTAGATTCTTCAGCAATACTCTTTTGAAACCTTTCCCATTCTTCTTCAGCAGGATCTTTGTATTCAATGTTTCTAGCCTAAGAAATACAAATACAAGGCAACAATACACATGAAGTCTCCTTTTTATGTATTTTGTCAATTCAGTCATTTTTAACTTCTTGTATTGTAATAGTGGTTTGCAAAGTAAATATTTTAGAGAATATAAATCTATATAAAAATAAAGTTCAAATTTGATTACAAAAATAATTTCTTTATTTCTAATTTAAACATAAAAGTAATAAAACCCTAATAATTATTCCTTTAAAAAACTATTTTAATTAAGATAGTAAACATGAATATGTTTGGATATATATATATATATATATATATATATATATATATATATATACCTTTTAACATATTATGGTGAAATATTATTCTTACTAAAGCCATAAGATAAATTTATCATAATAATTTCATGAGAATTGTACATTAAGTTATGCATTAAATAATTGTAAATCAATAATAATAATTTGCCATAGTTTTACAATATATGGAAGTATGACATACATTGACCTAAACTAAATAATCACTAAATTGTAAACGATAATATATAACTACATTTATGATTATTACTCACTATGCCAGAAGTCTTTTTGCAAGTGAAAATATAGAGAATGAAGACATTAGCTATTAGCTGATTTATTTAAATTATTACTTCTTTAAGAAATTCTATATTTATAATACTCTTCCTTAATTTACTATTTTTCTAAAGACATAAATGCAAGATAAATATAATCAAATGCTATAAATATCACCAATAAAATATGTAATAATATAAAATTTACCAAAGAGAATATTTTATAGAAAGTAAAAGAATTCCTTATCATTAAAGAAGAAACTTCTCTATTAAATCCAATACAGTATGTTCTTACTTTAAAGTTTTAAAATATTTTTGAAAAACTGTATACCATCAAGAAGTAGCATGATAGGATATATAAATTACAACTTATTAAAAACCAAATGAAAAGGACTTTTAATTGAAATATAAATAAATTGGTATTAATGAGTATATTTCTACTAACAGATTTTTTTAGATGCAAATAACTAATGAAAAATTAATGAGAAGAATGCAGATGATTTAATGTTTTCTGAATAAAGAAAAAAAGTCAATTATTTTGTAGAAAATAATATCCCATTTGAATATGTAAAAGTTGGTTTAATTGTGCATGAATTTACTAAAAAATTTTTAATATATAGATAGTTTTATTATTATAATGTAATAAATTATACTAATCTCTATACTCCTGAATACTTAGAGCTGGAAATTTCTTATGCATTTGTCATGAACAGCTACAAAAAATATTTAAAGAAATTTCTAAATTTGACTCTCAAAAAGAGATTAAAAATATAAATCTCCCACAAAGAATAATAACTTACATGAGATTAAATTTATAACCTCCTATCATACTTTTCCTTCAAACTAATAGAATTATTGGGAGAATATATTTAATTTTCAACTATATAATCTATGTTTTTTTTTATAAGCCATTTAAATCATTTTATGCATTAGCAAGATTTATAGGTTAAATAAGTTGAGATAATATGCATAAAAATACTTGATTTTATAGATATAATTAAGATTACTTCACTCAATTTATGCAATCATTTTATTACATGCCTGAAGCATAATGCAAATAACAAAAAATTCAATTTAAACATGTATTTATTTAAAAAAAAAATTTTATTTAATATTTATATCAAAATAATTTTATAAATTTCATTGATGAGGAAATGAATTCTAAAGATCAGGAGTCTTCTCTTGAGCAATCTTTAAATAAACTAATCTAGAGCAATGAATTCATAACAATATTGCCTGAATTTATATAATTATGTTATTTACTTCATTAATAGAAGATATTTTGTCATTAGAACAAACTTAATAAACATTATGATATTAAACAAAAAATTTTGAGTTTGATAGAACTGTTGCATGGCAAGAAAAGGAAAATATTAAGTTATGAAATATAAATTATTAAAAATATCTAGTTGAAAAATATTTAACAAGAAAGATATTTTATATAATACAAAGATATAAATTAAGCAATTTTAAAAAGGTGTACAGAATTAAATTCAGCAAAATTTTAAACTTCAAGAAGCTTAAAAGTTGATAATAATTTTAAACAATTACTTTTGCATCTAAAACAGGATCATCAAAGAATCCTTCTGGCAAAGAATCGACTTTATTGTTCGTGACTGGTGTAGGTTCCTTATCCCCAGATAAACCTTTTGATGGCAACTCAGTAACATCTCCATTTGAGGGAGGTTTATCAAAAAAATCTGAAAATCAGAAGCCTCATTAATAAAAATTCACTCAAATAAAACATTCTAAAATTAAGGATAAAGTAATAAGCACTGCAACAAAAAATATTCTTAGTATAGGGCATTATAAATTATATAAATAAACCAATATAATATAATGGGCACAATGTTGAGAATACCATTTTTGATAGTGTAGCAAACTTTCTTCTTCGTCTTAACATATAGTCTCTAGAAAACCTCGATATTTTTACTGTGTATAAAATTATTCAATTCATAAATTTTTGATTATTTTCAAATTCTACGAGCTATTTTATGTATATAATTCTCCAATAACAAAGAAAAATATTCAATGAGGCATGAAAGTTTGAGTGGGTAAAAAACAAATTTCTTTTAAGATTGGTTTATAGAGTAATTAGAAATTTATAAACAAAACTTCATTTTAAGATAATGGAAGATTTAGATATTTATAATAAAATTTTACTTAACCTTTCATGTGCACTACCCTTTAAAGTTGAAATATTAACAAAAAAAATTTGTATGTTGTCTACTTAGGCCTATAAGAGTATACAGTGAAAACTTTGTAAAGATTGCACTTAACATTTCGATTTTGTGGATGTTCCATCACATAGAACACCGTGCCAGAAGGGTCCTAAACAGCGAGCATTACAGTAAAGCCTGTATGTGTGTAAATTTTTTTGCATATGAATGAAAAAACAATGCATTACACATGTGTAGCAGATTTAGTGTGGTCAAGAGTGCATTACAAGGAGGCCTGCTACTCTACACCGAAAATAAGAAAAGAAAAAAGATTTCTGTACAACTGCTTTGTTATCCAAGTAATGTTTTGGGGCTGCATTGAGGAGCACAGTTGAGAAAAATCGCCATCGTTTTCATTGACATCCAACACAGCATTATCAAACTGAGATTGATCGAGTGATTTAGGAACATATTTCTCTGTATCACTATTTACATGTTCTGATCAGAAGCAGGTATTTTTTGAAGCATTTTTATTGCTTCCAAAAGACTAAGACCTTTATGTGCCATTTATTTGCGATTAACAATTTCAAAAAGTTAAAGAAAAATTAAAATTATATTTGCAAAAAAAGTACACTAAAAATATATAAATTCATAAAAATATATAAACAATATTATAAAATAAATAGCAACAAAAAGGGAAATCAAGAGAAAAAAATAATGCTTCTCTAACTAGAGATGATTCAAACTAATTGATAAAATCCTATACCCTACTGAAGCACATTATATACCCAATTCAAGAGACCAAAACGGGTATAGAAATATTACCCATACAAGTAATCCTTCCATGTAAATTTCTCAACAGTAATTCATTCCATCCCAAAAGAGAGAAAAACAGTAAAATATAAACAGCTGTTTCTTTCTTCATTCAGTTTAAGGCTAATGGCGCTCTGAATCACGTAAAGGAGAAGTGTCATTGCAACACACTGTCCCAGGGGATGGAACACCTTGTTTTATTAGATAATTCTGCATATACTTTATGCATAAAAGCATATACATATAGAATAAATAGTTCAAGGTACAAGCAGCAAAATAGCACAGAAATTTCTTTTCAAACAATTATTTTTGTATGAGAAGAAAATTAGGAAATATTCCTTCAAAATAAAGGGATTTAAATCTGCTATAATTGAAAATTATTGGTCGTCTTATGTAGTACTGCTATCTATTATTAAAAAAGGACGTTTAAAGAACATTTTAAGTAAAGTTTCATTCATTTATCGTTAAATGCAACGATTTGGTAACAAATTAATGTTTGGTGTTCCTTCACCTGGAACACTAAACCACAAAGGGTTAAGAATATGACAATTTTTTGGTTTTAGGAAAGATATATATATATATATATATATATATATATATATATATATATATATATATATATATATATATATATATATATAATTTTGATACATTTATGATCTTCAGTTATAAATGGATGTAACACTTTATAAAATGAAACGAAAAAACTACATAAATATTAATAACAATTATGCATTCATAATTGTAACTTCATGATTAGGTTTAAAAATTCCATTTCAATAATTGCTTAATAAATCTTTCACACTGTTAATTTACTTCATAAAAAACAATTATTTGTAATGGAAATGATTTGAAATTCATTAGTCAAATAAGAAATAAACTTGATTATTTACATTTTTCCTTAAAATATGTAATGCAAATACTAGCAATAATTTTAAAATTAAAGAGATGCTAGCTATTATATTTAAGAAATTATTCTTCTCCATTATCTAAACATTGCTATTTGTTTTTCAATTCTATACATCCTGTATAGTGAGCAATAGATTAAATACAATAACTCTTAAAGAATTTTGATAATTAAGGCCCATCATTTAATAATTTTATTTAATAAGAAATTCAATATTTCCTTTTTAAAAACAATAGTTTCGTGTTCACAAGTTTTTATTTTATCGTATTTACTGTTTTCATTCCTTTTTTAAATTCTAGATCAATCATTATTCAAATTATATTAGTTACTTCAAAATAAAATAAAACAAATTGTTAAAATAACTTTTGATTTTCTTCCACATATATAACATATGACTTATATTCATTTAAAAAAAATAAAAAGAATCAACTTATAAGTTTATTAAATTATGATACAGCCAAAAATAGAATTTTGAAATAATAAGAATTTATAAAATAAATAACATTATCGAACTACGCAAAATTTAATCAATCTTTTTATATGATGGAGATAATATTTACAATATAAAGAGAAATTATTTTTTGTAAGTAAATTTCCCTGTAAAGGGTTTTCCCATTAAGTATTGAAAATATTAACATTGTGATTTTAATATTAAAAAAAATTACAATGTAAAATTTTAAATAAAATAAAAAATCACTCTTATAAATTTTTTAATTCAGACAGTATTTTTAATGTACAAATTTAAAATCTTTAAAATGTCTAAAGCTTTAAAGTATTATAACTGTTAACATTAACATTAAATGCTTTTAAGTAAGCATTTTTGACAATTTAAATCAATTTTGTGAATAATATTGCTACCTGAAACTGAATGACGCTCCTGAGTTAATATTATACATTAAAAATCAATTATATTTTACAATGAACCATATGTTCAACATGTTCCATTGTATTATGGTAAAATTATCATAACATTGTAAAACATTTTTCACATAAAAATTTATTTTAAAAATGCTTAAATTATGAAACTAGACTAAAAATGTAAAAAAAATTACTTTAAACATGTTTTAGATAATAAGAATTAATAGTTTTGTTTAATGTATCACTAACTTTAGAACTAAATAATGAAGGTTTTTCTTTAGATGAAATACCCAGTGTTTAGTTCCTAAGGCCCTGGAGAGTAAAGCATATGAGCTTCTAGCCTGGACATATGCTTCATAAACTAGGGCATTCAATCAAGTAAACAGATATGGGTAATACAGCCCTTGACCCCATGAGGGAAACTAGAGTTTAGTTTAACAATATCTAAGAAATATTTTTTACCTTGCTATGTATGCTACATATGGTGCATGATAGATCTACACAATAGATCTTTCTATCTATACAACATGTACCAATCTTGGTTCCATTAAGAATATAAGTAATCTAAGATTGAAATAAGCTTATACGGCAGAAAGATTTTATAAAAAAAGTTCCATTTCAAAATTAAAAACCTAAATTTTCAAAAAATTTTTCTTTTCTTATTCAGCATTTAGTGGGTTTCACTTGTTGACATGGTTATTTTAAAATGAAATCCTTTGCAACTTAAAATTACAGAAAACAATAAATCAAATCTCCTATTAAAACCTTAAAGGAAAGTGAATAATCAATCAATCAATCAATCATGACATTATATACTGAAATCTTAAACATAATTATTGTTTTAAATTAATATTTTAAGATTTTAACTCAAAAGCTATTTTTTTATTTGATATTGTACAAGATTATTATTATTAAAATAAAATTTAATAAAATCTCTCCATATTAATTTTAGTTAAATATTCTATGAACCTGAAGTACATACCTGAAGGTAACACAGTGCTAACAGTGTTAACTGCCAAATCTTTTGATTTCACACTATCTACATCTGAATCATCATCTGATGATGATGATGAATAGCTAGCTAGCAGATTAGTAGCTACAGATGATTTAGCTGGTCTGTAAGAAAATTTAAAAGCACTTTATTAATTATACATAAATATATTAAAAAAATATTCAAATTATTTAGTCAGTGAAACTTGTATAATTTTCATGAAATTCTGTAACACAAATTTTGCAATTTGTGCAATTCTTCTATGAATTCAGATATATTAAGTTCAACATTAGTTTAGCAGATCTATTTGTCACATTCACACTTAAGATGAGCCAAACTATGATTTCTCAAAGTTAAAGTCAGAATCTCAAATATTTATTTACCAGGCCTGAAATTTATTTCAAGATATATTATAACCTATTAATCGTATAATTCTAAACATAGATAATATAATGACAATGTTTAGGAACTTAGATAGTTTGTTTGTTTGTTTGATCGTCACTCAACTATCACTTTTTGTGCACAAGGGCTAATTCAATTCAATCAAGACCTACAGTTTAAAGTGAATTTTGAATCACAATAAACATCAATACCAAAGGTGGGATTCAAACTCATGAATTATTAAACCAAAAGCAAGATCACCAACCACTCGGCTACCAGCATGGCAGGAAACTGGATAGGGTCTGATAGAAAGATTATTATCTTAACAACAAAGGCAACTTTCGCTCATATACTGATAACTCCTTCCCTTAAGCTAGGAGTTAATCAAATTTAGCATATTTGCAAGGAAGCTCACTGAAAATACACTTCATTTGAAAGTCAAAGAAAAGATCAATTATTTAAACTGATTACAATTATAGATGATACAAGATAGCCTGAAAAACAAAAATGAGGTGGCATTACATAATTTATAATAATGCCAAAATTACCAAACCAGAAATTGTTATAAACAACTAAGTCTAGAATTGGTAATTGTTTATATTACTCATTATAATCCACAACTATCACAAAACAACTTTCTAAGATTAAGCATCTTTTCATGACCATCAAATTTCATCTTGCTTTGAACATAAGTATAGTTTAGAAATTATAGACAAGGAAATTTTCTATTATTTTGAAATAACTGATTAATTTTAACATTTATGGTTACATTTACTACATTAAATAAACAGCAACTTAATTGAACTCTGCGCTTAACTAAATATATCTAAAAAGCATGTGTTTATAATGCATTAACATTGTTACGCTTTACTGTTATTTATTATAATAAAATATTTGCTTGGAATTGAATTTTTAATAATTAGTTAGCTAACTCAAACATTACATATGAAAAGAATATTATGTTTCAACTAAACAATTTTTAAAAGCATACATTTCTTAAATCAAGGGAATTATTAGTAGGAATTTAATATAATCTAAATAATAAAGATACTGTTTTATTTAATAACCAAGTTTCTATTTATTTAGAATGTAAATAGTATTTTAGTTTGATAAAAATTAAACTTAATAAAAAACTTTATTGCAAGCTTTTCTGATGGGAAGAATGTTTTAATAAGATTATCCTTGATAGTGTAAAATAAATTAGAAACTTTTTCAACACATAATCCATGGATCATATACAGGAAAATATGGTATTTTATTTAATAAAAATAAATAGAGTATCTATGTTAATTAAAGGAATAATAATAAAATCATAATGAGCAATATTTTTTATTATAAATGGATGCTTGCAGATAGAATTCTTTTTCAAATATGGTTTCAAATCATTTGCTTAAATATGCAAACCAGAAGAAAGAAAAGTTTTATAAAATACATTAAACTTAAATCAATGTTTTTTATTTTTTAAATGCATCAAAACATATCATGAAGAATAAATAAAAATATTTTGAGAGAGAAACAATGAATATGCAAAGAATTAAATGTGAATACATAAATTCTTATTTATCAAAAATTTTTAATCTAAGTAATAATCTTTTCTTTTACCATGCTCCTGCATCTAATGACAAAATCACATTAAAATACTGCACTTCACAATAAAGAACAACAATCTTCATTCTAATGGACACTTAATCAGAGAGGTAAAGGCATAAATGATTGTATAATACTTTAGATTAATATAAAAATGGCCAATGATTTTGGGAAAAAAAATAAATGCTAATTTAACACAAACATTTTATCACTGAAAAGGTCAGTGCATATATAAGGATTTTATGTCAACCGATGGCTGAGCGGTTAGTGTTCCTACTCCTGAGCTATTGGTCCCATGTTCAAATCCCGGTTGGGACATGGATGTTACTTTCTCTCAGTGTTTATCTGTCCTTTCTTCTGAGATGATGTATGAATGTGGCCCACCCTATAAACGGATTTGTGACAGTATAGAGTGGGTAATACTACTCACCTCCTTGATTTGGTTCACAGGTGCCCACTGGGAAACAACAAATGATTAGTAGTTTCCAGCCTTGTTGTGGCAAAGGGTTAGTCACCCAGTAGCCATCATTGTTAAAAAATAATAATAATAGATTTTGTCAAGTGATGAACAATATTATTACATTAAATATATATACTAAGATTATTGAAAACTACATTGAACACCACTCGACAATAAATATTTATAACCAAACAAATCTTTTTAAATTATTAATTAAATGAGATATTAAATTACTGTTCAGATTAGATCAAATACAGTCAGCATAAAAGCAGCATGGGCTATGATTGCTTTTCTTCTTTATACTTCAAGACACTTGATTTTTCATATATTTACCCTTACAATTAGATTTTAATGAATTGTTATGCATAAAAATTCATAGTTTATTTCATACATATCAATATTTTCAAATATTTACTTCCATCCACACACAATAAAATTTATTTCAATAATTAAATTAATTTAAACCACAGTAAACTTGACTTAGCAAGTCTACAATAAGAACATTACATTTATAAGCATTTTTACGGAAATTCTCATCATTCTAATGATCAATGCTTATTTATAACCACTAACTGACAGATTTTTACACAGGAATATAATTTAACTGGAAAATATATTATTATTTAACTTCTTAATTAACATTTACTTAACTTCTGTGTAATTGTTTTATTTACTGTACTACAAAAAATGTGTAATTTATTTATTTACTGAGTAATTGTTATTTTTACATAATAAATTATTTTAAAATCACAAAATAAAGCTCTAAATTAAACTTTATTCTGTGGTTGCAAAAATTTACAGAACAAATTTTTCAGAAGAATAAATAAATTCAGAAATATTATTTCAAAGTGATAATGGAATTGCAATAGCTTTTTAAGTAAAAAAAAAAATTATACATTTTAAATGGCATATTTCAATTATTAAAAAAATTTGCTTAAAATTTTGAAACATAAAAAATGCAAATAATTTCACTAAATAAGATATTGAGCATCAAAAATTATCTTCAGTAAGGTTGCTTTATTATCCCATCTTTTTTGAAAAATAATAAAGTATGTAACATTTATAATTACATATTTAAATAATATAGAAATAAATAGATCTTTTTAAATTTCTATGCCATATAATATCAGTAGAGTATTATATCTACAACAAAAGTTGTAAGCAATGGAATCATATGAAAAGAATATTTTAACTTAAAAGGAGAAAAAATACTAACCCTGGTTCAGGAGGAACTTTGAAGACTTCAGCTGAAATGACAATAATAAGAAATCTAATATAAAATATCCTTATAATTCATAATTATTAAACAAAAATGAATATTTTATAAACATTTTCAATTACTAAAACAAATTTATTTAAAAATATTTCAAATTATCATATAATTATATAATTTACATTAAATTTTTAAAAAAAAAAGTTAAATGAACCAATAACAAGAATTCTGATGCAGGACAAAATTAAGCTTTTATTATTAACAAATAATATATTTTTCATGGAAAAAATATTTTATTTAATACTTTTAAAAACTCAGCTTCTGTATAAATTGATGAAACAAAACATTAGTTACAATATCAAGAATTTCTAGCAATACTAATTTTGTACTATTATTAAAATAGGCTATTGATAATTTTAATTTATTTTAGATTCTTTGGATATAAACTAGTATGTATGACATATTTTTAAAGTTATACAGTAGTTTTATTTACAAAAACAATTACTAGATAACTCTATCTACTATATTTTAAATTATATCTGTGAGATAAAATATTACTAAAAGCTGTGACAGTAAAAAATTCACAGAATTCAAAGATAATAAAATTTATGAAATCTAACATACAAATTATGCCATACATTAGTATATTAATATTACATCCGCTGATGAGACTTTTATTCTCTTGCCTTTGTTCACTTGTGTGTTCTTTGAAAGAGCTTGTTATTTTTTCTTATGGCATTAGAAATGTTTCTTATGGCATTAGAATTTTTTCTTATGGCAATTTTTTCTTATGGCATTTCTTATGGCATTAGAAATGAAAAAAAATTACATTAATATCAATTTAAGTAACAATTTACTCTGTATCTCTTGTATGCAAATAATTGTTGAAATTTTATTTATTTGGTAGTTTAAATGGTAAACTCAAACACAAAAATTTCAAAGCAAAATTTTTTGAAATCCTTTGTATTTTGATAAACCAAGAAATAAATTAAGAATATATTTATTTCACCCTCTTTACAAGTACAAAAATCAACTAAATATTGTGATTCTTTCTTATAAGTTTTTATGCAACATATAAATTAATTCTGTATAAAATTAAAATTCTTTATACAGAGAAATAACAAAATTAGTAAAATTTTAACAATCCACTTTTAACTATCATCTGCTGAAGAAGCTTATTAATAACAACATATTTGCCAATGTATAAGATGCACCAACCATTAAAATGTACTTTCTTTATACACATTTTTAAAAAATAAAACTTTATTACTGATCATTATAAACAATTTACAGCATTTTAAACATAAAGTAATATTTTCAAGAAATACCCAATCCAGGAACTAACACCTTTTGATATCAAAACCCAAATATTTATCTCAAAACTAAAAAGAAGAATCTCTTGAAATCTCTTCTAAATAAACATCTGATTCTTCTACAACAAACTATCCTCTGTAACAGCCAATGCATTACTGATATCACACATCTTAAATAATTTAATCATTGTTTCTATTTTATATAGGTCCTATAGGTTCTATTTACTGTGTGTGTGAGTGACTGACTTCTTTTAGATTCTCTTTCTGATTCTGAAATTCTTATTATTTTCTCAGTTAGGGGTAACACAAAATGCAATTCTGCAGTCCTGTTTTCCATGTTTTCTAGCATACACAATTACAGTATTTTCAATCACAACAAGTAACTACATGTAGTTTATATACTATGTTATAATAATGCAGACCTTGTTTTAGAGCCATAATTTGCCAATAGCATGATTTTTCATATAAAAAGAACAAAATTAGTAATGTATATTAAAAATTCCCTATTAGTTTTCTTTAAGACATCAGGCTATTTAAAGACCTTTTACACAAGCAGTAACATTATTAGATTTTCACTTATTTTTTCCTTACTTTTTTACAAATTCTAAAAGTAAAACGTTAAAGCAAATAAAATTCTTCATACATTCATGCAACAAATTTAAGAAAATTGAGCAATAAAAATTTCCCATGCTTAAAAGATGTTCCCAAAATTTGGAAAATTTAAATGAACACAGTTTTGATTGTTAGTGACAGTGCATGCCCATTCACTGAACTCCATGTAACTATAATAATTCCAAACTTTGAAAGGAAACAAGAAAAAAATTGCATAACTTTGAATAAAGGAAATGTATAGAAATGAATGTAATCAAAAACTGAGTATTAACATATAAGACACACCATTTTCGCAGATCGTTTTTCAAAGAAAAATAATACCTTAATTGACCACAAATATGGTAAAAAAATATAAGTGGTATCATTTTCTTATATTTATGTATGGAAAATAATTTTCAATCATGTATTCAAAAACATATTAGAAAATATCAAAAGTATTTTACTGATTTTATGAGAAATAAATGTGTCTGTACGAATCTACCTCTATACATATATAAGTACATAGGTATATACATATAAATATGTGTATGTATCAAATACTAATACAAAAATCATCAATAAATTTTACAATGAATGTATTCATTGATATTAACACAATATCTATAGAATTATTTAAAAAAATTCAAAAATACAATTATGCAAAAGCCTAATAAAAATAAAAAAAAGATTAAGAAAATAAAAAATGTTTTAAATAAACTTGCCCTTTGTTTAAAAATAAAATATAATGGCAAACAATTTATTTTACTTGATGACTAAAATATATTAAAAATGAGTGCAATAATAATTTTTGAAAACTTACGTGGAAAACAAGAGTTACAATTAGTTTAATACATAAAAAATGATTTGCAATGATTTTTCTTTCTTTTATATACTACTGAAAAAATAAATATTTCCAAATGTTTCATAAATTTCAATTATATAAATACAATTAGAAATATATTAATTTTTCATAGGAAAAGAACAAAATTATATAGTTATGTACATAGTAAATTACTTTTAGTTTTCTTTATAGCATCTGGTTGTTCAATAGACCTTTTTACACTAGTAGTAACCACATTGTTAGATACATTTTCACTTGTTCCTTTTTTACTTTTTTGCAAATTCTGAAAGTAAAACATTGTTGGTAAAAATTCTTCGTGTATCCATGTAAATTTTTTAAGAATGAACTCTTTGTTATTTATTTATGCATAAAGAATAGTTTTACATTGTAATAAACTAAATTGTTTTCAAGAATGTATTCATTGATATTAACACAATAGCTACAGAATTATTTATAAAATTAAGTATTAATTTTCTTACCCAAGTCTATACTAATAGAAACAGATCTTAATCAAAACAGAATATATACATTGGCAAATAGTTTTATTAATGAAAACTATTATAAACAGTTAATAAGTAGTGTGATACAATAACAATATCAAAAAAAATTATAATATTATAGAAATAACTTCACAAAAAAAAAAGTATATTATACATCGTACTCTTGCTACAGTAAATAAGAATATTTGATGAAATTTTTCCCATTTAATTAGAAAGTTTTGCACCCCAATTGTAAATCATATCATGACAGTGTCCAAATATATATATATATATATATATATATATATATATATATATATATATATATATATATATATATATACATATATAACTTTTAAATTAATAAATAAAAATGTTGGACTTAGAAAGTTAATATTATTTTTCCCATTTAGATATTTAATAGTAATATAGAAATATTATAAAATGGTAGTTATAATAGGAAGAAAAGATTGTTTATAATTTATGATAAATGAAAACCTAAGATATTCATGCTGTTTTTGGGAGAAAAAATAAGTCTTTAAAAAACCTAGCAGAGCAATCCATAAGATAATTTAACAAAGCAAACATAAAATAATACTTAAGTCATTGTATATTTTAATGCCATCAAATTAATGAAAACCCTTAAAAAAAAATTAAAGGCTAGCAAAAAATATATATATATCTCAAGTATTTTTCTCTATTAAAAAATATAATAAGCAAAATTTTAATCTGAAAATCAAATTTACAAACAGTAATGCTGTAGCAATCATACATTTTAATATAATTGAATTTCTGAAGTTAATAAAAATTGCTTTAAAAGCAGACAATTTTATGGGAAAAGTCAATTTATGTTTAAAATTCCATGTTTCTATCAATCTAGAATGGATTTTTTTTAATATTACACCCGATATCATCTTTTCAGACATGAGGTATCTTGCAATTCAGTACAATATTGAAGTAGCTCCAGAAGACAAGACGACATGAAAGTCATTACTGGAACAAATGACAGAGAGGGGCAACTAAGGGGATGCACCACAATCATAGGTTGTCACAGAGCATAAGTGAACTGGCCAGATTGATTTTTTATGTCAACCAAATAATTCATTAAATGCAAAGTTCTAATGAGAATATTTATTCATACTATTTTCACTATATTTCTTAAGTTTATAATCATAATGATTATATCAATAGACTGCAAAAAGTTAATGTATAAGAATTAATCCATAAAAATCAAAAAATATGTATATATTTTACAAAAACATTACTTTAAGCAACATCAAAGAAATAAATTTTAAACATTTTTTAATATATTTGAAAGTAAAATTTATATTGGAAGAAAAATATTACCTCTTTATGAATTTTACCAACAATATGTGATACCCACAACTTTTCAGTTTTTATTGCAACATTGCATATTATGCATGACAATTGACCAGAACTACTATATTTAAGAAATAGTTAAGAATTTTTTTATAACAGAAAACATCTTTATAAGCATTTAAAAATATCAAGCATTAATAGGAAGCAATAACCAAAATTATTTTCTTTTAATAAATCAAGGTTCGGACACAGGTTTGGAAAATTTTTTTCACGAAATATTTAAGGGCTTTTCAGGGATACAATGAGATTGTTCAAGGATTCATCAGATTCTTTTTCTTGTGTTATTTTCCTTTTCTTTCTACCTTTTTTTTACTATTTCAAATTTATTATGCTTTCAACTATATTTGAGATTGCTTTCTTACAGAACATTTTTCTTAAATCAGAATCCAGTATACTTCATGAGTATAATCTTTTAGAAAGGTAACAAGCTTTAAAAACATAGTATTGAATTTTTATTTTTATGTTATGATGATAAAGAGATATTCAAGGCCTAAACCTCTTCATATATCTATAATAATGCAAAATACTTTATCAGTACTGTCTTGCTTAGCAACAACAGATATTTTATGAGTAGGAATTACCAGGCACATATATTGTTCCAAAGAGTATGATACCATAATGTAGGGAGAAAAAGTATTAAAATGAAAACAATCAGTCATAATATTAAAGAAAATTTTAATTTTATAAATAAAAAAATATTTTGCAAATGGTGAATCAAATAAAAGGATATTTTGCAAATGGTGAATCAATCTTTTGGCTAAAATTTTCTCTTTTTTGTTTCATAAATTTTCTTAATTCTTCTTGTGATATTTTTGTAGACATTTTCTTTCATAAAATAACTTAAGTAACCTAAAAAAGAAATTTAATGAGAAGGCAATAATATATATAAAAGATTAAAAAACAATTATTTTTTAATGATTAAAGCAAATATATAACATTTAATAAAACATAACAATAAAACATATTTTACTTCCATTTTCTTTTCCTTAACAGAAATTGTTGTTTCCATTTGTTAAACTATGTGACCAAAATAACTTAACTTATAAACTGTATTTCATTGCAAAGTAAAGAATTAAGAGATCACAAATAAATAATTTAATAATTCAAAACTACTTTTTGACAAAAGCATATGACAGTTATTTGTGGCAAGAGGTTTAATCATAAAAAAAAGAGTTTCATTCTAATATTATGTGCAAATACAGCATATTTTACTTATTAATGTTTCAAAATTTTAGCACATTGTGCACTAACTAATAAATATTTATAAAATTAGACAAAAAAATTTTACACATTTTTTTATACGGACATTTAATCTGTAATTTAGATTTTGATGAGATTTACAGACTTTAATAGATTTTTCACGATGACTTTGGATTTTATTAGTTTGTTTTGGATTCATATTTTTTATAAATAATTTTCTAACTCATGAGTGATTACATTACAGTAACTAAATAATAATTGACTTAAAAATATGTTTTTAAATTTTATGTATAATTACAGTAATTCTGCTTGTGTACTTGTGTATGTAATTAAAATTTATATACAAGATTATATTATATTCAAGATATGTCGTTTAAAAATTTTGAATTATTATAGAAAATCTGTATACTTTTTGTGTACTGTTTACTTGTTTTTCAACTTGCTTTAAGTCCAAATTTTTATTACACTCTAAATTTCTATGTATGCATTAAGACTTTTTATAAAAACATTTTCTGGACCTAATCTTCAAATATTAAATTTGTGTTCTTAATTATGCACTAAAGTGGGAGTTGATGCTTAAAAAATATAGCCTAGCTATCAGTTTTATTGTAAACTAATATATTTTATGGCAGTAATTTCTTTATTTATAAATAAAACTATATTAAGAGCAATTGCCATATTCTAATAAATTAACTTTTCCAGAACCTTCCTTTAATGAGTTATTTTATTTTATTCACATACTACTGTGGGACTGAAAGTGCCACAAGAGGGCTATTCACATCCAATTTGATGCCAGGCATGTAGAAGAGAGACGACAAGGGCATGAAAGAAAAAGGCGTTTAATTTAATCTTGTGATTTTGGACAATAAATACTTCGAATTATAACTAAGATGTTATTATGTGATTAGATATTCATTTGTAAATATGTAAATAGTATTTTTTGTATGTAATAGTAAAACCATAATTAAACCATTTAAACATAATATTATATTAATTCCTGACAATGAAAAGAGCAAAACCACACTCTCTTTCAATTATTAAGTTTCCTAAATTCTCAAATTTCACATTAGTATGATTAAAATAATACATTGATTATGATAATAATATAAAATTATAAAATATCTTTCACTGTGGCTTTAATTTTATTCAATTAAATAGTGGATTTCCCACTTTGAATTCAAGTGACACTTGCATTTATTACTTCAATAATAGAGTCAAATAGAGAAAAAAATCTTTCAAATAAATAGAAATCTCAAAATTGTTGTTCTTTTATATTTCCAAGCTTGTGTTTGAAATATCATAAATCTACTTCATAATTCATGAAAATGAGCTAAAATATTTGATACAAATATTTAATTAAGCATAAAAAGCAAAAAAATCTTTAAATGCTTGCATGTAGCAATTTTTTTTTTTTTTTTTTTTTTTTTTTTTTTGTAGAGAAATCTTTATTTAGATCTTTTACTGGACAAAAAATCCTATTCATCATAGAATTATTATTTGCATACCTATAGTCAACCGAAGAGAGAGGAAACTATTATAGGCTTCAAATTTTCTTTTTTCAATAATAATAGTTTACCTAAATTAAACATTTGATTTTGTTAATGATCTTCAATATGTTTTACAACACAGCTTCTTCAGAAATGATATATCATATTCTTATACTGTTATAAAATGAATTAAATTTTATGAAATACATGTAAATAGGACCACATTTATATAGTTTAATTTGAATCTCCTCATCAATTTCATATAACTATAAGATTTGATTATTTGAATTTTAAACATTTAAAATCATCATCATTGCATTTAAAATTATTATTTTTAATTCCTTTAAAATTAAAAAATCACAGATAAATGAAATATTGGATACAATAAATTTTATTTTAAGGAATTATTTTACTCATAATTAAAATTGTATATGTTACTTTGGTATATTAACTTAATATTACATATCAATGGTATCAATGTTTATATTTTAAAATTATCAGTCATTCTTATTTCAGAAATAGATGGTTATTGTGTGGTATTGCTCTTAACTTAATATTATTTATTAAATAACAATAAATATTTCTCAAATTAGGCAATATATCAGAGAGAAGCATTATAAGAATTTAAAGTTTAAGAAGTTATTAAGAGAAGTAGTATAAAAATTTTTAAATTCTAATGAAATATTTTTGTGTGTATTATGGTTTAGCAATATGAAAATAAATTATCCTTATATTCACAATAAAAATTTTACTAGTTGTAAACTAACTTTCCTGTTTTATTACTGCAATCAATAAAAAGGAGATAGCCAAAAATAAAAAATACATAATTTCATAATTTTGATAGGTAATCCTTCACTTGCTTATTTCAAGCAAAAATGAACTTGCATAATATTTTAAAAATATTTAGTATGTAATGAAAAAAAAAAACAATTTATGCTCCTAGCAAATAAATTTAAAGTTAAAAAATAATTCTACTAATGTCTTTAATTTTTAATTTTAGATAAATGTTTTTAGTAATGTAGCTCAATTTTGGTATTTTCCATTTTAAACTTTTTTAATTTATGGTTACACAATTACATTCTTATTAATATTATATTTTTTATATTTCCATGTTATTATATTTAAAAGCATCTATTTTTTAAATCAACTTTAGTTTCTTACATTTAGGTAAATGTATTTAATTATTTTTTTGTAATTTTGTATCACAATTTTTTGTAGAATTTTGTTTAATAATATTTTTTTAGATTAACCTTTTTAAGTTCATTGTTTTATTGCCATTTTCAATCACTTGAAATAATTTAATTGCATTTTCCTATAAAACTAGAGCTATAAACAACAGCTTTTTTTACTATTTTAAAATAATTGCCGAATTTAAAAAAAAAAACATTTTTAACTTATTCAAGTTATAAGCCAGTCTTTAAAATATTAGACATTAATGTTTTGCAGAAAAAAGTCACCAAAAAAAACTATCAAATCTCTGGAAATAATATGTTGTTGTTGTATTATGATAAGTGCAAAAAGAAAAATAGAAAAGGTAAAAAAGACAAGTCATATGGGATAAAAGGCCTTTGCCAAATCATCAGCATTTTCTGTATATAGGGTGTCATGGCAGCAGTTGGGGTCGATGTTGAAGAGGGTTGAGGCAACAAAGATGCCTCAGATCCAGTGGAACTCCTGTGCAGTGCCTGCATTCTGCATAGGTTCTTATGGAAATAATACTATTTACCATATGATGTAAATCAGATTTAAATATTAAAATCAAACCAGCTTACATTTATAAATTCAAAATTATTCATTTTTTTAAAAATTAAAACCATATGTTAATATTCATGATAAGTAATAAGCAATAATTAATACAAATAAAAAAGTTTTCTGAATTTGATTTCCTTTACTTTTAAATGAATGAATGATTTGCTAAACGAACTGTAATTAATTTTTTAAACCTGTCTTTATCATATTAATAGCGGACACCTTTTATACTATAGTGTCTGTCTGTTATTGAATAAGTTTTAATCTTCCTTGCACATTAGAATGCTCAGAAATTTGTTTCTTTTTTTCATCTTTTCAAGTACCAATAAAAGGAATTATGTAAATAAGATATACTATTCCACCTTTATAACATTTTAAAAGTAATTAATACTTTTAATTCCATTTTCATTATTCTTACACATGTTTAGGAACAGCTGACGTATAATGCCTTAAGTGAATTTCTGAATTTAGTAAAATTTTTGACAAATTTCCTTGATTATCTAGTAACCTGGTTTCTTATTACATCATAAAATTTGAGAATAAGAATTAAGTAGAAAACTCAATTTTGGCAATTTCTAGCATTTATGACATTGCAAGGAAATTTAGAATATCTTATTTTATTTTAAAATTTACTAAGAATTCTTGCAAATATAGTTCATCTGCATTTTTATAGAGTATTCCATAGATTTCTTGAATATACAATTTCGGATTGTATTGATCTTTTTTATTAAATAATTCTTTTTTGGTTACTATTTAAAATTAATTGTGGCACAGATGTCATATAATCCAGGGAGCAAAATTCTGATTTCGTGACTTTTTTGGCAGACTTTCTATGTATGTGGCAACTTGCTTTTATTACTTTATTGATAGGGAGACCTATGACGATTTTGGACAAAATTCTATTTTGGTAGCCCTAGTATTTGTGTCACTGCGCATGTCACAATATGTCATCTTAGCAACATTCCTTTATTGCCAAAAAAGTTTGGAATTCAAAATCCTGAATTATGTGGCACCTGTGCTTTAATTGTAATACAGTTACTGATTAAAATTAAGTCAATATACCCTTTCTTTAGTTTATGTATGGCATTTATAAATGCCATACATAATTAATACCATACAAATTATAATACAAACATTAATATACAAAATATCTTTCTTAAATTATTGTTAATATATTGTATTTTTATAATTTGTATTAACATTTGAAAAAATGTTGTTTCTGAATTTTTTTTAATTAAATTGGTAAAATTTTATAATTTATATATTTCATGTATTGCAAAGGATCGTATATTTTCATTAGAATTCATGTGTGGACCATACAACCATTACTAAGCCTATTTTAGACTGTCTGGGGATTTTCAAAACTGATCTTTATACAAGCCCAATTTTAGTCATAGATTTTTCTAGAGTGACATGTTATTTAGATTGATTATTTGGATGCAAAAGCTTCTTTCAGAAAATAATTTATTATGTCACATTTACGTCATCTTGGCAACATTTTTTTGTCGTTAAAAAAGTCAGAAATTCACTTGATGCGACAGCAAGTCACATGTTTACCATCACAAAAATCAATGAGCGCTCTAAAATGCAATTTTTTACATTCTATGTAAAATTATTAACAAATAATAATCTTTAACGATATTGAGACTGTCTCATCAAATGGGAGGTACAGAAAATCTTAAATTTACATGTACTGATTGAGTAAAAGAAAGTACACCTAATAAGATACCTAATATTTTTATAAAAACTCTTTCCGTAACATGAATAGAAATTCAGAATTTTTTACCAATTAAAGTGCTCTCACTACCAAAATTGTGAACTAGTAGTATATCGCTAAGAACACTTTAGGAGCTCTATACTAGAAAGTTTTTAGATCACATTAAAAACAAAATCATGTACATTTAAACCTTATTTGTTTATGTGAAAACGCAACTTACATTCAAATTCAAATATTGCTTGCTTATGTCAGTGTTGAAATTCGGATGCATAAAAGTTCAAAAATAAAATGTGCGGTACTCCACCCATTAAACTATATTTAGTAATATCATGAAAGACTTCAACTAGGTATTTGCATATGACGTAATCAGATCGATGCGGACAAAATTGTCTGCTTACTAACGAGAAAAGAAATTGAAAATAAACATGAGTTGTGATTCATCTTCTGGAATGTATACAATAATCTGAGAAGAATTAGAATTAATCCTTTACATACTAAAATTGAGAGAAAGAGAAATTAGAATTGCACATGAGTTAAAAAAACATTTTCATTTATGTATTCAATTTTTATTGTTCTCAAAAGGTTTTTTGAAATGTAAAGAAAACATATAAGTGACTGCTATGTTTTCTATCCTGAATTGTCTTCTTCTCGAAAAGAAAGTCTATCTAATTTTCCGTAATATTTAACATGGAGAGTTGTGGACTGGACTACAAGGCTTGGCAACGACATTGGCAAAACATGATTGAAAGACCAGTTTTTCATTGTAATATGTTGTAGTATTTTGGTGGGTTTGTCTTCCATTTAATTCAATTTTTTAAATATCAGAAAATGGTGATTTGTTGAGTAATATAACTATCAAGGAATTAAAAATGAAATTTTATAAGTGATATGAATTTTTTTTTTTTTTTTTTTTTTTTGGACTTAATGATATATTTGATATACTTTTTCTTACAGTTTATGACTGACAACTCTTTTGAGTCTACTAAAAGACATTATTCTTTTTATTATAGTTCATCTTTTTATTGGACTGCTTGTCAGTTAATGGAAGGGATGCTGAGGATGGGAGTAGAATAAAACACACACACACATATACATATATATGTGTGTGTGTATATATATATATATACAATATATATATATACACACACATATATATATAGAATATAATATATATATATATATATTCTACACAAGATACGTACTTGAAATGTAAATACCATTGTGGAAGGACATTACAGGTTCTACTAATGGTTCTCTTCATTTTAATTTAATCTTCTTAATCCGCAATTAAAATCCATACAAATTGGGACTAACAAAAGAAAAGTGTGAATAATGGAAATGTCAGACTAGTAATAAAAAATACTGGAGATACATGTTTCCTTGATATGCAGAGTATTTCTTATATGAAAATACAGTCACTCTTTTAGTGTAAGAATTTTTTGAAACTTTTAAATGAAAAGTTTGAACAAATTTCTGTTGTCGTTACTTATGACACTTGGACAAGCCAAACTCGCTTTGCCTTGGCTATGCGAATTTAAATCTACAGGGAGTGTCTTTCGTTTTAATCAGTGCGCCACGAAGGTGAAAGTACATCTTTTCTCTGTTAAGAATGAATATCTATATTAATTTCTATATATGAATGAATAAATAATATTAAAAAAAGAAAATAAGTGAGTATACTTCCGTAAATTCTAAAATTAATTTTACTGGTAATCAATATTGAAAATGTACATATAATCCATTTCTGATTAAAATTAAAACTATCGACGTTCTCGTTTTTTTATGTATATGTTGCTGGCCGCTGAAATTGCACCTGAATTTAATCAAATATGATAGCTCATTTGGGCAAATTAGTCACATGATGAGACACCTTGCAGTTTCAGGATTATTTATCAATATTTTTTTTCTTACTTACGGTAATTTTGCATACAATTAGTTTTACTAATATGGAAAGAACGGTTTTTTCAAATTTGTGAAAGTAAATTATTGATACAATTGATATCAGACAAAAAGATTTACTTGAATGTAAAGAAATTCATAAAATTAATTACATAAAAAATTGAAGCTTTTAATGAAGTTGGTAAAATATTTAAAAATCATTTGAAAATCCTTCCAATATCGACGTAAAAATTGTGCCAAATTTAATTAAATTTTTAAAAAAGCAGCAAAAGGACCTGCATAAATTCGCAGAGAAATACGAAAACCAAACTTAAAGCATTTATAGTAAATATCAGCAGCATAAATGAAAAAATGCTGGTATGGGTATAGTTACACAACCATTGCAAATTTCATTTAACAGGGATGGTTAACATTTGGATATTATTTCTTCTCCAGGTAGGCCCATATATTTAAGATGTTTTTAAATGTTAAGTAATATTTTATACACTCCCTGACATTGAAAATACAACTAGAGATGTAAAAATTTCAGGGAATTTTGAAGCTAGGGAATTTAGTTGGGAATTTCGAAAAAAAACCGGGAATTTCGGGGAATTACTTTTACCTATAAACAGGCTATTATTTTTATCTAAATTGATCAAAGGTAACTCCAGATATCTAATGAAAAACAAAATGAATATCTATATACACTAACGATTGACGTAATAAAAAATTCTTGTATGCAATTTTAGAATCAGTTATCAATCTAATCTACTACGTTTAATTTAACATTAAGTTTATAAATAATAGTAGAATAATATTTTCAAGAAATATATATTGAAAGATTGAAGTGTATACATATTAGTTTAATATTTTTGAGGAATATAAATGTGAAAGTCAGCATATCTAAACGATTTATCTGTCCAAAAATTTAATATAAATACAATAAATAATAAACATTTCGAATAACAATTGCAATGAACACAACTTGAAACCTCACCAATCTTTACAAATGTCTGTCATCTTTTTCCAAATGTTGTGAGAAATTTCTATTGCCATAAAAAAAAATAAAAGTAGAAATATTAAAATATATCTTTTTAAATATATTCTTTTTAAATATATTATGGTTTTAATAGATATAAACTTATAAATTTTTAAGAAAATTCAAATTTTTCCACAATTTTGAAATTTTGGGAATTTTGAAAATTTCTATGAGAAAAAACACGGTTTATTCAGGGGAATAAACAGGGTTTTTCCTATTCTTGCAACACTACCTGGAATCGTACTCAATGGCACCTCCAACTGATGATTCCCAGTTATCGCGTAGTGGGGCGTTCCACAATTGCTGCAAGATTGGACCTATCTCCACGTTGACACCTCACTAATAAGGAGTGATTGTAACTGAAGAAACAGAAGTTTGACTCATCTGAGAAAATAATTATGCGCCACTCCATCCTCCACATCGCTCTTATCCGGCACCATTCCAGACATTGACGTCTGTGGGGTCAGTGCAAGTCTTGTTAATGAACGCCATGATCACCGCCAACTAGAAACCAATCGACGACAAATGGTTCTGTTTGTAAGAGCATTCAGTGTGTTTTCCTTATGTTGCAGAGTTTCGGTTGACATGGTTTGAGGGGTTACCACCACCTCCCATTGGATGCGTCGATCCACTCGTGCTGACGTCACTCCGACTGCATTGGCTATCTGCAAACATTCCCCAGTTCCTCGTTTCAACCAACTTTGTCACAGCCGGTGCACTGAGATTTGCCTTAAAGACCAAACTGCTCTTTTCAGTCCTGTCACCATGCCCCTCGTAAATTCGTTTGTCTGTTGGAACTGACTCCGTCAACGACGACCTGGCATTCTTTGTAATAATAGGCGTCCTCTGTGACAAGAACAAACGTTCAACGATTATTTCACAAGCAACAATAACGGTGCAAATATTGGCTTGTCTGCCGGTTCCTCACCTTATATCTTTTCTTGAGTACTCGAGTGCTACGCATTTCACATCATTTGCATAATTCGATAAGTTTCATCTACCCTGAAGTTTTCATACTTCTCTAACCTTTTCTCGGTATTTTCAATGTCGGGCAGTGTATAATATAGTATTCAAACTTTAATTTAAGATGTAAAATATTTTGCTAGCGAGACTCCTAGTCTCACTCAAAATTATTTTCATACGCTATGAACACACATGTAAATTCTATAAAATTTTAACCTTATGTGGTCAAAATTTGATTAATTGAAATTTTATATTTAATCCAACATCAATGTACTTATTTTTTCAAATACAATACAATCTCAGAAACTGTCAATTAAGTAATTAATTAATTCAAATTTTAATACTGAAATGTGTATTAACAATGGGATGAAAATGTGTAACAAAAATTAAGTAAAAAGGATAAGTCTTAAATGTGTAGTTGTTCATGTTTAAAAACCATTTGAAATTCGAAAATACATTTTTTTAAAATAAGGAATAGACAACAGAAAAAATGTCTTTTAAATTGAAAATTTATCACAATAATTATGCCTGCATATAACAAAAAGTTATAGTTTAATCAGTTTTCTAAAATATTTTAATGAAAACAATTTTTTAAAGCAGTTTTTAGCAATCAAATTAGTAAAAAAAGAACATGTAAGCAAATTTATAAGCATAAAAAATATCTGTTATTTACGTGTAATGTTTAAATAAGTAATTTATAGTTACTATGAAAATGTAAATTTTTTATCTGTTAACGTTAATTGTTGATATTTAAATGAAAATATTTGAATTGTAAAGTGTAGAGCTTTAGATTTTAAATAATAATAATTTAAAAATTTTCGTCAAATACTAAGCACCATCATTTTTAAATATAATATACAAATATGTTTATAAGAGATATAGTAGTTAAAAGTATACTTGTTCAAAAAGAATAAGTATTATGCAGATTACCTTAAAATATTAAAAAATAAACAACATATCATTTTTATTGCATCTTTACGCGTTTAGTAATGGTGTTACATATGTAATTAATGTTACAAATTATAATGAATAAACAAAAAGTAATTAATAAATTTTCTTTTAATTGCCAGGAAACAATTGATACTGATCCTGTTTCTCTTCTTCCGAATTCGATAAATGCAAAACCTAAGCTAAAATTTAAAAGGCCATTGGATTTATTTAAAAGAAGAAATCGTAAAATTGTTGCGAGTGCTTCAGGGAAATCAGCAGAGATGATGGTGGAAGAAAATAAGCGATGAATATACTATGGAAACATAAGTGAAAGGGAAGAAGAGCACAATTTAAAAATAATATTACTACAAGAGGATCTTGAATTACGGGAAAAGCAAAATACCCTTTTTTTAAGTAAAGCAATCAAATTAAAAGAGAAACAAACCTTATCTGTAAGTAAAGATATTGAATTAAAAGAAAAAACAAATTAAAATGCATAAAAAAATTACACAGCCATATTAAATTAAAATCCAAAAATATTTGTAAATTTTAAATACATTTTTTTTACGTCTTTTATGATTTCTTTCATTTTTAATGTATCTCTTAAGTGAAATATTTTATTTAGTGATTTCTTATATACACATGGAAAATATTTTTTTCCAAATGATATTAGGAAAACATATATAAAGTAAAATTGAAATTTTCCTATTTTAATTTTTTTAGGAATCAGTAAATACCTGAAAATAGTATACTTGATGTACTATTGTAACATTTTATTTGTAATTACAAGTCTTCCAATATATATATATAGCCATAAATTTATGTTTTATTGATTCTAAAAGTACACTATACCTATGGTTCCACTCATCGCTCAATTTCACAAAAGTGTCTTCAAATATTGTAAATTTTAACGTTAATTTATATTTTCAATGATACAACTGGATAGAAACTGAATTGTATTTCGTAATCCAATTTTTATAGTAGATTTGAATTTAAAAAAAAAATACTGGCTTAAATTTAATTAAAAATTATGAATGTGCTCACTAAATTGTAAAATTTAAAGACGTTTCTTTCAGAAATGGTTGATGATTTAACATGAAAATTCCACGATATTAGAAGTTTTTTTTTGGAAATACTACAATATAATAATCTTGCTTAATCATTAAGCTACTATGAATCAACGTATCGCGACGACTGAAAACGATTTAACGGAAAAGGATTCTTATGTTTGGGTGAATTGTAACCACTTTATTTTTAGAACATTGTTATATGAGAAAATTAAAGTTATGATTAAGTTTATAGTGAAAGAAAATAAATAGAATGTTGGATGTCGTGGTTTGTGTGGTTGTGATTTATTTTAATTAACATGATTTAATTTAGACGAAACATGTTATTGACCCGGACGTGATACGAAAATAGGTTAATCCTGGTTATTAAAAAGTAACTTACTTAAATAAACTGGCCATTATGTCTACTGAGATTACATTGAGAAAACGAAAGTCAGTTGGCATTACATTCATTAAGACGAAACCGTTTAATGAAGAGCACCAGACGTGCCGAATTCGTAAATGAATTATAATGAATTAAAAGACTAAAACGATGTTTTAAAACATTAAAATCATATTCATATATATATTCTATTTTTTATCTAAACTATTTAATATTGATTTAAAATATTTCATTATCACAAATATTAAATATCCATTTACTTTCCACAAATCAAAATTTCATATCTAAATTCTTTATTAATTAATCATTACATGTTCACAAATGTTAATTCTCCAAAAATGATTTATTATAAATTTCGACAATTTTCAAACAACTTTTTTTTAAAATAAGAAAAGTATCCGAAATAATAAATCATAAATTTGTTAATTGAATAAAAATCTATTATAATAAATTAGTAGTCTTAATAATAACAGAATATTATTTTCAATCGAAAAAGTTTTTTGACTGAACTATTTCGATAATTACCCAATTTGAAAGCGAAGTTATGCAAAACGCAGCAAGTAACAATTATGGAGGGCACAACATAGATACTACAATTTAATTTTGATTATAGACATGAAAACCAATGTTTCAAAATTCCATACGCCCTTTCCACTATGCTCCTTGTCAAAACATGTGAATATTGTACGATACACACCAGGCGTTATGTCTATAAATAAACGTTTTTTTCCCATTTCATATGGGACTTGACGGTCAATTCGTCCATATTTCAAATACAGAAGTCTTTTATATAGACTAGACAATTAGCTTTTTTTTTTCTCGACCACTTAAAAGCCAATCTTTGTACATCATTTCCAAAGTCCATTAATAATTGAAAAGACTTCACCAAGCATATCAAATAATTTATTTCACACACAGCCTTTATTTCACTGAAAAGCAATCACACCTGACCAACAGAAATTATATGCAATTTTCAATAAGGAAAGTATAATTTAATCCAAAAATTTTATATTTAAAAACTAATATTTAATGATTTTTATACAAAATAAAAATTAGAAACACACACACAAGTGAAAAAATGAGTCGATTAAAATCACCTGCATGAATGATTGCACCAATTGACGATCTTATTAGTGATCACTTCACTTCATATACATTCATTCATTCAAATCTAAATACTACACTCCGTCTTGACTAAACTGGATCTTATACAATCTAATATCGATCGTATCACCATTTAGTGGTAGCATTAAGAACTAATACTCAATTTGGTTTTCGTGGACAATTTATTGAATATTTTTAAACATTTCAACAAAAAAATTATAATATTTCTAAAAAAAAAAAAAAATTAAATAAGTAAAAATTCCAGGAGTAATTCACGATTTTCACAAGGAGTCAAATCAAAAATTTCATGGAGATATCAACATTCATGTTGAATAATTTTTTATTTTGAAAAATGGTCTAAATATGCTTATAATTATGTATATATATGCAAATTTTTCAACTATATTTATAAATAACAGAAATAAATTATTTCTAAAATCAATATTTTTTAAAATTTAAGTTAGAAATATATTTAATGATTACTTCAAAAGCCTTCACAATTAGTTTAGAATTATAAAAGAAAATTTTTTATTTAATTAATCAATATTCTTTACATTACTAAATTGTATAAAATAATGGGCAAGTTAAGAGTTTTAAATATCTTCATTAGATTTCTATCTCTTAATTTATAGAGTATTTCAAGATGTGTATATAGTAATCACTTTTCAAATAAACTTTTAAAAAAACAAAAACTATTAGATAAAGTTTTAAGGATGTGATTTTTTTTCGAATTATTGTTTAATAAATGGAATTTAAAAAAATTTCTATTTACTTTTAAAACAATTTCACATTCAAATTCTAGAATTTTCTATTTCTTCAAACATTTAATAAATATTCACATTTCTAGTAAATTTATACATACACAATATTGTTATTAGAAAATGCTAACAATTGATCATACAGCAATGTGCTTTTAATTCATTTTTAATGCTGAGTATAACTATTCCTCTAAAGCACTACAGCAATGTGCGTTTGATCTTGCAATTAAAGTTAATTTACCGATTCTTTCAGCTTCCTCAGCAATTCCTATTATAGATTTTTCAAGTTCACATATTGTTCTTTTGTTCACCGAAAAACCACATTTAACAGATGCTTGACTGTTACAGTGTAGTAAGAGCAAATTAACTATTTTCTATAATTGACAATATTTTGTCTGAGAGTAAATTAAAATAAAAAGTATCAATTCTGTCTTTAATAGGATCAAATTTTTCATCAATAAAATCTTGAAATTTTACAGTTAGTTGTGACGCTTTAAGCTCTTCAACAAAATTTCTTTTTTCTGAACGATGAAAAAGCCACTTTTTGTATGGCTGTTACAGAGTCCACTGGTGATTGAAAAGACATTTTCCACCAGGCATATTAAATAATTTATAACACTCTTTATTTCATTCACAAACAAATTCATCTCTATTCACTAAAATTAGGCCCAATTTTCCCCAAGGAAAATACAGGAAGTACATTTTAACTAAAACATTTTATATTTAAATATTCAGTGAATTTTGACATGTGACAATCATATTGGTGATTACTCTTCACTTCACTCGACACAGATAAATCTAAATACTGTATCTGGTCCCAACTGAATTGGATTATCATGAAACTATTGTGCTTAACTAGGTCTTTATTTTAGTCAACAGTTATGAATACAATCTAACACTGATGGTGTCGCTAACACTAAAAGCTAGTACTAAATTCAATTTTCGAACAAATTCTTTGAAAATTTTAAAATTAAAAACTAAAATAATTGTATAATATTTTCTAAGAAAAAATAAAGGCAGTAAGGTAAATAAAAATTCCAGAAGTTTAAAGGGCCCTTAAGTTATTTTATAACTTCAGGAAAGTTCTGGAATTGTACGATCCTTATATTAGTTTTGGTTATACTCAGTAGAACACAGAAAAATAAACATTTAAATTATTTTCAGCGAGTTTCACTGAAAATTTAAAAAAAAATTAAAAAGAAATTAGTATTATTTTTCTTAGAAAAAGTAAATGCCAGAAGAAATTAAAATTTAAAACATTTCCAGACGCTGTACAAGTTTCATAGATAGTTACTTCTGATTGTCATTACAAATACTATAATATAGTTTTTTTAAATAAAAATAATGCTTTTAAATAGTTTTTTGATAGAAATAAGGCTATTTTTTCTGCCTGACATCAAACAATATAACATAGTGTAATAATTATTTTTTCATAGAAGATATTTGAAAAAAATTGAAGAGTAAAAGTTAGATTTACAATCAGGGAAAAAAAAAAAACATTTGGAGAAAAAAAAAAAAAAAAACAAAGGATTTATTGAGAGCATTCATGATTTCTTTTTGAAAACTATAATAATTAAAAAATTATATAAAACCACCTTTGTTTAATTTAATTTGTATCATCCATCCTTGTTTGTGATTGATCATGGAAACTGAAACAATACAGTTTTTTTTTCTTTTTTGAAGGAAAAGCATCATTTCTGCTGTTTTTTACTCAAATGGGATGGACAATTTTTTTTATCGTTAATAAAATCTTAAAGACGATCGTAACTCGTTTAAGACCCAATATCAGCAAGATCTTGTTTCAGCTGAGTGAGCCAATGCTGTTCTTGCAAAGGAATTTCTTTAGGTCGGATGAATTTAATGTGTCATCTTAACTAGATGAGTTAAGATGACACATTAAATTCAAATCCTGAAAGATTTGAGTATGATATGTGCCTAAAGAGCACAAAAAAGATTGCTTAACCAGATATAAGGATGAAAATTCTTATAGGTTACCAAAAATAATCGATATTTTAGAAATTAATGCTGGGAGAGCAAAAGATGCTCTTTTGAGGTTTTTAAATTATAAAATGTGTTTGGAAAATTAAATAGTAAAAAATAAATTGAATATTAAAAATTAAGAAATGTAAAACTATAATAATTAAAAAATTATATAATACCACCTTTGTTTAATTTAATTTGATTTAGTATGCATTTTATGTTTCTTTGATTATTGAAGGAAGAAATAAGGTATGAAGAATTTTAGGTTTAATATTTAGTTTTGGCAATTAAATTCTCTATACCTTATTTACTATATACTTCAATACATAGATTATCTACGTCATTTTTTAATTTATCATTCGTTGTTATTATCTTGTGCCATCTAGGCTGGCAATATGAAGTGCTCTGCTCCACTTTTCTAACAGAACCATAATTTGGTGTGGAGTCTGACAATCATGCCATATTTATCCCTTTATGAAGGTGCACAGGCTCATGGACCTGGTCTAGTGCTGCTGACCTAGGGTCATGCAACAACACCCCTTTACAGGGTAGATCACCATTCATAACACACACACACAAAACAAAGACAGGAGAGAGAAAGTACATCTATGCTCAAATTGGTATTCAAACTCAGGACCTCCCTACTGCAGTCAGGCACACTGACTTCCAGACAGGATGGGTGGCAAATTTATCATTTTTCAATCATATTAAACCTAATTATTAAGACATTATTTAATACTTACTAATTCAATTTATATTCTACCCTTCATAACTTTAAAATATAAAAAAATGAAGAAACATACGTACATCTTTTTCAATTATTTACAATGTGAATAAATTTAAAACATTCAAGTATACATGTATTTCATTCCTATAAGCTAAAACAATCAAGTGTTGCATAGAATATAAATTAAAATCATACAGGATACTTTATGCCTAAATTCTTTAATTTATTTTCAAATATTTTTTAACACAAATTTCACTTCATACATAATAAAAGTTTTATTTTTTCTGCATTCAAATGTATAAAATAGTGGCATTCATGTGAATTAAAATATTCATAAAAATATATACAACAATATGAACAAAACTCAATCACAAGTAATACTTAAAAATTCAACAGACATAAAATAAATTTAAAAACCACAACATAAAAATAAATCAACTAAAAATTAACATACATAAATTTGATCTTACACATAATAAAAATTAAAAAAATATGCTATGATTAATATAAGAATATTTTATTCAAATAAAAACTATTAATATCTATAAAAACGTAACTTTACAAAACTAATTACAAAAATGAATGAATATGGAAGAAAAAATTGATGTGAATGATTAATTTCATATGATCACAAATATAATTAAAGACCTAAAGTTAAAAATTCCATGCTACAGGCATTGTTTTTTGACCAGAGAGTCATCATCATTGGTCTTCTCAATGCTCCGTTTCAAATCATTATAGTCTGGTTGCATAACCCTTTGTTGGTAGCAGTCATCAGTGCTTTTAGGTTTGCAAGCAAAAAATTCAGTCACCTGATATAACATGGAATTAAAAAAATACACACATATAAATAAAGGTAAAAATAGGAATACTTGTTGCAAAACAAACGTCATTTAGTTTAAAAAGTTAAAATTATTCCAATAATGATTGGTAACATTTTGTAACACCATTCTTCACACGATTAATTCATTTAATTACACAATTAATTAACAATTCATTCACTATTCTTCACTCAATAATAATAAATAAAATAATTTATCTTGCAAAATATAATCCAATATTTAAAAATAATAGAAAAACCAAAGTGAGCAACATGATTTTTCACTATTATTTTTTTTAAAGCTTTAATAGAATAAACTAAAAAATTATGCATTTTATTTAAATTTACATGAACAATACATGATACTCAACAATATAAGGTCTATTTAATTCATACACATTTAAATACAATAAATTTCATTGGATATAGAAAAAAACTTATATTTAACTACTCCTAACTTAAATATATAATTTTTTTTATGTTGATTATTGGAATAATATTAAGTTGTAAATACAAATATTATATAATTTTACTTAAAAGTTATGGGATTTCAAGATGCAAAATGAAAATAATTGTAATATCTACAAGTATACAATTGATTTCTCAGCTTTTAAATTTTTTCTTGCTTTCAAAATATTTTTATCAAAAATATTTATTTCTGTTTAATTTAATGTTTTATAAGAAGGATTTAAAAATATTCCTAAAAATTAATTAAAATAGGAAGTATTAAATGATGATTTTAAACTTTTCAAGAAATAACTTAAAAAGTTAAACAATACAATTTTCCTACATTATAAATTTTTTCTCAAAAATTTCCATAACTTACAGTTTAGGTAGTTATACATTTGTCAATAACATAAAATTAAAAAATATTACATTATGCATACATGTCAAACTGTTGATAAGCAAAATTTACACAAAATTAAGATGAAGTTAAAATTTCAAGAGCTAATATCGTAAAGCTTGGTGATGGCAATATTTTCTAGCCGTTTAAAGAATTTAACTAAAAAATAAAGTGCTAAAAGATATGTCTATAATGTATTTTAGTGTATTTATCAGAGAGTAATACGTAAAAAGTATTTGGTATAGTACAGTATAAATAGAAACAATACACATTTTCACAATGGTAACAATATGACAAATAAAAGTAAATTTATGCTAATTTAAGCAAATGACAGAATCTTCTGTGCTGCTATCAAATATTAATGGAGTAAAAATTACAGAAGACTGTTGTGGTAAAGTTGAACCCATTATAGTTTTGTAAGGAGTACTGGAAATGGGGAAAATATCTGTTTGTAATTCAAAATTAAAAGATTTTGTATGAGGAGAATTATTTTCAGATAGATTAAAAGATCTTGTAGATTTTTGAATTTCTGAAGGTGACTTTGGAGATAAACCAGAGATGATAGAGATATTATGGAGAGTTTTCTTAGAAGTTACACTTTTCATTGGAGTTTTATCGACATGTAAATTAGAAAACTTAGATACATTTTTTAAAACATTTGATTTACTACTGCAAATATAAATTGGTTTTGTTGGAGTCGTTTTAGAATTCAAGACATCTATAAAACTATTGTCAGAATCAGTGAATTCTAAGCATAAAGAATTTTGGAAAATAAGTGATGGATCACTTGTTGGTATCGGATGAGATGATTTAAAAATTTCTTGATGTAAAACTGGAGTTAAATTACAAAATGAATCAAATATTTTTTTCAAAGAATTACTTGGTCTAGGAGAAAAATGTTCTAGTTGTAACTGACGCTCCTCTTTTGGAGTCAAAATTTCAAAACTACTGTTATCAGAATCATCCAATATTAAGCATTGATTATCAGAGCAAAATAATGACTGATTATTGCTACTATTTAATTTCATTATTTCACTACTGACAAATGCATTTGAAATGAAACAATTTTCAAACTCATTCTGTAAATCCTGTACACCAATTTTGCAAAATTCAGGAGGAACATTTTCCTTAGTATTTGAATTAAAATAAGTGTAATTCCTTTTTGATTCAAATTTAGAAATCATTTTAATTCTTTCTGATAATGGAAGTTCACTAAAACTGCATTGAAGTATATTTGGATGCTCATCTGAATTTGAAGGTAGAATTGCAGAAATTTCATTAGATACTGAAGAATTCTCAGGTGGATGTGATATTACCTTTTTGCAACCTTCATTCAATTTTGAAGATTTTTTCTTTGACTTCACTTGTGGTTTAGCTATAAAAATAAAGATTTGAATAAAAAAGTGAAATTTGATTAAAAAGTATATCTTTATTATCATTATATATTTATTATACGTTTAAATGAAAAATTATGATTTCAAATAAAAATATAAGAAAAAATGTACATACACTTGTCCATTGTAATGGAATCAAAAAACATTTTACTGATATCCGGATAGGCTTTTGAAAATCTATCTTCATATTCTGTAGAACACATATCTTCAATGTTGCTAAAGTAATCAATATCAGCTAAAATTAAAAATATTTTATATGAAACAAAAATATATAATTTATAACATAAAATGAAGAAAAACTATGAACGTTAATTACATATCTTTAATATTTTTCAAGTTTTTTCATGAATTTAATGAATTAATTATATCATGAATTATTATGTTTTACAATTAATTCTAATATAATTACAGAACATATGTAAATATATAATTCAAAGTACATTTATCCTGGACATATACATAGGTTTCATTTTCATATATATGATTTTATTCATGTATAAAAAAAATTAAGATGAAATTTTAAAGTAAAAGAAATGGACCTAAACTATAATTCTACAGAAACAGATTAAAAAAAATATATAAATTACAGTTATTTATATACAATAATAATCTAAGTAATTTAGTAGTAAGTAAATAATGTGGTAAATAATAACATAAGTAATTTACTTATAAATTGTGGTGCACACACACGATATGGTTTCCAATGAGCATAAAAATAAATTTTGAGTCATAATAGTTATTTCATAATAAAAAATTTATTTCATTCTTGATGTGGATTGTGCTAACTTAAATCAAGATAAAGTCTCATTTGAGGTTGAAAATTTACTCAATCTTACCTAAAGGTTCCCATTGGACTAAAACACAATCTTCCCCTTTAACAACTCTCTGTTTTAAAATTCTGAAACAAACATTGATACTTCTAATAATATATAATTAAAAATAAATCAGATTTTATTAAACAAGAATGAAATGAAATGTACAAAATGCTCAAACAATAGAAATATAATAAAAGTAAAACACTTTGAAAGTTGCAGATATTTATAATCTAATTTGAGCTATAAAATGTATTTTTTTAATTTATTATAGCAAAAATTTCTAACAGCTCTAAACATAATTAAATATATATATAAATAACAAGAGTTTGTAGATTTATTCATATAAAGATTGGTAATTAGAAAGTTAATTGATATAAGGAAATTAATATAGTATTTGCCAAATTTTATAGTGACTTTTTATGGGATGATTTCTTGTGAATTATATGAAAATAAAAGCAGCTTTTTCAAAGGTTTTACCAATATTAAGTATTAAATTCTTATTCATGATCAGACATGCATGAAGTAAGAATTGTTTTTTATGACACAAATTATTGTTACTTTAAAAAAAATTATGTCCCAGCAAAATAAGTGACAATACCATTATTCACATTAAGAACAAACTATAAATTAAACAAGAATAAGAGAATGCCTGCAAGTTTTAAATTCTTCTTGACAACGTTAACCAATTTTGTGCAGAAGTTTTGCATTAAACAATGAGTATAACTTGGATACAATTTCAATGAAATCTATTAATTCATTTTTTTTCTTTTCTTACAATATTTTCCTCAATTCCTTTTTGGTATATTTCAGATTCAATTAATAATAACTAAGGACATAAAAATATTTTTTCTATATTTCAATAACTTATTAAACTCATTAAAGTTTGATTTTTTTTTAAATATTTATACTTTGAATATACATGTAATCCACTTTTCCTATTTAAGAGAGTAATTTTGATTCTTAAATTTAAATAAAGCATTTAAAAAAAATATATTTCCATTACACTTATTAGTCACTTAATTTGATATATACTTTTCCAAAATGCAAAATTAGTTTCAAAGTAAACACAATTAAAGATCTCTTGAGAAGGAAAATTTCTGCATAATATTATAGTTTAATATTAAAACTCTTTTCAATGAACACACAAATTTACTATTATTAATGTTATTTATTCAAATAAAATGTACCAACCAAAGATGTTTCTTAAAAAAAACTTCACTTTTTTATTCTAAAACAAAAATTTTATATAGGTGTTAAAAAACGAATAATAATATTATGTCTTTCTTATTGTGACTAAATTTTTCCCTTGAAAGGCAATTCGCATGATAGGCATTAAAATGAGTTACAAAAGGCTTAGGTTGTTAAATTAATTGGTGTCAAAGAATTAGTGAGTATGTTTAGAAATTTTGTGGTACGAATATTTACTGATACCTTTCATAAAGTAAAATAATTACTTAAGTTGAAAAATAAACTTGAGTTGTAAAATTACTTGAGTTGTAAAATGTTAAAGTTTTATGTTAAATGAAACAATATGGTAAAAACATATTCTTTTAAATGCATTAATCAGCTCTTACTTTTAATATATTACTCACATTAATTGTTCCCTTTGTAACTTAGCAATATATTTTTTATATGACAACTAATTAAAGAGAACCCTAAAATTTAAATTAAATATTTAACTAGTAAACACATCTAAGAGAAAGATATGATTCAAACACACTGATTGTGGAATTATAGACTACACCACTAGCCATTGATCTGAAAGTTTGATCATATTACATCTGCAATTATTTATTACAATTACTTTGAAATTTACCAAAACACTCTTAGCTATTGTGGCAATAAAATTTTTCAAATGCTTTGCTTTACAATTAAAAGAAACTGCAAAATCAGAACCTCTTTATTATATTAAATTTTTTCCTCCAAAAACCGAGATCTTGAAAAGAAACAAATATTAAGATAAAGATAAAAAACATATTCCAATTATAAGAGTAGAAGTTATTTCATACATATTTTGGTATACAAATATTCATTTAAAAGTGACATGAAAAACAAAATTGCAGGAAAAAAATATGATGTTACATAACAAATTAATATAAATTAATTAGGTACAAGAAATCAGATATTTTTCAACTTTTAAGTTTGCATGTTGTACTTGTAACAATAAATTAATGATTTTACACTTACTTAACAGGCTTTATAAGTAAATTGGATTCATCAACTAAATTTACTTTATCAGAAGTTTTAAACTGATGCCAAGATGTGATGATAGGAAATATTTTTTCTTTACTGTTATCCATTGTCCAATTCCAGAAATTAAATGCTTTATTCTGTAAATTTAAAAAAATGTGAAATAGTGTAGCAAGATTATAAATATTAATTTTTTTTAATTATAATTTCAGAAACAAATTTTCAGTTAAAGTTTTAATTTAATAACAGTATTTTCCAGTATATAATCTGCAGCTGTGTATTATCTGCAAGCCCCTTTATTCGAGCAAAAGTAAAAAAAGAATAAATTCTACACAAAAAAACATCTACAATGATAAAGATCTGTTTAAATTCATTTCAACGTAAAGTGCGATTAACGAAGATGAAATCACAATATCAATTATTGTTCGAGAAGATTCTAGCAAAACTAATCGATTTTTAATTTTAATAACTTTTAAAACAAAGTTAGACATATTTTAAAAATAAACTATATTTGTTTTGTTAATAGTTAAATGAAAGAAATGGATTACTTTCTAACTGCGCATGGAATACTTTTTTTCTTTTGCATTGCACTTCCTTTGTTTCTCAACTTACATTACACATTTGACATTTTTTGCATCTACCTTCCCTATTGCTTTCAATTTAAAATTTACTCTGTAACTTAATATTTTTCACTTCCCTATGACAATATATGAATTTGAATGTTTTCAGAGCAAAATAGTTCAGGTCAAGACAGAATTCAAAATAACATTAACGAATTGCACCTTAAATATCCATTTAAAACTGAATTGGTTTGAACGTAATTGGACCATGCTGATTATAGTTAAAATAAGTCAACTGAGTATTGGTGACGTATGTTATTTTTTGTATGAAACATAAACAACATCATTTCTTTTAAAATTTCACTGTAAACTTTTCTGATGAAAAAATATTTATTGAGATCAAAGTTTCTTGGGAGTGCAATGCAAAGTTATGAATTTTAGTTTTATAATTATTTTTAAAATTTTAATCATATAATTATTTTTATGAAATTGTACATATAAGATAAAATGACCAAATCTAAAATACCAATAGTATTCACAAACATAATTGTACATACAATTCAAGTAGAACATTTAGTGATATAAAATTTACAATTTTTATTTTGCTAAAATCAAACTAATATATATAAGTGTTCTTATGATCATAAGCACAGTACTTTTATAATTAAAATAGACAAATTATGAGATATACAAAGGTACAATTTCAAAAAACTGCCAAAACTGTGTGTGAAAATTTCAAATTAAAATATTTGTTAATCATATTATGTAATTTTATAAGGATTACATTAATATAAAAAATATTGTAATTTTTTTTGGGGAAGGGGGAAAACTAGATTACATTGCACAGATTTTATTATACTATACATAGATTTTGATAATTTTCCCCTTATATCTTATTGTTTACAAATTTTATGTTTATTTGTAAATTTAAAACTACACACTACAAAATTGTTTAATTTTAAAATTACTTTATTTTTTTTTTAGACACTGTAAAATTCTGATTTTCTCTTCTAGAAAAACATGGCATTTTTTAAAATTAACAATGACATATATTTTTTTAAAAATTCTACATTCAAATAATATTTAATTATTCTAACTAATTTTTCAAAAATTTCCACATTTTAAATCTGTAATACATACATTCGTAAGCAAGGCATCAAAGATAGATGGTAAAAATAGAATTATAAGACAAAAAGAAACTTTATTTTCAATAACTACATTAAAATGGAATAACCAATAGCTACATTAAGCATAAAAATGTCATCATTAAATAAATGCTTTAACCCACCAAAATATTAATTCAACAGTATTTCTTCCTTCAACAAAAAACATTTCAGAATATGATCTTTATTCAGCTAGAAATTTTGCTTGCACAAAGGGACTGAGAAACTGTCACATATATTAATGTGGAGCACATGTTAAACAAGTCAATCAATTAAAGTCTCTAAACAGAAATTCACAATTGCAATAGGTTTGTAAACATCTCGAGTATAAGAAATTGAATATTACTATTTCTTATTTTCAATTCTTCAAGTAATGTAACATAATTTTTCCTTGTAGTATTTTTTTACTATTTTGTCTTGAAGTAATTGCCTGACTCAAAGTTTCAATCCTTTTTTTTTTCTTACTTAATCAATTTCTTACAATCAGCCAATTTGATTCAAATTATTTCAACATGAACTGGACATTAACTGTACAATTGATGCTAACCGGGCATTAACTGCACAAATGATGATGTTAAGCTCTCTATCACTATTCTTCTCTCTATTTGAAACTCTCTTATTCCCTATTTACAGGTAACAGATAGTTTCAGGTAGAGAGATGTTTTTAGATAAACACATAAGAAACAACTGACTTTTTAAAAGTATTTGAAGGAAAATTGTTATCGTTTCAATGAAAATTGCCATATGCATTTGAGAACATGAATTCAAAATAAGCTTGATGTATTTGGAATTTTCATTTGGTTTCAAAAGAAAACTAACTATTTTTAAAATAAAATACAAAAAAACTATTGATGTTAGATTCTCCATGAATGGAGAACTTGGAATTTTGCAAACAAATATGATTTATTATGTTAGGATCAGACATCTGAACTGAACGAAATTCAACTTAATTGATTCAAATCAGGTTAAAACAATTTAAATTCTATATATTTTCCTTACAAATTTTATAGATCTAACTTTATTTGTTTAATCCCTCAGGAGCAGAGTTCAAAATGAAAGTTAAAATAAAACAGGTTTTAAATGGCATTAAGTTAATAAACTTTTTATTATTTTTTATACAAAATTAGTTTTTAACATATGTTAAAATACCTAAATGATAAATGATGCTGAGATGCAAAGAGAAAATTAAATAGAATGTTAGAGTAAGCTAAAAATATTACTTACCTTAAAAGATAAAGTAATATAATATTAATGGAAAATCAAAAATGGAATGGAAATAAATTTGGAACTGAAATGAATAAGGTAACCAAAATTTTATTATTCTAGGATACTTAGATGCAAATAAACTGCATTCACTTATATATTTTTTGGGTGGTTAAAGAATGTCAATAACAAATAATTTCAGAGAATATTACAGATGGTAACATAGGAGACTCTTGAAAAATTTAATAATTTGTTCAAATATGCCTTAAATGCATATAAAAATGGAATCTTTCAAGAAAAAATTATAGTAAAAGCAGAAAAAATAATTGTAAAATTGATATTAGACTTTGGATTTGAAATATTTATATTCAAATGGAATCATTATTTATGTTGAAAGAATTTATCACTAATATTTGTGGTAATTTTGTAACTAAAAATGTTTTAAAAAAATTCCTTTAATTTAAAAAAAGAACACTTAATTTGGAAAAAACTTAGATTCATGTAGAAATTAAATTCGTAAATTTTATAAAAATGTAGACACTGTTGATCTGTTTAAGGTCAAAAATCAGAATATTAAGATATTACGCAATCATAATATACGAATTATTACTGAATTTCATGTGTTCAGATTCTAGATAATAAAATAGCATTAACAATTATAACTTTTTTTAAGTATTTGTTCATTAATGTTTGATTAGTAGAATGCAATTTACATAAAAAATGAAAGATTTTCTATGGAGTGATAAATCTTGCAGTAATTATAAAATTAGATTGTGCTTGGTTTATTAGTCTCTCAACAGTCATTTCTTGCTCATAAGAGCTACCTGATTAGGGACCTATAATTTAAAGTGGATTCTGAACAATTACAAAGCAAAGTCTAAAGTATATTTGAACCAACAAACTGTCCAAGTAAAAGCCTTAGAGCAAACAATTTGGAATTTTATTTTACTATATTTTCATATTTAGCATAATGGATTCATTTATAGCAAGCAAATAACAAAACCTTTATGTTAAACTTCAAGAATGTTAACTATTAGAATACAATATTATTTGTAATTAAAAAGAGCTATATATATATATATATATATATACCAAAGTAGTGATCAAAGGTATTGTAAATAAAAAAAAAAAAAAAAAAAAATGCCAAAATTATATTTTAAGAAAATGACTTTGGTACTTTAATTTTATACAGTCATTCATTTTATACATATATATTTTTGAGTAAAATGTATTAGACAGCACAAATCTGTTGGAAGTAGAGACTTTGATAAACCCAATAATAATCTTTAGTCTCAAATTGTTTTACACAGATGAAGTTTGTATACTGAAGGAAAAATCCAAATGTAGCTAATAAATTCATTGTCAATATACAAAAAGCAAATGTTATCTAATAGGTTCACCAACTACAATGCAAAAGTTTATCACCCTTAACAATCTTATTTTCATTATTTTTAAGGACTCTAGCTATGATAGTCTAAAAAAGTGACATGTTGTCATTCAATGAATTATTTATGCAGTATATTGAAATATTTAATAGCATGACATTATTTCATTTCCTGATTAACTTATTTCATTGTTTCCTATTTGATGTTTTATGTTTGCAATATGAATAAAAAATAAATAAAAATAAATTTACTGTTTAGATACTTTTACATTTTACACTAACATAGGAAAAATTACAAAATATTAAAAACATTAAAAAATGTTTTTCCAAATAATAATACAATTGTAAAATAAACAATAGAAAAGCTATAGTACTAAAAGCACATGTCATAAAATTTGTCATATGTAATTTGAAAGATTAAAATAACATAAGACAGTCAGGAATGCATTGTCAGCAATGTAGCATTACATTTTAAATAACCATTAATATTAAAAATAACAAAAGTATTTTTTAAAATTTCAAACTTTTGTGGTGTTTTAACTGGAATTTCAAAGAAAATATTTTGAATATTTATGTGTAGAAAGAAAAAGACTATGGTAGCATAAAAAAAAAAAAAAAATAATATATGGAAAGTAATTAACATCCTCCAAAAATGAACTGTATCTTTCAAATACAATTTTATAGGCAAAACTTTGGATTTGTTTTGTTTGATGCTTAACGGCCATTTTTTGTCACCTGAAGGCTAATCAGAATGGGTTTTACAGTTTTAAATGAATTCTGAACAACTAACCTCTGAGCCCAAAATGGGATTCAATCCCACAGACTGTTGAACAGAAGGCCAGAGCCATTTGACTTTTGGCTGCCAGCTCGATGCAAAAATTCTAAGTTATAAATAATAGAATATTAAAACATTGCAAAAAAAGAACACAGATGCTACATATGTACACACTTTTGACAAAAAAGATGAAACCCTTTAAAAAAGTAAATGTTTTTTTTTTAAATTTAATAAACATAGTTTCTGTATAAATACTGAATGAATCACAACTTAAAAAAAATTTCCATCAACATTTCACCATCAATCATGCAGAATTGAATATTCAAATCAGTTAGAGAAACTGCTTAAATTCACACATAAGATAAATAGTGGTAAGCTGTATAAAAAAGAAATTGTATTTCAAACCATCATACCTGGGACAGTAACAGTCTGTTTCTATAAAATGGGTAATTTAAACAACTGGCCCTAGACACTCCAAAGAATGCAATGGTCATATGATCCAAGAAAGCAATCCAGTTAGTTTCTGAATACAATGCATTGACAACCTGATGACAGCCATAATTGTTAACTATGGCACCAATGCAAATAACTCTGCTCGTATCATTGGGTTAGAGGCAGATATTTTAAGATCAATGTTAATAGAACCTTACTTCAGCCAAGTGCTTTGAGATAAAGGAATGATTCATATGCAGTCCAAAACAAATTATACCATGTTGTACAACAGACAATTATGGAAGAAGTTTGTACATAACACAGAAACATATATTTGTATTTGTACACGCTGTCTTTTTAAAATTTATTTCACTGATAAATTTCTAACTGCTGCCACTATTGCAATTATCTACACCTAGCCATGTTTGGGAAAGGGTGGTGGCCTAAATCTCGATTTGTCCATACAAATTCATGCATTGATTATTCTACCACCATGTTGTTCAAATGTCTGTAAAATAGTCAACATTGTTATGGTACATTATATGTAGTACACATTCAGTATTACATAACAATTATGGTTTGTAAGGAACTTCTCTATTGTATTTCAATAAGAAAAGCTAACTCTTGAAAAATTTAATCAATTTTTATGACATGCAAATAATACAGTAAAAGCACATAAAAGTTTGACATGATTTAACTATTTTTAGGGCACTTTTATTTTGGAAAATATATATGAAAAGCTAATGTTTTAAGTCAAAATGCATGTGTTTGCAACTATTATTGATTTGAAAAACATAACTAGCAGACTGTTTTTCTTACATAACTTAATGCATAAAACATATAATACAGTAAATTAAAAAAATTAGCAAAATCTACTAATCCCTGAGTGGGTTGATAAAATTGACTACAAAGCATACTTGGGAACTAAGCACTGGGGTTTTCACATTATGCTGATTGCGTAATTGGAACATATGCTTTGTATCATAGAGCCCTCACTCAAGAAAATAAATACAGGGAAGGAAATAGATACATTGGCTCTATGATGAATGTTGTGCCTCTGAATTTAGTTAAAAAAATTTAGTATTGATAAAAATTGTTGTTTTTTATAGGTGCAAGAAATATTGTAGAAAAATACTCTTGATTTCCAAATTTTAAAACATGGGTTTTGTTAACCTAATAAATGAAAGTTAGATATACAATAAGAGATAAAACAGAGTAGTAAGTTACAGTATTGTGCTTTTATAGTAAGTTACAGTGTTTCCACATCCCCTTTCTGGATTGACCCCTTTTTGGACCATTACTGACAGTATATGCACCGAGCTGGCAGGCGAATGGTTAGCGCTCTTGCCTTTGGTTAAACAGTTCATGGGTTTGAATCCTACCTTGGGCATGGATGTTTGTAGTGGTTCGGAATCCACTTTAAACCATAGGTCCCAGTCTAATTAGCATTCGTGTGCAAAAAATGACAGTTGAGTGACAAACAAATCAAACTGAACCTGACAGTATATGCCCATTCAAAGAAAAAATACACTTGATATTAACTCAAATGGTTGACAGATTAAAAGACTTACATTAAAAAAAATAAAACCTGATTTAGCATAAATCCTTCATTGTTTTGAAAATTTGACTTATTGGTTCTTATATAAATTAATAATCTGATTTTATGTTCAGTACAAAAGTATTCAGTACCGAAAATCATTAACAGTTCCAGAAATATGACTGCTTGATTACTTTTGTATAATTTGATTAACTATTGAACAATTCTGATTAAAAAGTAAAAATTAGAAAAGTTACATTGAGAAACAATTATACAAACCTGAAAATCTATCAAATCAGGACATTTCCATTCTAGCATATTTTCTTCAGGTATGGTATCAGAGAAAGAGAGATATTCTTGTATAACCTCAAAAATAATATGAATATAAATATTTTGGTAAAACAATAAATGTATCGACCATGATCAAAAATTGAAATATGTAATTATAAAAATAATTATTTACATTTAATTGAAAAAATTTGATATTTTTAAAGTAGCACTAAATTAAATTAAAGACATTTATTACAAGGAAATTTTAGTGGTACATAATTTAAATAAAATTTATTTACTATTATATAGATTGAATTTCCTTCCTTTACCATAGAAGATGTGAATCCAGTATAGGATAACTGTACAACAACTTCTTTTACTTCTTGTTTAAGAAAATCATTAATTTTTCTAATGAATGACAGTCAGCTTGAAATATCTTTCCCAAGCCTAAAATAATTCCTTTCCCATGCCAGTAATAATTCCTTGGCAAACATGACTCAATTAAATGACACAAGAAATCACAATATTTCTCCTGACTTTATTCCAGATTATCAAGCTCTTATTTTTTTACTCAGCTCACCATATAAAATCAGGAAATCAATCCTCAAATGATTGGTGATTGCATCTATTTTTTATTATATAGTTTGAATTTCCTTCCTTTACCAAAGAAGATGTGAATCCAGTATAGGATATCTGTACAACATCTCTTTTACTTCTTGTTTAAGAATATCATTAATTTTTCTAATGAATTTATAATAATGAATAAATATTGTTCTAAATTCATTAGAATAATTATAATAAATGCTATAATTATTCTAATGAATTTAGAATAATTTTTCTAATGAATCAGTCAGCTTGAAATACCTTTCCCATGCAAGTAATAATTCCTTGGCAAACATGACTCAATTAAAGGACACAAGAAATCACAATATTTCTCCTGACTTTATCCCAGATTATCAAGCGCTTATTTTTTTTACCCAGCTCACCATATAAAGTCAGGAAATCAATCCTCGAATGATTGGTGAATCGATCCTCAAATCATTGCATTTTTTGCACCCATGTTTAGAATGTTCTGTACATAGATCTGTACCAGTAAAATTTTACTTTCAGACTTCAGTCTGTTTTATGAGTGTAATCAATATTTTTGCTTTTCCTTTTGAACTAAATGCAAGTTATTTTTAAATTAACACCCATATGTAATACTCATAATATTAAAAACATTTTTTTAATTATGTCTTTATGTTGGCTCTTTTGAGCATAATAAGTCTTGCAGTCCAATAAAGAAAAGAAATATCTCCAGGAGTGGAGAGCGTCTTGAAATGTGAAGAAGAGCGGGCTTCCTGGAATTCGTCTTTCTCTTGCAGCCTCAGACTTTTTCTTTATGAAGGCATCTTCAACTTCTAAAAACTGCACTTTTAAGTGCAAGAACAACACCAGTCTAAAAGTAATATTAAATTGTAAAATGCAGGATAAAATATACCTCTAAGTTTGGAAAATCAGGTACTTTTTTAATGGCATTATACACTTTGAGTTCAGTCTTTCTTTTTAAAGAGACTTCATTACTTTTATGCCAGTCACAGAAACAAGGTTTACTTTCTCCAGACAAATAGCAAGTAATTTTACTGTCGCACATTTCACATCCATTTGTTCTATGTTTTGTTTGTGAACCTGAAATATGAAAACCTAGAGTTCAATATAAGAAAATGATAAATACTTTAAGTACTAAAGTTTTATTTATGGATTTTATTAATCATACCAATGAAATAAAAATATATAAATGGAAAACATTAATTTAAACAATTAAATAAATTTTTTGCCATAAAATTATATATTAATTAGAAATATACAAAGTCAATAGTAAAATTATGAGTAGATTAAAAGTCAACAAAAAATTAATAAAATTAAAGAGAAACTTTTATTTTTGTATAAATTATGCACAACTCCAAAGTAACTGAAATATCTTATTTACTAAATTTTATCACAAAGAATAAAAATAATATTTTGTCAAAATCAAATATTGTGTAATCAAAATAATGATTCAATAGACATCAAAAGAACAATTTATATTTTATTTTGTGTTATCTAGTAATAATTTAAAATTGCTATTTATAATCAATTTCAGGAAACTGTGAGTTTTTAATTTCATTATGATCATGAAACAATAACAGATAGTATTTCTGCACAAAATAATGAAAATTATAAAAAAGAAAGGAACTTAATATTAATTTTATTATTTCAAAAGTAACATATGCAATGCTTAAAATTACATAGAGAATTTTGTAAAAAATATAGTGATAGGTGATAATTCAATAAAAAGTATTCAGCTTGTGTATTTATATTCGGAAAATTTTCCATTGAATCCTTACTAGACAAAAATTTGGTCATCATAATTAAATAATATTAACTGTTATGATGCATGGTTTGCAAAATAAGAAATTAAAACTCATAATAAATTCGAATCACTAATTTTTAATTCAATGGATTAAAAAAAAAAAAAATTATTCCCATGACAAATATAACTCTATATTAATAATAAAATGCTTGTTTTTGGCAATTAAGTCAGAATTTTTCACACTTAATTGAAAAATTAAAATCAATTTTTGATAGAAAAGATTTGATTTATCAATCCCACAATAAGTGAAAAATATTTTTCAAGACAAACTGAAATTGTTTTATTTTACTATTAAAATTTATGCCAATGCAGTAAAGTAATATTTTTTTATATTATTCCTGTAGTACAAATATTATTTTTTAATCCTCAACAATTTAGCTCACAATTTATTTTAAATAAAAAAAAGAATTGAAAATTTAAAATTAAAATTCATGTTATTAAATTTAAAAAACAGGAACTTTTTTCTCTATTTTAATTACAATATAAATAAATATAACAATATACTACAGAAATCAAATACATTTCCTAAATTAGTTTTATATATGCAAAATAAAGTTACAAATGAATAATTACTAAAAACTAGATTTTCAAGAAAATACTCAAATAATAATAATTATTATTAAATTTTAAGTATATTACAATTAAATGATAGAAACTATACAATGAATATTTTTTTAAATTAATGAATAAGAAAAATTATATAAATTTAAAACTAAAAATAAACTAACATAAAAATTAAAAATTGATTTTTTCCTTTATATTTTACAATTCACATATTTACATCAATGACTGGAATGAGGGATTATAAGGTTAAAGAACTATTTGACTGGAAAATGGATTTCATTTTCTTCAGGCACAGTAAAATTCAGATTAATTTTCTCTTCTAGTGAAGCTTGATAATATTTAGAATTAACTATGATGTTTATCCTTCTCAAATTTTGGCTTTGCAAACAACAAAGAATTGCTAAAGCATTTTTATAATTTTCTTTCATAATTTAAAATTGATTTTTAATTTTCCATTATAAGTGCATTTACTGGTAATAACATTTTCAGCCTAAGGTGTGTAAGGTGCTTTTAGATGAAGTTTTGAACATGTAATCATAGCAGCTTGTATTAAAAGAATTAACATTTACTTTTTTGAACAACATCTTAAACTATTTTTAACATGAGACTGCTAATTTAAATTAATTCTGGCTTTTTATTCACTTTGCATAATATAGTATTATAAATTTCATTTATCACTTCATATACTTCTTTACTTCTGATTTTTTAATATAAATATCTTGCTTCTTTTTCAGAAACCACAAAATGACAAGCTAAATTCATTAAAGTTGATAAGGATATGTGTTTCTGCATTTTGAAATCTGATACAAAAATTAAATCAAACTTTTATCCAAAGAAATATTTTTTTTAAATAAAATTTACAGTTGTTTCCAGATTAGAAGTTTGGAGAGATTCATATAATAATTTCAGTTAAGAACATAATTTTGTTTCCTAGCAATCTACTGCATTTGATAAACAGAAGTACCAATACAAATATATTTACCTTCCAATATATATAAATTTACTGCTTACAGAATCTTTAAAATATTTGAATCAAATAAACAACATAGGAATAAAAATTCCTCAAATATTAAGGTTTTATACACGACAAACTTAGTAATATTTTATAATCGAACGTATTAAAGATGATTCAAATTTTCACCCTGAAGAAATTTTACTAATTTATTAAAATGTGGTAAAATACTTGTGTACAATTTAAAAGAAAATTACTTTCTTGTTAACCAAATAATATTAAAATACTATTTTTCCTAGACTGATTAAAAAATCATTTTTTTCTGTCCAGGGCCTGGAATTTTCTTTCATATATTACTTACATATATTGAGTCCTCAATTCTTTATCCATGTCATAAAAAACTTAAATGATCAATATATCTTATTTTATGAAATCTTCCACATACAGAAGCACAAGTAAAAGTCTTTTTTTTAATAGGCCCATCAAATTAAATTAACTTGAAAATTAGAGTTTAGATAAATTTGTATGAAATACCATTTATAATTGGAATTCAACAAACAAATAATAACCCAATTATTACATAAAAAACAAACCTTTGACAAATTATGCAATTTATGAAGCACATCCCCATCTATTTCCAAATCTTCATTCACTATTGAAAGATACTTTCTTCACATGAAAATTACTGTATACTATTTTTTTAATATATAATAGTTGAATAAATAATAAATAGAGGACTAATTATTTTACAAATATTGAATGCATTTTTCATTTTTTAAATAATATATATTTTTTACAGTTGCTAAATTTTCCCTTAGAATTAAATGTGTAGTAGTTTATTATCCTCATCAAAAACTCATAACTGTAGTTTTATGTTCAATGAAAACTAATATTACTCAATTTGTCCTCATGCTTATCTCATCACAGTAGTATCCTGATTGTATGTTGAATATGATAAACCTCTCTCTGAAGAAAAGCTAAATTTCAGAAAAAATAGTGTTGATATGTTTCTTTAAAAGATTTTCACTTATTGATTGAATAGAAATTCTATACATAATTAAAAATTTCTCTAAAAGCATAATTTTAAAATTGAAATCTCCAATTCAAACATTTTCAAACCACATGTACCACTTTAATGTCCCTAGGGCATTAAAGTGGTACTTGTGGTTTTCTAAGAAATAATCTAGAAAAACACACTGCAATCATTAGTAAAAATGTATTATAATATACAATATGTATTGTTGATCAATGAACATTTTTATTTACTGAGAATTTGAAAAAAAGTTGATGATAATTTGCTATATTTGTTTCAGTTTTGAGGAAGTTTCAGCTTGAAATTTGTGAGGGGTCAACTCTTGGGACATTATTCATCTACTTTATATAATAATATCATAAAGGATTGTTGTTTTACTACTGAAGGCATGGACTTAATAGCAACTGATTAGGTTTCATTTGCTATCACAATATTGGAATTCTTTGTTAAAATTATTATTACTTAATTTTTTTTAATTACTTATCTATTTTTTACACATCTAAAATACATTTTATGGCACTATTTTTTCTGTAATTGAATTTAAGCTCAAATATGCAGAATATGTCACACACAATAAAATTAAAACAAATAGGAGTTATTACCAAGATGATTACAGCGAGTACAATGTGATAATTTCTTAACATGTGGTTGATATCCAGGAAAAAGTTCTGATTCTTCTTTTTCTTTCCAATCTTTGAATCTGAAGTGAGATAACATTTAAACCAAGTTAATTTTTAAATTTATTTGACAATTTTTATTATAATAGAAAAATATAATGCACAAAAAATTGTAGACATTTGAACTGCCAATTTTTATCTGAGACAGTTGAAAATTTACTACAGTAATTTTTTTAATAATCTAAAATAAATAGCTTTACACAAATAATACCAACAAAATTAATTCAAATGAAAAAAATAAGTGATTAATTAACTTTAACAAGTTTGGAAATGTCTTGAATCATATCAATTTTAAATTTGATGACGTATGTTTGCTATTATACCATGATTTATTAGAAATTTAAAACTTTTCTTGTGTTTTAAAGTTATATTGTGTGTGAGTGGGGGGGGGGGGGAAGCTCTAACTAGTACAGAAGGAATCAATCAAATAAAATTTCCAAGAAAATTATTTTACTACACCAAATAAGGAAAACATTTAAAAATTTAAACTAATAGTTCAAGACAAAATTATCTATGAAAATTACTTTTAAACATTATTACTAGATCAAAAGTTGATGGAAAATTTTCTTAGAGTTATTACATAATGAAGAAAAATTGTCTGAAATTTGCTATTTCATGTAAATTATTACAAAGAGTTTCCACTTTTAATATTTGGAATCTGTTTAACAGAAATATAGCAATACTGATAAAAATATTTGATTGTGGATTTTAATCTATTATTTTTCCTCATGTCTGTATAATATAATTTAAGCTTATTATTTATGAAAGCTTTTAGTATGATTTATCCATAAAAATATTTAGTAAATAATCTTGAATTGAAAAAGATATAAAATAAATGTAATCATGATGTAAGACAAAACTTTTAAAAAATATCTTTATTATTCAATTATATTATGAGTAATAGATTTTATACTGTAATATGAAAAAATTAGAAAAAGTACTTTACACGGATGATTAAATATTAGTATTACAAAAATTATAAACACACAGAGAATAGGAAATATAATATACAGGAAAAGAAAAACCTTTGCAAGAGATCACAGTCAGGTAATTCTTCAAATAACTTCAAAACCGTATCTTTTCCAACTCCAGGAATACCTTTAACATAATCACAGCCCAATAATAGAGCTATAGCTATAAGTTTGGTTCTATTGAGATGTAATTTATTTTTTTCAGATTTCAAATTATATAACTTCACATGCGAGTCCTGAAAAATAAATGGAAAATAAGAAAAATGAAATAATTTTTACACAAATAAGGGTTTAGTAATTTGAAATAGAGATTTTTTTTTTATTAAAAATAAGTACAGGGAATATAAAAAATAAGAACTAAAAAAAGAAGACTAATATAAATAAATTAAGGTATTTAAAATTGAGAGGTGGAAAGAGAAAAACAAATTATTTAAACTTTCAAATAATAATATTTAGTGTTGGTAGTTAACACATACGAGAATAAAACAGATTAAATAATTTTTACATTTAATGTCTTAATAAACATTAAATTAAACTAATAAATTCAAGCAGCAAAACTTTTGAAAATAAGTACTTATTAGCAAAAATTACAAACTTTAAATGAAATAATTTAAAAAAACTGAATCATTTCAATAAAGAGTAGTGAAATATTGGCAACATTTGAAAGATAACTAGAACAAATTGAACATTACATTTAATTTTAAAAATTACAAGTTATATTTACATTTAGAAAAATATTGACTTTAACTTTAAAAAAACTAATGTTGATTTAAATAAGCTTTTCTAAGAACTGAACTATCTTTTATATCGAATCTGATTTTTAAATTTTATAATGCATACTTCTCAATGGAATGTAAATTTGATCCCTATAATAGATGTAATGAACTATTAATGATATATACTATCAAGTTCATAGCATTCATGCTACAACAATAAATAACTTATTAATTATTTTATTACTTAGGAACTTAATATCACAAAGCCTAATTTATTTTCTTTTTTTTTCCCTTAACAATAAATTATTTTTAGTACTAAGGTAATAGTAAAAGTATTAAAAGAAAAGGGTATATGCATAAATTAAAAGAGAGACATTAAGAGAAAGATAGGAAAGTAATTCATTACAATATTTAAATTTATTAAAAGACATAAAAATTAAAAAAAAACACTTCATGCTATAAAAAAACATAATTATCAATAATGGAATATTGCAACATATGTAATATTCCTATAAAAAATGGATATACATATCAATTAAAAGAGACATATGTAAAGAAAGAAAAAAATAATTCACAACAATATCACAAATTACAATCTCCCCCATTAACACCAACTGTTCCAGCATAAAAAAGCTAAAACAGGTATGAAGATCTCTTTCCAGGTTCACTGAATTCATTATTAAATAGAACATTTCAAATGATATGGAATTCTACTAACAAATCTGTCACTTCCTTGCATGGATTGACAAGGGAACATGTTTCTGACATGTTCTCTAAAGATCAAAATATGCTTATTATTAGAATAAACTTGAAAACAAGATTTAGCCAAGAAAGCAGTACTGCATCATTCATTTCTTTTTTAGTTTACATAATCTGTTGACATATGAGATTACAGACCTACACAATGAAGCCAGTTTTGGACAGTTTAATTAGAAACCATGGTATCAAAAATCAAGCAAAGCTATTGTTGAACAAGGGTGGCATTCACATTTTAGTATTTAACATTAATGGCTCAAGAATACTGATTTTGATTGAATAATGTTGCACACATTTGACCTTACCTTGGTTTTCAACAGGAATTACTAATCTCCCAAAGAGGGTTCCAGAATATGGAAAATCACATTGTGGGCCAATTATATTTCTCCTTCTATTTCAATTGGTGATTTGCTCATTGCTAAGCAATAACTATTGCAAGTTTCTGATTCTGTTCAATGACATTGTTGGCTACTCACCCATTAAAAGAAAAGACCAATTGATTGAAGGCATTAAATATTTTCTTTGTATTTTAACAAATAAAAAGTCCAATTTCATTTGCTATTGTTAAAATGTCATTTTTGATGTCAAACTCAAAATTTGTTTCTTCTACAGTTTGAAAAAATAAGAGCATTCTTTTTCCTTTATCTATATAAAAAATATACAAACTTATAGGGCTACTTTATAAAAGACTTATAGGATTTTTTAATTGTTTTGAGTAGTGTAAATAATCAAGTAACTTAGTTTGATAGTAAAAATATTATTTGTAACAATTTATACCCAGTTTTTTAAAATCATTTTTGTGTTCATTAAATTTGATTACACCTAAAAAATATTTTAATAATTTTTGTTTAACAGAATTAAATTAATTTACTTTGAGTGTATATCACACACATTGAATACTACTAAGGTTATAAAATTTTTAAAACAGGCTAAATTACTTGTTTTTATTTTTGATAAATGTAATTTTTTGTTAAATAATATATTTGCTATTGCCTATTTTTCTTGACACAAAGCAAAGTAACTAATTTTTTTCTTTGATTTGACAATGATAAATCAATTACAAGAAGCAAACTCACAGTGGTGGAAATGAACTGACTTATATTTACCTTAATAATATTTATGTCTCGTTTTTAAGCATTAATATTTGCAATTAACGAATAATTCTTTTTGGTAATGTTCAGTTTTACAAAAGAAAAAGGTCATATCATGGAATAGAGATCATGCCTGATATGAAAGAAACACTTTTCATTTAAAATTGAATTGAAAGAAATATTTAAAAATAAATAATAACCAATACAATTATTTCATAATATAAAACATATTATTAAAGCTAAAACTTATATTAAAGTAAAAGTACACATATTTAAAAAAAAAATGCAAAACAGAATTAAAAAAATATTTTTCAGAGAATAAATTATTTTAGAAAATCACACAATTAAACTATACAATTATAATGCAAAATATTGCTAAAAACAAAAAATAAAAACTTATGTGAATGAAGAAATTTGTTTATTTCTTACACTTGGATCAATTGTAAAATCTCGATAAATAGAATCAGCACCATATAAAAATGCATCATTGTCTTCGGTAATAACTCCTTCCACAATCTTCATATAAAATTAAATACACTCATTAAACAATTTTATAAAATATATATTAAATAAAATTATGTGTTTTACATAATATTTAATTTTATACCTATAGAAAAACCATATAAAAAATTAAACTTGAAAAGGAATCATTTAGCTGTTATAAAAGTCAAAGTAAAACTAAAATATTAATACAATTTATAAGAAAATTAGTACTTTATAATAATCTCAATAATTTATTAAGATCAGTGGGAAAAGTATAACAACTTTAAACAGTCATTAAGAATTGATTACTACTAAGAAATGAAAAAAAAAAAAAATCAAGCAATATATATATATATTTTTGAGCAACATCATAAAAAATGTTAATTTTTGTAATTTTATTTAGGACTAATTTTAAACTGGGATAAAAATATAATGATTATAGGATAAAAATAAATGAAAGGATGATCATTAAACATAAGAATACAGAGTTATCAATCTATTAAGGATATAGACTTTAACTGGAATTTGTAAAAATTTAAGATGAAATGTTTCATTTGATCTTTTGTTCACTCAACAAGTATCATTAAAATAAAAGCAAATATGTAATTCATCTGAGAATATTATGAAACATTTGTAAACTATTGACCAATATTCAATGATTTCATAGCCACTAAATACTTACAGCTTTATGTCTAATATATCTTCCAGTATATGAATTTTAAAAAATACCAAACTACAAATGTTTATTGCATGTAATTTCTTTTTCATTGTTCTATCTCTAAGTCATTGAGATAGATCATCATTCACTGATTGATGCAACTCCTGTAAGGTTAGGAAACAATTTTGATTCACATGCAGTAAAACTCATCAACCATTCAGTTCAGCTAATAGCACACACATTTTCCAACTATATTTATTTCATACCATATATGTTGCATCACTTCTCACACACCCATTGGAGAATATGTTATCAAACACAACAAATTCAGCAACTTCAATCATTACATGGCTTTGGCTGCGGCCAAACACAATTACCCTCTTTTGCAGTTCTGACCACATTTTTTCATGTTTATGAACAATTCTGTATGAAACTGAATAATACTACTTTATTATGAACCATTTTACTTTATGATTACATACAGGCCATGTACTGATGAGCATGACTTAAATGCTAAGTTAAGATTTAATGATTGCTCTATGCTTGTGCACGAGGATGATTTATTTTTTGTTCAGTGACATTTGTAATTTATTGAAAAAATAAAATTATTTTGACTAAAACTTTAAATGAATTATTTGGTAAATTTTAAGGAAGCTATATATTAAGGCATAAATGTTAAGATTTGAATCATCATACTTTTTCAAATTTAATAATTTGCAATTTTACACATGTTAGTCTTAATTTTCCAAAAATGACAAACATAAAAAAAAAAACCTCAAAAGTTTTTATTTATAAAAAAAAATTAAATTTAATAATCACTTTTTTTGCATAATATTTTTTCACAGTATGCAGTTGTTTTAGTCTATTACATGTATAAAATACTAAATTTATGACTAGTAAAAATGTGATAATTTTCTAACATGTGCCTAATTATATACTCAACAGTTATAAAAGAACTGCATTTGTAAAGAAACTTCAAGGTAGACTCCACAAAATTAAAATGCAAGGAATTATATTATAAATAGATAAACAGTTGTCTTAATTCAGTTTGAAAGCATCCCACTCAAGGAAGAAAACTTATTTTATGTAAATGTAATTCTAAAAAACCAATTAAAGGTAAAAAAAAAATTATATCTTTAGTAGAAAATGAATCTTTCTACCAATGAAATTTCTAATTCAGAAAAGGAGTCTAATATATCAGATGATACTTGATGCAGATAAAGGCCTGTGATTCATATTATATACAATTAGAGTACTGTTAAAATTCTATCTTACTTGGTAACTAGTAATTGCATTCTCAGAAAAGTAAGTAAACTGCAATTTTTAAAAGCACTTTCATTGTTGAAAGACACATAAACATTGCAAAGAAGCAAGTCCTTCAACTTGTAAGTGATCAGTTTAGTACACAACATTGCATTTAGAGTTATTGTACAATGAAATTGTATTAAAAATATTGGTAAAAATAAATTTCATAAATAAGATAAATGTTAATACATTTTGATTAAAGTCTTTTTACATAATATGTTTCAAGAAGTCTACAGGAAGTCTCTGAAGAGCTGGTAATAGTTCTAATTGAAGAACAATAGAATACTGTTTGACTTGTTGATTAATATGAGGCACAATGGTTATCTTTTGCTCAAAGGATCTACTTAAACAGGAATTTACAGTTTACAGAGGATTTTAAATCACTTCAAACATTTATATTCAAAATGGTAATTGAATCCAGGAACTGTTAAATTAAATATTAAACTACTAGCTTTTTGGCTGCAAATTTGGAAGGATACTGTTTGATCCTGATGAAATCAGTAATTTCTAATAATTTATACAAACAAGAAATGTTTAGAGGCATACAATTTGAATATAACAGAAAGTCTCATATTAAATCATTAAATACCTAATTTTTAGCATGCTCAGAAGATGCACAATTGTGATTGAAATAATGAGTGCTCAAACAGAACAGACTGAATATTCTTCAGGATTATAATAAATTATACCATTAATTTAAAAATTTTCCTTTCTCTACTGAGCAGGAAATGGAAGTAAGATAAAAATTAATTTTAATACATTTATAATTTTAATATATAAAAAGATATATTCATTAATTTTCAACTTACACATATCATTCACTTGATTCAATCATTTCCATTTAGAGTGAATACTTTTAATAAGTTAAAAAAAGGATGGTATATTTTATTTTACTGCAGCAGAAAATTACATAAATTAATAGCTTGAACAGAAAATTGGTAGACGAAGATTTTTTTACATTATTTAATAAATTTATTGATTAAATAAATGATTAATTGGATCATTCTCTATAAATGAATGTGTCAATTGAGTACCTTCCAAATGTCAGTATCACCATTGCTAGTAAAAAAATTAACTTTTCCAATAAATGTTAAAATAATTTTTAATTGGTCAATCATCTAAATACATAGAAATGCAAATTATATTTTGCTGTTTAATATAATATTATTTTTATATTATCAGAACTAGACAAATATTATCAATACACTTATGTACAACCTGAGGAGTTGTAAGCACAAATTAATAATCTATTTATCAATAAATCAGTTTAGTTTTACACATAAACAGTAATAATCATATCAAAAGCTAAGAAAAACTATTTAAAAATATTATTTCTACCATTTTCATAAGTAAGCTTGAATTTAAATATGTGTCTGAAGTACCAGATATTTGCAAAATGCTTGTTTATGTCTGCGGTTTGGTTTGTTTGTTGCTCAACGGTCATTTTTTGCACACGAGGGCTAACTACAATGGGACCAACAGTTTAAAGTGGATTCTGCACCACTACAAACATCCAAACCCAAGGTGGGATTCGAACCCACGAACTGATGAACCAAAGGCAAAAGCGTGTTTATGTCTGAGGGATAATTAAATGTAAGAGTCCCATTAATTTTTATGCACATTACATACTAAATAATCTTTACATCAAAGGAATATTCCTAATTTTTGCATAGTAAATTTTCAGATATATAATAATTTTATCATAAATAAAATGATAAAATTGATGAATTTCTTGTCACTTTTAGTCTTACACTTTCTATTTCAATGTAAATTTAAGAAACTTGTAAAAATTTAAAATATTGTACAATTTGTTTCTTTAATTATTAGAGAAAAGAATAGTAATTATAAATAACTAAAATTTTTTAATGTTTTATTTCTGGTTTATAATGAAAAATTATACCATGAATAAAAAATATGACTGGAATGTTGAAACAATAACACTGTAAAATGTATTTAAAAGATTAAAATTTTTTAAAAAGTTTGGTAAAAATTTTAAGCATATTAGAAAAATAAAATTAATGATGTGTACATAATTACCCCATTTGAACAGAGAAAAGCACAAAATGCTTCAGCTTCCCCAGAACTTTTAATGCATGGAACTCCTAAACTCTCAAGCAACTCCTTACACTAAAAATAAACATAGTTCAATAAAAATGAATGACTTAAAATGGAAAATAAGATTAATTCAAATAAAGGCAAACAAAAAATATTTTGAAGTTTAGTATTTTACTGAAAAAATAAAGAATTTTTTACATAAATGTTGCTTTAGTGACACATTTGATGGCTTTTTCACAGATACTTGCTATCTATGAATCTTGATATATACTAATAGCTGACTAAAATGACCATTTAAAAATTCTAAGAATAGTTGAATTTTTGTTAAACTTGTGATTAGCTAAGCAATACTTAATAATACCAATATACTGTAAAAATTCATTTCAATAATGTATAAATGCATATAAAATAAATATATTCTACTAGAAAGTATACCTCGTTAATCTGACAAAAATTTTTTTTGAATATTTATTGTATGTTTATAAATTAAAACTTGAAATATATTTACAGTACCTTGAACTGAATATAAGAAAAATTTAGACATAGTGAAGTTTTATATTGAATTTTAATGAACTGTTATAACAAGTACTGGATGTAATTAATTAGATCCAAATTTATTTCAATTGAAACTAAAAAATAATACATTAAAGATAATATAATGAAATGACCTTCAAAATATTTTCCAAAATACCAAAACAGCTTTAAGAATAAACACCAACTTCAAAATTAAAACACAAAAATTTAGCTTAAAATTCTTAAATAAATTATAAAAGAATATCCTTTTTATTTATTTGAGAAGTTTTGCTACATTTCAAATATAAATATATAGTTTGTTCAATTAAATTACATTAAATTATCAAGCATCAATATTGACAATTAAAATCATCATCACCAGCATCTCTATGTGGTAAAGCCAATACTGATTTTATTACTTTTGAAAAATATAAATATTAAATTTCGCGCCTCAAGAAAGCAATTAGCCATGCTGAAAGTGAGGATTGGATGCATAATGAAGTAAAATACATCTCACTAGCTTATGGAATGGATGTTACAGACTCATCTTATGTTTGTCTTTTCCAAGACTCATATATCAACAAGAACATATATCACCAAGAATACTTTAGACAGCTTGCTTTGGAGACTATCGGTAAAATTCTTTGTGATGCATTACAGATCTATACTGATGACAACATGGGACAAGGCGCTAATTCAGGTAGTTGACTTTTTGTTTATCTAAAATGAGACTTTACAAATGTTGTCTTAATCTAAAATGAGACTCTACAAACATGGTTCCAATGAGTAATAGACTATTTAGAAAGCAATGAATTTCTTCAATAAATTTCTTCAAACACATCGATCCCATTAATTTTTATGCTCCTTTTGAAATAGTCTCTTGATCATATTACATTAAAAAAGATAAAATTTAAATAACACGAAGTAGTTTCATTTTTCGATACATTTCATATTCTTTTTCAATGATCAATGTATTTAGTGAAATTTTGTTGCTTGGGCAAAAAATTTAACATGTATTCTTTTAAATTAGAAAGCTGTTCTGTAATTCTTTCAGCAACAATACCACACACAATGGTTGTTCATCTATTAGAAACATATTTTATCATGCACTAATCTAAAATATCACTAATAGTGCTGATACTTTTTAGAGTCTTCAAGCATAGCCCTTAAAATATCAAAGGTATCATTCCAAAATGTAGAAGAAAAATTGTGCAACATGCATGAACCACCAAGTTTCTGCAATTTTCAGTTCCAAGGAATCAAATAAGCACTGTTTAGCATCAGTTTTTTATGGAATAAAAATAGATTCATTACAAAATTAAGAAAAAATATTTGTTTCTCTATTATGCCTTGTTATTAGGGCAAATCCACTATTCAAAATACTGATTTCCCCATAAAATATGTAATTTGCAATGTACACATTTGAGGTTGGAGAACACCATTTTCTAATTGGAACACTATCCCATTTTTTAGAAAGACTCTGTTTTTTTCTAAAAAATGGGGTAAAAAATGGCTGAAACTTGATTAATCCTCTGATATATAAATTGATAAATTTTTTTCCTGTGACCTTACACCACATTAATGAAGTTTTATTTCACAATCATTTGAATTTTCACTAGCCAATAATTTGCTTTGGATATGTACCAAATTGTTTAAAGGCATCACTTTGTCAAAAAATCCAATCGTTCACCACAAAACTAACATAACTCTTCAAAATAGAGAGAATTTTAAGGACATGTGATCATCTAAAAGGAGTCTTTTATTTAACCAAACCCACAATTAATACAATGGCATTTGTAATCACTTTTATAATTTTGATAAAAGAAAAAAAAAATCTTAGTGGAATATATGGAATATAATAGAAAATATATGGAAACTTGTGCAAAGGCAATTTTTTTTCTAAAGAATCAATTATTTAAAATTTCATTTTTAAAGAAAATATATCATTTTTGTTGGAATTTAAGGAACAAGATAGAAAAAAAAGGAATTTTAAGAACTTAAGGAAAGCTGCAAACCCTGCATAAATTATAACCATATTGCTTATAGAACCTTTATTAAACATAATTTAAAAGACATATAAACAAGGTAACAATCATAAAAATTGATAAAATTTTTAGGTTTAATACAGAGAAAACTTAATATTTTATAATCCAATATATATCATAGAAGAATATGATTTTCACTTTAAAGAAGTTTCACGGATTTATTAAAATGTGTTAAAATACCTGTGTACAAATTTAAAATAAAGTTATTTATTTTTTTTATACTATTCCAGAAATTGGCATGACTGCCATTGTGATGATGGGCGGCTCAGAGTTCAGGAAGAGAAAGTTAGTTACATTCTTGTGTTGACCAAATATTAAAATATCATTTTTCTTAGATTGCTTAGAAAAATTCCTTTTTTCTACCTAGGACCTGAAATTTTCTTTCATGGATACCTAAAATATATCTCACCTCAATTCTTTTATCATGCTATATAAAACTTGTAGTAAACTATCAATACATAATTTAACATATGAAATTTTCTGCATACAGAAGCACTGTAAAGCATCTATTTTCAACAAGTTTATAAAATTAAATTAGATTAAAAGTTCAGAAGTTGCTTAGATGAATCACACAGTTTATGCCTGCAATTCAACAACTGAATGCTAAGCCAATTATTTCATTAAAAATTAAAAAACAAAACTTTGAAGAAGTGTGTAATCTATGAATCATATTCCCATCTATTTCAAGATCTCTATCTACAGTCAAAAGATATTTTCTTTACATGTAAGCTTTTTCTGCACTCATTCCCAATCTACACGTGGTTAGGTAGAAGTCAAACAAACAGTTTACTCTTTACAAATATTATGAGCATTTTCATTTCTTTTATTAATACAATTTTTCGTAGTTGATAAAAGTTTTTTTAGAACCTAAATGATCAATAATCAATTTAATTTTTTAATCAGCAAAAACTTTAACCATATTATTTACCATTTTATATGTGTTTCATTAGTCTTTAATAAAAATATTATTTAATTTGTTAAAAAAAAATTCTCTCATGCTTTTAACCATATCACAAATCAATATAAATGTTGCACAATTTTGTTAATCTTTTTTTTTTAGTTGGAGCTAATTTTTAATAGGTAACCACTGTGCGAGCAATGTTTAGAATTAAGAATTATCAGAAATAAGAGTATTTTACTAAAAAATGCAATGATAAATACTTTATGTTTAGTAGCTTGATTACATACAAAAGGTTTTCATATTTCTAAAGGTGATGTGTCATAACTAATCTCATCACAGTATTACCCAGACTATGTGATGAGAAGATGATAAACCTTGCAAAATGAAAATCCAGTTAAATTTTCGATAAAACTAGTTTCAAATATTCCGCTAAACTGAATTACATACACATATTGATTGAAAAATTGACCTAATTAAAAATTTCTCTTAATTTTTAATCAAAATCTCTATTTTAAAAATTTTTAAAGGATAAAAATCATTTCTAGGATAAAAAAAGTAATACTTCTGAATAATATATTAATATTTAAAGCAATTTAGCACAAACAAATCATTTAATTAAGAAACAATATATATGTGTACAAATAAAGTAATAGGCATTTAAAAAGAATAATCAAATCAATCTGATTCTATTCAGGCAAATCTAAAAGTTAAATTGTATTTCAACTAAACACAAGAAAATTAACATAGTATGTACTGTTGTACACTTCCCTTAGTGTCAGTATCTATCAGAGAAATGTGTATGATGATCAGACTGAGACTGTATATCTGTGTTAGGCTGAACAATGGAATCCAAATTTCTTGTGGCTATGACAATACAGAGTATTCATCAAGACCACTTTGAAGTGATTTACATACAACAGATGAAATATCTTGTTTTTATTCTAAATATAATGATTTTAACCGAACAATTGTGACAAACACTTATGTGAAAAATTACCTTCAATTGTTTTTACTCTGTTGATGACAAAAAACAATTGAAGGTGAAGTTGGAGTATGTTATGAAAAGCATGGATATCTGTTGCTGAATCTAAGCGAATAAAATTATTGTCACCATGGCATTTTAAAAATGGCAAAATGTATGTTTATGACCTTAAAATTTGTTCACATATTTATGAGGAACAACAAAATGTTTGGAAAGATCTAAGAACTCTTTAGAAAGTGGATAGTAGTTCTAAAACCTAACTGCTGAAAACACCCAGATATTAACAAAGAAGCTAAGAAGAATCAATGACTTCTATTCATTGTTTGAAGCAAGGGTATTTCAGAGCAGTTTTCAGCAGTTATGATGCAGCTCCTTAAGCACATCATTTGACTGTGGCTTGTTATTGTGTACCTTAAAACATATGTGATTTGTAATAGAATAGAAAAGAGAAATCCCAAATTTGTGTTACAATAGAAGTCACACTATAACAGGCCAAAAATGGAAAAGATATTTCTGTAACAGTGCCAAAAATGCTGCAGGGGAAAAGACTAAATCTCCAGCTACAAAAACATTCAATTAAAGAAAAGACATGAACATAACTATTCGAAATTGGACTAGATCAATGATGTCTATATGGATATGGTTCAAATTGATTAGATGAGTTTTAAAAAGCTGGAAAGCAACCCAAATTCTTTAAAGCACTACATAAACATAGAAGTCTTGTATATACAACTATAGTGGTCCAGGTGACACCTGGACTATATCTAAGATCAATGGGTTTATAATACTTGTTTACCACAAAGCACCTCATAATTTTGAACCAAGGTTAGGTAACAAAGTTACACCTGAACTTGTATCCTTTTCTCTATATTCACACCACATTATTAAAGTTTTGGAGGTCACAGATTAACATCGATTCACATAACACTTCCAATTAATAGAGATCCAGCAACACAGTGAGGAAGTAAGTGGTCAACCTCTCAGTTGCTGATCGCATGGAATTCTAATCTTTTTTTCATTATTTGGTTTTTAAACATTTTACAAGCACATTTGATGTTATCCCAACTGCTCTACCAAATAAAATACAGTTTATTAGAGTACTCAGTAAATTTTTAAATTCCATTTTCTTTCATCAATCTATGGCTGATAGATGAATTGATATATCTAGCCAGAATTATAAAAAAGGTAATTTTTTCAATGTCTTACACTTACATAAGTACATAAAACAACTGCATCTCATGTTAGCTTTGTTGTTACACAAGAAAATTGACTATTTTAACACTAAAATTACTAAGCCAATAAAGTTAACCATAAGGAACAATAAACTGAATCACTGACGAATCAGAGTTTCTATAAGACTATTTGAAAAATCTTGAATTTTCCTTTAAATGTAACAGAAATAAAAGTTGACAAAGACAATAACTATAAATAAAAGTCAAAAACAAAAGTCATCAATATACAATAACTAGATTGAATTATTTTGAAAGTTGGATTAAATTCAACAAAAATAACTCAAGTTTTGAAAGCATGTCTCTCAAACTTTCTTGGAAAATAAAAATGCTTTCTTTTTGTTGGGAAATTATATGCATATTTTTATTACATAAAATTATGCATTAAAGTAGAAAGTAAAACTCAAAGATGTAATTTCCCTAAAAACTAGAAAATACAAAACTAATTGAATCATTGCAAAAGGTACTTTACTTGTAAATGTAATCTATCGAATGATGAGCGTTTTATTTTATCATCATTTGCATTATGAAAGGTATGTTGTTCATTTCTTCTTTTAAAAGAATTTATCTTCAAAGAGGGGATATCTCCTTCCATAATAAAAATTGGAAGTGCTCCATCTTGTAAAAGGCGTGACACACGAAAAAATAAATTTCTGGAAAAGAAATATAAGCACCTTTAAATAATGATAAACATTTTTCCTTTGTTCATAAACATTTTTAAACAAAGAGTTACTTTATGATTATGTAAACAAATTATATAGAAAAATATTTTTAAATTGGAAATGCATTTCATTACATATTAATAAAGAACTTTAAGTCAATACACTAAATATATATATAGATATTTTCGAATAAAAAGCAAAATAAATTATAGATAGAATTAGCAGCAAAATTATAGAAAACTCAAGTTTTCAAATGTGTTCTCAACTTGGAAATTTTATGCATATTTTTAAAAATATTAACATTAAATATATTTTTATTAATATAATAAAAAATGTACAAGTAAAAAAAGCCCTTATTTGTATTTTAATGCATAAAATTAAAGCTAATTAAAATACATTTTAAAATGATAATTAAAAAACAATTATCTAAGAATTATACCCAATTTTAAAATAAAAGTTTCCTTTAAAAATTCCTATTCAATAAAAAAATTCACCATACTATATGTATTATATATATACATGCATACATGTATATATACATATATAATCAATATATGGTTATATATATTGGTTCTATAAAAGGTAAAATGGAAATTGTGAAATAAAATGTTTTGTAATTTTTTAAATATGTTAAAATTAAAGGTAGTAGACTGATGTTGTAAAATACATTTTCAATAATATTAAATAAAAACTTACATTACTGGTGCGAGTGGATGTTTACTGAAATCTTATTGTGAAATTTGACATTCTTTTTGCTTGAAATCCACAGTTTAACCTCTACAATTTAAATTTTAAAGTTTCTTTCAAATATCTATCAGTCAGATTCTTGCTTTTGATTTAATGTTCTTCACTTTAGTAAAGAACTGTTCTGACATGCATGTACTGCCAAAGATAGAAGACATGAAAAATGAATACTTATGAATTCCAGGCTATTTATTTTTGTTCATACATTTCAAATAAAATTCAATAAATATAGAATAATTAAGAACATAACCACAATGAAAATCTATAAATTCTAATTAAAATTCAAATGAAACATTTCCAATATCTGTTAAAAATGGTAAGAAGAGCATTCTCATAGAAATTGGAAATACAATTTTAAATTTCTCTATGAAATTTGAAAAGCATTATATTTAATTGTTTAAATTTCATGTTATAAAATACTTCACTTATTCTATTAATTTTGAAATGTGAATGGAATTCATACTTAGCTGCAGCTTATCCATAGAATTAATTTTGTCGCAAAATCTTTAAGTCATAAAGATATTGACATTGTTAGAAAATGCAGTCTCTTAACCAATTCTCATCATTAAACTTGTGAATAGAATTTTTTTTAGATTCTGTGAAGTGGTGCTGAAGCATAATTGCTTGTAATTAATTCCCTTAGATTAGATGAAATTTTAACCACTTTTACAATAAGTCCACACACATTCAGAATCTGAGACTGATTTCTTGCATAATTTTTCTTGGTGAATGACACAAAGGAAAGTAACCAAAGTATTATCTTCACTTATCTTTATATCAGATTTGAGTTAAGTGGTTACTAGTAATTTCTTTGCAGTCATAGACTGAACACCATTTGAGGTTGCAGTAGATATATTGAAGTCCAATTCATGTTAAGCCAAAACTTGTGTTAGAGTTGATTACAAATCTATTTCTTGCATTATATCTATAAATGAAATGACAATATCTGATTCCTTTACAACAGTGAATTTCTGTCAATGCTACAAATTAAAAATGACTATTATGTAGTACCTGTTGCATTTATTAATTCATCCATTGCTGCAGACTAAAATTAATTTTTTAACTCCAATTTATTAAATACATCAGTAGTGATATTACAATTATGTATCACTATTCTGACATTGCAGAAGTTAGCATTCAATATGCCTTAAACTGGCAATGGACAAAACAAAAGTTGTGTCAATAAAACATTATTTCCCAAACTCTATCAGCTGAGAATTTTCTAAACCATTCTTCTCAAGACGTGGAGAACCACCTCCAAATTTTGTATTGGGAGGATCGGCGACAAATGGCCGAAAGGCCAAGAATGGGCATTGGCTAAAGTAAAGTAAAGTAAGATTTTTTTTCTATGATTAGTAATTTTTTCTATTACCATGTAGCAAACATGAACAATGAGGATGAGCTGAATTTAATTTAGCTTTGATTTTACTTTATCACTTCATAAATGATTTATTCACTTTATTATTTCTTAAATGGTTTACTCACTTTATTGCTTTGTGCATGTCCTAATAATGCAGAATATTCCCAATTGTGCTTAATATTATTATGTCTCTTCATGTCATTTTCTTTTATCACAGCCACTGTAACTTATTCTCATGCCCGCCCCCTCAAATAATAATATATAAGTAACTTTTAAATTTTCCTTAAAAATGTACTTTTTATCATGACTTATCAATATGCACTTAATCAATGACAATAAATACTTCAGAATTTTAGAATGTGCCAGAGTAATCTAACTTATATATAATCAATTGTAGAAAATCTCCATTTTACAAATCAAAGATAATATTTTAAAGTACCAGTTCATTGGAAATCTAATAATAATAATAATAATAATTAGGCAAAATAGAGAATTCTGTTTAATCTCTTCTCTCTCTTAATACAGGCAGTATGATAATGTCACTTATAGGAAAATATATATGAAAAATGTACACCTCTTAGCAAACTTGATAGAAATACAATTTATTTTTTGAAAATTCTGAGTTTCTCATCAAACTTTTTATTTTTAAAATTACTTAAGGTACAATGAAAATTTTAAAAATTTTCACTTTCAGAAAATTGCATTACAAATAAATACAAAACACACTAATGAAATGGTTCAAATATCAAGAAAAAAGTTTATTGCACAACATAAAGTTGACCAAGCAATTTTTTTAAAAATGGTCTCAAATTCATGTGGGACCCATAAAATACCTTTAATGGGCAACTTGTAAGCTGTAGGTTGAACACCCTAAATTAAATGATACATTTTATAAAGTCACAAAAATTTTAAGATTAATTAATGTTGATAACGCTTGTTAATGAACTTAATGACTTGATTCAAAGTAATCTTTCACACAACTTATATAAAATTTTAATTTATAGTTTACAGAAAATTAAAGAATAATGATATTTCAATGTAGACTGAAGAAATTGTTGCGTTTATATTTGTATGAAGAACTAAAACTTTATCAATGTAACTATAGAAATTACTTCAATTAAAAATGAGATACATTTCCTCAGCAAAATCATTTACAAAATTGTATAATATTTTAAGAGTTAACATAATTTTTATCAGTTCATCCTTATTTTTTTTTTTTTTTTTGCAGCAAGCTTTTAAAGTAAATAATAAAGTTTCTACATATTTATTTATTATGATTGATAAAAAAAATTAACATTATAAATGATAAGCTATTATGAAATACATTAAAAAAATTCTATCAACAACATTATACATAATTTAAGTTTATAACATTAAATAAAAGTAATGTTTACATTTAAAGTGAATTAAATCTCAAAACTTTAAATGAGAATTTAGCAAATCATTTTTGTGCTTCAAAAATCATCTATTCTTATTAATATATATTGATATTTATAAATATATAACCAAAATCAAAATTAATTTAACAGTATGCTTCAGAATTGCTAGGAGATTTATTTAATCTAAAAAATACAATTAGTACTTATCTTTTTTTACAGAAAGTCATTCAATTATTCTTTGAAGAAAATTCTTTATATTGATTCATTATGTAATCAACTATTTCTTAACTCCTCACTAAGGTCAATAAATATTTTAAACAATTTATATATATAAGACATTATTTATAATAAATATAATATATGTGAAATTAAGGAAACTATACGGAGAGTAGACATTCACAATAGAAATTAGCATTTAATAATAAATCCAATCTAAGCCAATGTAAAATAAATACTGATTTTACAAGTGTGTCAACACAAGAGTATTTCAATTCTGAATAAATCTTTAGTGTTATAAAAAAAAAGTCACAAATTTTAGTATTAATTTTAGTTAAAAGTATATTTTCTATAATAAACAGTGCTTTTTTCATTATTTTTTAAGTAATAGTAAAAATAAGAAATGTTAGAAAGTAAAACTGGAACTGAAACATTGATTTGATTGGAATAATTTAGTTTTTAAAGTAATTAATAGGTTTAAAAATAAAATATTTAGCTAAAGAAAGACAAATACATAGCTGCTAAGACTACTGATTTTTTTGGGAAACTCCTGATTTTTCACCCTTCCTCCTGATTTCCCCAATAATGTATGAAAATCTACTGATTTTTGGCAATTTCAGTGAAAAACTTAAAAATTGCCAAAATTTTGCAGGAAAATAAGTTTATTGAGTCATTTAATTTTATGTGACTGTGTGTAATTACATTTACATGCTTAAAAAGTTTCCCTTTCATGATGAGATTCTAAAACATGCAGAAGTATGCTGTTTCTAAACTATGCCTCCTTTTCAAGTGTAAAATTCTTTATTGACAGATTTCCCATTTTACAGCTTAAGACAGAACTAAATAAAGGATTGTACATTCTCCAAACTGTGAGTTCTGCAAACTACAAAGTACTGTCCTTTCAAAAGAAAGATTGGATGAAGCAAGAGCAGGTGTACACTGGCAACTACACCTGAATGTTTTCCAATGTTTCTCAGTTTATGCTTACAATTTTGTGAATGGGTATTCAGTCATATAAAAAAAATAAAAAATGAATTCAGATCTTCTCTTTCTGAAAATTTAATTATTGCTAAATATTCCTAAAATGAGAAAGAAAAAAAAATGTTTGGAACAGAAGTTCACCAATTCATTTCTAAAAAAATGCTAAGTCTGCAACATATGAAAAAAATAAATTGCCATGAGACATTTGAATTTGATATGTGTTATGTTTTTTTATGGGCAAAGTATTTGATAGTTTCTATATTATTAGAAATATTTCTCACTGAATTAAATTTACTTAATAAATGTATTTTATGCGTGTTTATGTAAGGAAATAATTTTATAAATTGCACTGGTGTAGTAAAAGGTGCCTTATAAAATAAATATTGATGTTCATTTTTTACATATGGTATATTCTTTTATTCATCATAGTTCCTTTATGAGGTTGATGAATATTTTATTAAAATATTAAGATTGACACAAAATATATTTAACATAAAGCATTCTTAGAATATATAATTTAAGGAGTAAAACTGTCTTTTTGCGGTACAACCATTTTAAACATACTGTTTGAAGGAAAAATGTCGCTAGTAGTTTCTTCTGATTTTTTCTCTCAAAATTAATAGAATCTACTGAGTTTTTTAGTTCAAGGTTGACAGGTATGCAAATATTAACTTCTGAAAGTTATAAAATATTAATTATATTATGTTTAACTTATAAAAATTGAATTAGATGTGTTTAGATAGCAAAATTTAATATATTAGTAATTTTTTTTGAATAACAAAGCTGAAATTGTTCACACATAGAAAAATCAGTTTTAGTAAAAATTCAGTTTTTAAAATACAGAATTTTATTTCCTATTTGGAACTTTTAAATCTTTTATTAAATTAACAAAAATGATTCTATATATCAGCAGTTTTAATAATATAAGGATCCTAACATTCAAACTATAGAAAAAAAAGAGATAGCAAAAAAAAATTTTTTTTTTTTAAATTACGTCCTTATGTTGGCTTTTTTGAGCATAAGTCTTGCAGTTCAATAAAGAAAATAAGTATCTCCAGGAGTGGAGAGCGCCTTGAAAGGTGAAGAAGAGCAGGCTTCCTGTAGGACAAAACATTTCCAAAGATGCTTGCCATCCATGTCAACATGTCAATTGAAATTGAAAAAAAATACACTATGATTATATATTTTTTATTTTTATAACAAAAAATATAATCATAGTATATTTTTTTTTCAATTTCATAAAAAAAGCAAAATTAAATATAATACAATATATTTTGACTAATAGTTGTACAATCCTAAATTAGCAGGTTACTTAATACAATTGAACATTATATGGAAAAATACAGAGATAAATTACCCAGGTAAGAAAGCCTAACCAAAAAAAAAGCTAGTTAAATCAAATCTTTATCTGATATTGTAGTCAAATTGATATTAAAAACTTTACAATCGCATATATTATTACTTAGATAACAAAACAAATCTAAACCCAATGAAATGATATCATTGTTAAATAATATTGCGACAAAATTGATATAGAAAAATTTTAATTAAACTCTCCTTCTTCTTTTATTTTGGGAGATGTCAAATTACACTAAGCTATCATTTACTATTAGTTTTGTTTTCGAGAAACTTTTAAGCAAAGTTCTGTAACCATAGTAATAATATCTGTTTAGCAATATGCAAACTAACTTAAAACCTGATATGAAAAATATTGTGCTTTTGTGGTTAATAGAATGTTATGTCAATAATATATTTTTTTAATTTTGTCAAATATCAAATCATAACTCCATTTAATTGCTTTATGAAAAACTATTAGTTACTAAATATATCACAAAAGAATATTCAGAAATATTTAATGGATAAAATTATTAATTTTTGGTAAATATCATTCACAACATTGAAAACCATAACATATCAATATTGAATCAATTATAGTTTGAGACATTTATATATTTGAGATAATTAAATAAACCAATCCACCTTAAATGTGGATTTTTAGACGTATTTAATCCTTTACACTGGGTAGCTTGAACAATCCAACCACTTAAATCAACTGCTACTCGTTTTCCAGATAAGTATTTGAGAGGTTTGCTTTCACTGAGATTCCACAAGATATCCCATAGTCCAGTAACCCCCATATCTAAAATTAAAAAAGGCATATATAAAGCACGATTATAAACTGTAATGTAAAGATTCAAAGGATTAATATTAATGAAAAACACGGGATCATAAAATTAGGAATTTTTTAAAACCAAAACGCTTCTGATTTTGAGAAAAATTGATTAAATAAATTAAAAAAATGAATTTAAGATAATTTCAATAATTATACAAAAAACTTTACTATTTATGAATCTGCAGTTCTGTGTTTGAAATTAATATAATTTAATAAAAGAAATCGAAAACACAATAGAATTAATTTAAAATGCTTATCATAGTTTCATAGACATAATAAAATTCTATACTTAATCAAACAATTAGTTTCTGTGAAAAGGTATTAGATAAAGCTACAATAAACAAGATTTAAAACAAAAATCAATAGAGCACTATACTCACCCCGGATTTTTATATTATACATTATACAGCAGAGCGCTCTTTATAAAATTCATATATAGTCTTGCTGACGCCAATTTAAAACTAATTTATGTTCAGACTCTTATTTTTAAGATTTTTTGTTTTAAAATTTCTACAATTACAAAAAGGTTATTTACTCATTCTCCACTTCTGATAAAAATTCTTTGAATTAGCGATGATTAAGGGCTTTAGTTAAAATGGAGTTGATAATGTTAATCCCTAATTCTGTAATTTTACAAATTTCATCCGGAAATATTTGCGCACAAAGCGCTTCTTGGTGAAGAGTACAATGATAAACAAGTATCTTGTGATTCATTTTTTTCTTTCAAAATAGCAATAAGCCCTTTTCTTACGCCAATCATACTTTTGGCTCCATCTGTTGAAATGGACCGAATTTTATCGAAGGGAATATGATGTTTATCCATACACTCAATTACAGCATTTTCGATATCTTCTCCACACATCTGACCTTTGAGTGGCAATAATCCTAAAAATTCTTTCTTAGGGCCTGAATGAGACAAAAAGTGAAATTTGAGCTGTATCATTTATGTCACAAGACTCGTCAACTGCTATTGATAAAGCCAAAACAAAATTTCAGATCTTCGATATGATGGGTGGTTATATTCGAACACAATTTAATTCTTCAATCTTTAATGGTTTTGGCAGACAATGGTAACTCTTTAATTTTTATCAGAATATCTGCTTTGTTCTTAAAATCCAGAAATAACTCTTCGGACGCATTTATAAAGCAATTTTTTTATGTATTCCCCCTCTATGTACGGTTTCCCTCTCTTAGGAATCTTTTGGCTATAAACAAAACTTGCCATATTAATATTGCTGGAAGATTGCATCTAGTTATTAAACACAGAAGTTGATGACTTTTATGAAGTTCCTCAACTGATTTTTTCTTGTATCACCAGCAGGATATTTAGTGCTGAATGATGACTGCTTTTTTGTAAAATTCCTCTCTAAATTTGACTTCTGATTATGTGCGAATTTCTCTTTATAAATAAGACATGTCGGAAGTTCATTCAAGTTTGGAATAAACACAAAATTCTCAGTCCTTTCAACTGTAAATTTGTGGTTTTGATGTTACGTTTTTCTTTGCTTTTTCGGTAACCATGTTAATTGGGGTGCTCATAAAAATATTCCAAATAAAGTTTTCTCTAAAGCCACGAGTACAAAATTATTATCATTATTAAGTTGATTAAAATAAAAATTAAATCTTTTTAAAAAACACAATTTTATTAATGTGTGTAACTGCACTAAAAAATAATTATTTCCATCATCAAAATAACAACACTTTTAATATGACCAAAAAGGGAAGAAAGCTTCCAACAAGTGGACAAATAAAAGTTATCGAAAAGTCAATTACAAATTTTGTCCCGGAACCACAAACAATCAGCAGTTGTAATAAAATCATATAAAAATGCCTATAAAATGAGCAACAAGATTGAAAAATTCAACAACTTTTTAATAAGACAAGACAACGGCAGACACGGTAGATAATACAAAACTGTTTACTTTGCAACTGTTGGTCTGTGATGCCAATTTGTACCCTCCCCAACTACTTTAGAAAAAGTATGCACACGTATGTTTGTGATCATACCTGAGTACAGTACACCTGAGATCACACCTGAGTATCTTTATATCACACCTGAGTACGCCGAAAACACAGGAACAATTTTAGACGGTAGCTGTACATGGTTTGTGTTTCGTTTACGAAAATCAATAAAATTATACTCGATATTCGTTACATATTTTTACAACAATATAAAATTTTAATTACTTATCTATCATGTAACTTAAACAAAAAATTATACATATTCTCGATTTGTAGTAGAATATTAATTTATCAAAATAAGATGTAATTTTTTTCTTACTAGTGTTTTTTAAAAGAATATAGTTTTGCTCCTTCGATGGATATTTGTGCCGGAGTCGCACAAATTGATTTAAGCAGCCAAAGAGCCACTGGGCCAGCACTTTGGCGGCCACTAGGCTAGCACCATGATTAGGCACATCAAGAAAATAACGGAAGACACTGAGGCACAATTTTGGAGAGAATTAACACATCACCATGATACACATATCAAGATGAGGATTTTGCAGATATTGACAACAAGGCAATACTATTTATTTTTATGAATCATCTATATCAAGAGGAAGAACATATTTTATGTTCACTTTGCTAACCAACGCTATATGAATAAAAGTTTCAAGTTAATGGGTGGCCTAATATTTCAAGATAACTAAAATGGTCCTTTTGTGTCTGTATATCCACTGATTGAGCAGCAACCATGAGGGGATGACAGTCTCATTTTACTGCTTGTATTAAGGATGTTGACCAGAAAAGGAATCTACGCATTATCTCATTCACAGGTACACGTTGGCAATTCAAAAATATCATCTGAATTTAACAATATATTGATTAATGTCATTAAAGTTTTAAATCATATAAAAGTACATGCGTTTAACTGTATCACTATTGTTTGAGCAATTATAGAAGTAGATGGACATAGAATACAGATGTTTTCTATTATACACAAAATTCAGATAGTTATCAAGAGAAGAATGATTAATCTGAGTATTTGAGTTATGAGAACCATTTGAAAGATTTTTCTCAGAAAAGAAGTCACCACTGACAGTACATTACAGTGAGAAGTTGCGGGCTACATATTTGGCTTTTCAATGTGACATATTTAGACTGATCAATAAGTTTAGTCACGCTTTTTAGAGAAAATGACAACTTTTTTCATGGTAATAGACAAAGTAATGGCATTTAAAGCCAAACTGGAATTATAGGTATGATCTGTGAACGAAGACATTTTGGGCATGCATCAGACTTCATCGAGCATTTTAAATGAGACTAAGGCTAAATAGTCCTTCTCACATATTTTTTTGAAATTCTTAAATTTTGTTGAAAATTTTAAGGTATTATTTTGCCAATTCCAATGTATTAATTTTACAAAATTACTGAAACGTATTGATTGCGCCGGATTTATTTTTAAATTTTGGATGGCTTTGATATTGATTGAAATGATTGATTCAGACTCTAGCTACTTTATATGTTTTGATCAATTTAATTCACTTGATAAATTTATAAAAAGGATAATAAATTGCTAAATATGTAATGTTATATATTTATATATATACATATATATATATATATATATATATATATATATATATATATATATATATATATATATATATTTATATATATACATATATATTTGATCACATCAAAAATTTGATTTGCTTTGTTTTTGCTTGTCTATCACTAAATGGTTATTTTTGCAGACAAAAAAATTCTTAGATAGAGATCTAGTTTAAGAATTATTAAACATTTTTCAAACAACCACATTCAAATGAAGAATCAAACCCACGAACCATTAAACTGAAGACAAGAACCGTAGCCATTTGGTTGTATACTTTGCAACAATGAACTGAAAGAACAATATTTGAAAAATTTTTATATCAAGGATGATTTGGTTATTTTCATCCCTTATAACACTTAAGATTAATAAATTCATCAGTGAAGTATTTGCTTTATAGTATTTTTAATTTAATGTAATCACCAAGTTCCTAGCGATAAAAAGTTCCATTTAATAAACTCATTAAATTATATTTATATAAATTAATTTATATTAGATAAAGCCGTAGGGTTAACTTTTGTGTTAGTATTAGAAGTCAGCACTTACAGAATCTAATTTAATATCGATATTTACTACCGATACTTTATTAAATACGAACTTACCAAATTTAATACAATATTGATACTTCGACATTCTAGCTTTTAAATTATCAAATTTTCGCTCTGGATATGAAGTAATTCCCGGAAACGGTGGTAAATCTTATTTGTGTGAAAATTCAATTTATGTCATTTTCAGAGTTGATAACTTATTTTTAAGCATTTTGACAGTGATTCTAAATTTATTTTTGAAAACTGAACTTTTTTTTGCTTATAAAAATTGGAAAGATATTTTGTAATAATATGGTGCAAATAAATTACACCAAAATGTGCGCATATTGGTGTCAGTTGGAGTTATGAAAACATTCGTTTTATGATACATATCTGATAATATATAAAATGTTTATCTATTTTTTTGCATCGCATTTAGTAAAGTTTTAAATAATTTTATATTTAATGCATTGTTATTGTTAAAAATTAGGCAACACTTCTCAGATATCTAATCAATGCTTAAGAAAAAGAAATATTTATTTTTAAAATTCTTTAAGAAATTTATATAATTAAACAATGCGTAATTTTTTTAAGAGAGAATCTGTGATTGAAAATTGTTAGAATAGTTGTTCATGAAATTCAAAACTATGTTTTTGGTAGCCATAAGAATTTACCCCTTTTCACAGAAAACAAAATAAATTTCAAAATAATGTAAAATATAATATGAAAAGAATATAATATTTATTTAAAAGAAAGTTTTAAATGCTGTATTTGCTGAAAATTTTGAGCAAAGTTTTGTAAAATACCGAATGATTCATAGAAATGGCTTTTCAGCTTATTTTCCAAAGTTATTGACTGAGAGTAATTTTAGTCATAATGAAATTAAAATATAGTGAAACAAAAAATTTATAAGGCTTTATAAAATACTAAAAATAGTTTATGTGTTAAAAAACATTTCCTTCAGTTTCACTTATAAATATAAATGCTATTTTCATTTATAAAAACCTATACACATTCGAAAAGTAAAACAATAAATTAGTAAACTTTTTTAATTATTATTTTAAAAATAAAGGTTATTTTATGAGAGCAATATTGTTTTTCAAATATTTCATTTCATTCAGTTTAAAGTTTTATATTCAGTAAAAAATATACAAAACAGTGGTGCCATCTATATTATACTATCATAATAAAATAATTAGAATTAAATACAATTCTTAAAAAAATTTCTATGTGGCCAAATATTATATATTAATTACGATTATCTATCTCAAACAAAACAATCTTAAGAACTTTTTGAAGAAGATCGTTAGTTTATTCAGTTATAAAAATTTTACCTCATGATTATTTAAAAAACGTGAAATAAATGAAATATTTTCTTGATATAGGAAAATAAATCCACCGAGACAAAATTTAGGAAATGAATATTCAATTTTAAAAGTTTTTATTGGAAATTTGATTTTTAAATGAATTTAATTTCAGGAGGAAGAATTTTTATTTTATAATCATATTTTTGCTAATTTTAAACTCTTTTAAACTAAGAATCTAAAGATTTTTGTTTTTTTTTTCTCCTTTTAGAAAGACTTTCGAAGAAGTAATATATGAAAATTTGAAACACATAATTTTAATGTACACATATTAATTTAAATGCCGCAATTCTTATATACGTGTGCGTTTTACGAAAATAAAAATTCCAATCAGAAATTCAGTTAAAAGTAATTAAAATATTTGCAGAAATTGCATGTATGATTGCTTTCATTCTGAATCGCTTTAAGATTTATGATAATTAAAACTCTTAAAATACACACACACACACACACTACACACACACTACACACACACACACACACACACACACACACACACACACACACACACACACACACACACACACACACACACACACACACACACACACACACACACACACACACACACACACACACACACACACACACACACACACACACTACACACACACACACACACACACACACACACACACACACACACACACACACACACACACACACACACACACACTACACACACACTACACACACACACACACACACACACAACACACACACTACACACACACACACACTACACACACACACACTACACACACACTACACACACACACTACACACACACTACACACACACACTACACACACACTACACACACACTACACACATAGAGAGAGAGAGACATCTCAGCCCCAGTGATAGATGCAAGGTCACTACGGATTTCAAACAAAAACATAAAATAAACTTAGTGCTAATTGAAATACTAGCATTAATCATAATTTTAGGCAATAATTTTAAGTAAAAATATGGATGGTTATATTTAGTTAAATCCCTGATTAAAAGATAGTCATGTACTAACATAAGAACATTAATGTAATGCCACTCTAAATTAGTTTGAGTTGTGTTCGTTTTTCCAGATAAATTCCTCGGCATTCCGTTGGAGAATTTTAAATCATTATATGTCCTTAAAAAGACACTTTTTAAAATTATCATGGAAAAGAAAAAAAGAGAGTTGCAAAGGTGTAGCAAATTTACTGTTAACGAGACGCCACCAAGAGGAAGCCATCTACGATACTTTCCAGGGAAATCAAAATTTATTATGGGAAAAAAAATTATTTGAGATCTATATTTATAGTAAGAACAATTTTTAAAGGGCTTCTTCTAATCTTTTTTCCGGAAATGCTTTGTCATTTTTCATAAATTATCCAAATATAACCACACTTTTTTAGACTGTCAATGTTTAATTCATTTTCGTACAAAAAAAGAAAAAAAAGTCAATATCGATTTTTAGATTTTAAAGTTTTTTTATTAAGTGACTACCTATGTTCCATTAGTATTATGATATTACTTTCAATGATGTATTCGAATGAAATTCGGTTCATATTATTTCGAAATATTCAAAGGAAGCTTATTAAAAATATTTACTTTTTAGAAGGAGGTTGAAAAAGATAACGAGAAGATTTTTCCAATTATGCTCATTAAAATTTGTTAACGTAACTAAAGGAAATAAAATTGAAATGTAATATGCAATTATTTTATCATTGACGGATTCAAATAAAATTTAACTGATATTCTTTATTCCTACAAAGATTAGCAATAAGTTACTGATCTCCTAAAGAAGATTAAATGTAGTTATGGATTGATAGTTTAATATAACTTCATATGGTCAATTAAGTTCAAAGGAAATTTGTTAAAAATGATTCTTTTTGAGATTGATTGTTTTTAGAAAGCTACAGATTTCAAGCGATGTTTATTATTCAATTTTATTTAATTAATGGATTCCATTGACATTTTAATTGCACAGTGAATTTTTCTTTTATGAAATAATCACACTAACAAAAGTTGTTGGATTTTTTGAAATAAAGAAAAGATCACACAAGATATGAAATTCTAAAAACCAAGGTAAATTTGAATGAGTATTCTGCTTCCTCCGGAGGATTGATAAAGATATTGAAAATACCTAGGCCTCTCAAAAAGATACTCAGCAAGATTGGAAGTCGGGTCACTATCTTATGAAGTTCTCTACATTTTAAAGAACTCAAATTAATTTGGCCCATGTGTGGGTATTTTTATTCACTAATACTAATAATTCACTTTATACAATTCCATAATGGGTTATTTTTATTCACTTCTAGCTGATACACGAGATAAAGCAGGCTTAATTGTGAGCATGCTAAGACATTTAGAGGTTTTTCGAATTAGAAAATTGATATTTATAACGAATTTTTACTTAAATGAATTCATTGAAAACGATTATCTTTTATTACGATTTGCAACGTTTTGAGAGGCTAAAATAAGAAACAAGCCAGAAATTGAACAAAATTTTTTGAAAATAGTAGAATTTAGAAACTTTACTGGGAATATATGTATTTTATCCAAAAGTATAAGTAATTACGCAAATAAATTTGCTGTTAGTAGGATTGGAAATGGGGTTTTTCAAACTGTGACAGACTGCTCAATTCGAAAAATTCTTAAGAACCACATACACATGGGAACATATACTCTAACATAACAGAGGAACAAATTCATCAATGTTTACTGATTGGATAATGGATAATTGATTGGATAATGAAAACTCTAAGTTCTTTATTTCTGATTTAAGTTCTTATTTGAAAATATGAGTAGAGAATTTGGCAAAAGAGAAACATTTTTTCAAAATGACGAAATTAAAAGAAAGATCCAAATTATTTTTCCCTTTTCAAGCAGATTGGTTTGTGATAGTAAGAATTTAAACTAAATTTAATTAAAAATACACTGTGCAATGTCTATATACTATTAGTTTCCTTAAAATAAGTGTCGAAATTCTGATATCTTAAAATATCGATACTCATATCAATCAAGAATAATGAGATGAATGATATTTTCTGATTGTTAATGCAAAAAATTTTGTCCAAAGAGTTAATTTAATTAGTAAAGTTTTCATACATCTAATTTGATGATATAATTTAATTTGAAATAGTCTTAATGATATTTGAGTGTTATGACGGCAAAAACGTTAGGTTATATATAACTTCCAAGTAATTTATTTGAAAAAATATTTTAAAAGTAAAGGAAAAAAGTGAGTAGGATTTTTAAAAATTCAACGGATCTACATTTAAGAATTTATTATACCTAATGGCTTGATATTCAATACTTATGAATGAGTTCATTCATATTATCATAATTGTTTCAAGTCGTTGACATCAAAATAATTTCTCTAACCATATTTTTTTGAGTAAAATTATTTTTAATTTATTATAAAAAATAAAAATCCATGTTGAGTAAATTATTGTGCATGTGTACTAGGGATGCGAGATTACAGCAAACACCCACAAAGCTTGTTGGAGTTCCTTTTTGTTGGCAACAAATATGTTTCTAGATATACAGTGGCCCTAACGCCAGTTGTTCTGACAAGATGACTTACAAAAAAATGAGGATTATTAGGTCTTCAAAGAGTTAAGAAAGATATACGTCTCAATCACGTATGCATGCATAACATCTGCCAATATATTAACAGTAAATCTGTTTTGATAAATGTGATATCTTATCGTGTTACATGATTGTCACATCACTGAATACAGATATTTTGATTCTGAAAGACATAATCTTGAATGAGCATTGACTTATTCGTGAATAATATATATTAAGGGAAGTCAATCTGTACAGCAACCTCTTGTAAGTATCCTCAAGAAAATTTTACGCGAAATGGAAAATATGAGTGTGGACATCAAGGATTGCACACTTTGTAAATCACTTGTCCTCTCAATTGAAAATTTAACTATTATATATTTCCTTACAAAGAATTTTCTCATACAATCTACAAATGGCTCTCTAATTTCTTTTCGCAACTTCTACGTTAGATGGATATTTACCAGTTAAGGATTCATGAAATGCTATTGCTGCAGGAAATAATAATGGCAAATGCCAATTTCTCCCAATGACAGCTTCTTTCGCTTGATACTCACGCGCACACAATATGTCCTTAACTATCTTCTGTAGTTTCGGAAGGAGAAATGATTAAATCTAAGATTGAATTAGCATATTAATAGTTAAGATTATTATGTGGTGAAACTTACTCTTCAGATTTTACTTTAAGATATTTTATTGTTAAATTTAATTTTAAGAGTAAATACATTTATAACTACTAAAGTTATTTTAATTTAAGTTACATTCATTTATTATAAGATAAGAAAATTTTAGATTAAATTATAATAGGAAATTGTTAAGTTAAATATTATAGTAATACCTAATGTATCTCTTAAAAATAGGTAGCAAGTTTAAAAAGTTTAACCAATAACTCAAGAATTTCTCTTGATTTTTAAGTAGTTTTTTAATGGGCATACGTTTAAATATGTTTTTAATTACAGTTATTAATGACAGTAAGTGTGAAAATTTATGAGCATTTGAAGGAGCTTGTTCTTCTAATTTTGTTGGAGAGGGGATGCCTTAGTTTCCGCGTAAGACATCTCTGGCCTAACAAAGCTATTTTTAAAAATTTTCTAGTTTCTTTTGTTTTTTTAATTGGTTAAGTTGATATATTTTTGGTTTCGGGGAATGCAGTTTATCCCCTGTAGCTAGCTGGGTGGATGCTCTGGCAATTGAAACACTTAGATTACTCATCTTCCTATGAGGGCAAGGCAATCTCTGTTATTTGCTCGTACCCCCATACTTAAAGCAATAAGATGCCATTCATCACTGTGGTTAAATCTCTAGAAGTTGAAATACTGCATCACCGATTTGGGTTCTCTGTAGTGCTTCAGATTAATGTTAGTGATAAGACTTTTTTTTTTTTTTTAACGTTATATATATTGGCACCATCTTTTATAAGCACAAACGTGACTTAAAAATGGAGGAATAGGTTTGCTGTTTTTTAAGTTTGTCATTTTGATAAGACTGGCATGAAAACCAATTTTAGGTCTTCAGCTATTTCATCACATTTGGTGGTAATTGGTAGTCCTCAAGTTACATATTTTTTGCTTTTACTTTTTATAAAAATACATTCGCATCTGGTGACACTACGGAGAGAGGGTGCTGAACAGCTGAGTTATGTACCGCCACACTGGTTCTGACCAGGTATTATGGTATAGGGTGGTATTGGATATCACTCTCGCTATCCTCTAGTGCGCATTGCTGGTACTTTAAACATTTAGCGCTGCATCTTTGAAGTGTTGGAGCCAGTTGTCCTTCCTTACCTTCAGGGCTTGCCCATAGATATATTTCAACAGGATAATGCGCGACCACACGGGGCACACATTGTCCAAGGATTCTTCGTCAATCGCCAGATTGAATTGCTACCTCTCCAAATCTTTCTCCAATAGAAAATATGTGGTCCATGGTTGCTCAATGATTGAACCAGATTATATCCCTAGCTGTGACATTAGATCAATTTTGGCAACTTGTGGAAGCTAATTGGTCTACTGTACCTACAAAACACATCCAAAATCTCTTTGAATCAATGCCGAGGCCTGTGGTAGTGGTGATATTCAACAATGGCAGCTACTCTGGTTACTGATTTTGGCAGGAACCACACTTCACATAAGTCTATAAATGTAATAATTTGATACTTGATCAGCATGTTATCTACAAAATAGATTTTGTTGTGATATCTCGTGTCTTATTATCTTTCTAGATGTTGTAACTTGGATGGCCAGGTATATATATATATATATATATGTATATATATATATATATATATATATATATATATATGTATATATATATATATATATATATATATATATATCTGTTATATTTGAATTCTCTAGATATATGAATGATTAAACGATGTTTCACGCCAGAATCATTTGTAGTATTTTGATTATTAAAAGAAGTTTAATACTGAGCTTACATCTCGGCATGGAAATGAATGTTGTGGTTCCCTCTGATTTTTGCATTTACGTCAGTTCAAATAATGTTCTGGTAGTTTTTCTCACGTGTGAGAAAAAAATGTTACTAGAGATCTTTTTTAATATAGTTGAGTTTATGACTGTTCTTTAAAAATTGTTTAGGAAGAGAATAATACGTGCTAGATATTAAAAGTCATAAAAGATCTTTTTACCTGTTGTCCACAGTACAGTGTCAAATTCTTGATATTGTTAAGTGTAATGAAAAGTTTATTAACAATTGAAATATCTCCTTTAATAGGAACACACAGCTCTAGTCGTTTTAGTAAAGAAGATAATTAAGTATCGAAGGTTTTACTCTAACACTTTGCAAAAATCTGCGGTTTTTTTTGAATGATATTTTAATCTCTCTCTCTTTAATATATTCGACGAAATGATTATAAAAATAATTACATAAAAATGAAGGTGCATTTATAAGTTTTAAACATAAGGATATAACTTTATACATGTCCTTGCAAACGATTTTTTATATCAACTGAATCTATTGCATCTATAAATAAGACATTCAGAAATATGCTTTTTTCTCTGGTTTTAATAAAGTAAACGTAGTACATTCTTAGAACAGAAAGTTGACCTAAAATTTATATTAAAAGGAAATTTAAAATATAAAATTTTACAATAAATTATTTAATTTCGCCTCACTATCACAAGAAACGATATTTTTTTTTTAGATAACAGTTATTTATCAAATATTATAATTTAAGCTTTTAATTACATACTCTTACAATAAATAACCTAATGTCTTCTATTTCAAAGCTATTATTAACAACTCTTCTATGTAATTTATATCTTATTTATTATATAAATTATTTAATATCCTAGGTAATTTAAACATATGCATAATTAAAATTCTTTATAATATATTCGCAAATACATTGAAAATAAATATATTGATATAAAATGAATTTTGTATTAAATGTTGCTGACTAATAGTTTCTTCAAGCTTATAAATTAATATCATTTAAAGTAAAACTATTTGCTTAAAAATTAAAAATACTCTCACACAAAGATAGTTATAGAAAACGTAACTGATACTTTTGATCAGTTATCAATGCTTGGACTATCTTTTCCTTTAAATTACTGAGTATTTTAAACCATCAAAATTATAGTATAACTTTGGAATCTGCTTTTTATGACAAATTTAGTTAGGTAGATTTGAATCTTAACAACTTACTATCTCATATGCATTATAACACAGAGAGTATACTTTTAAATTACAAAATAAGATTTAATTAAAATAACTGCAATATTTATAATTTAAAAACCACTTTAATATTAAAGTTTTGTATAAACACATATTGTAATAATTAATATTTAGTTAAAAAGTTTAAAATCATTTTGATAACATGAATATAAAATAATACGAATAAAGTACTATTTCATTTTTCTTTATTTTTACATTACAGTGCTTATAAATTCTATTTATTTCAAGTATGCTGCTCACATTTTTTTACCATTATTTTCTTATTTTTCTTCAAGAAATCTTAACAATTAAATTATTTTTTAGTTATACTATTTAAATCATATAACTAAATTTTATAAAATTTATCTCTATACTTTCTATTTTCATAATTATTAGCAATTTTTTTTAACATGCCATTTAAAGCGTTGTTAAATGTAGAAATTGCACATGAAAAATATATTTTGAATTTTACTAAAATGGAAATAATCTCATTGTGAAACATAAGAACAAACAATCAAAAATCAACTAATTTAATTATGAAATATATCTCAAAATAAGATAGTTTATTCATAAATAAACTCAAAACTTATTCTAAAATCTTACTGAGAATCAGGTACTACGCATCGTTCTATACGCATTGTTTTCTTTTAGGATTATTTTTTTATTTATAAGAAAAAACAGTAGAAATGAAAACTTTTTTAAGAATGAAGAGAAAGTTGAATATGCGAAATATGGAAGGAGTAGTATGACTTTAAGAAAGAAAGATACTTTAAAATTCAGTTATTTAAGTTATTTTGATATTTTTTGTGACGGAATATAATATACTGACAGTTGAATAAAATTTTTTTTAAAATCTCACATGCATATATATTTGAATTGATAATTTCAACAGTGAAATTTTCTCCACTTTTGCCATTCCCTTGTTAAGCTTACAGTAAAAATCCAATGTTTTAAGCTTTGGGTAGCATACCAAACAAACTAAAGTACAAACTAATTTATGTTCAAAATCAAAGAGTGCACAATTTACCATTAGCATAATCAGGGAAAGTCTTACTAAACAATTGACATTTCTCTGAATTCCACGTACCACTTTCCCAAACTATTGATCTAACTTTTCAAAAGTCGTTTGATTTAAACTTTTCTAAAATATTCTGGAGATACTAGGGCTGAATTAAATTGAGATAGATATTTGTGATTGAGAGAAATGCTTTTTTGAATGTGTAATCTGCGGAAATATGTATAGGAAGAATTTTATATAAATCAAGTATGGTGTATGAAAAATCATTCCCATAGATAAAGAGATTCTCTCGATTTTGACGAAATTTATATTAATCAAAAAATTGAATTGTAGTCAATTTTAATAAAATCTAAAAAAGAAAAAGAAATTTTTAAATTGTTCTTTAGAATTTACAAACAACTTTCTCAAGTTAATTTTTTTTTATACTAACACCAAAGATATATAGACTATAATAAAATAAATATTAAATTTATTAGTTCTAAAACAATTGGTTAATATTTCAAACTAAACTTTTTAAACTTGATTTTTTAAACTGTCAAGTTGAACATAAGAGAAAACTAACATATGGAAACAATTTTTCTTAATTGCATTACTCCTTTGTTTTTTTATACTTTTGGGTTGATTTCTATATTTTAAGAATCTAATTTATATGCTGAATTAACACCAGATATAATAAAGGAAAAATTAATTGATAGATGTGAAAGTAGAATAAAAAGTACAAGAAGTTTTACTTCTAATTTTCAAACTCTTCAAAGTGCACAAATAAATAAAAATTGATTGAAATAATAAACATTTTGTTTTTGTTAAAACATTGAAACTTAAATTAAAACAAAAATGCCAATATTTTAAAATCAAATCTGAATTTTCTGCACATAGAAATGTAATCAGAAACTGTAAGAGACTTGGGATGAAGATAAAGACTTTTAATACTGAAAAGGGTGTTGCACCCAATTACAACTCATCATTTTTAAAATGATTAACCAATGAGTTACTAATTCATGATCATTTTGAAAAACTTTATAAGGAATAAATCAGTGGAATAAAATAGAAAATAATTCTGTTCAATTTAATTTTTTGTAATTGCAGCTGAATTCTACAGAAGTTATTGTAAATGCCTATACTTTATATCAATTGACTAGAAGTTATAAAGGAAAAGAAAATAAGTTTACATCTTTGAAGAAACGTAAGAAAACAAGGATTCAAATCTTGTTGTTCTGGGAGAATCATAAATATTTATAAAGTGAATGCCACAAAAGAGATTAGGATACCAAGTCTATTAAATAACAAAACGAGAGTCAAATATCTGCGAAGAAGAAAAAGAATAGCTTAAAAAGGGAAAATGGATCTAAACTGCAAAAGAAAAAGTACATATGTGTGATATTTGAGAATTTCTATATTTACATACAAGTTTGTAGAATTTATACTTTGAAAAGAAGAGAGAGACAAGGTTACAAATGAGCAACAAAAGTAAAATTGAATTTAAAAGAAACATTAAGAAAGTTTATTCACAATAAGATTGAATAAAAAAAATTATATATAATGATAAATCTCTCGCCTTATTAATGAAGCTTATACACAGAGCAATTCTATCGAATGCATTAGATAAAATTGCGATGGTAAAACATTTGGACACTAAAACTGTTTTTAATAAAAGAGAGTTAAAAAACATTATAAACTCACAGCAATCGGAATGTTACATAATCAAGTACATAAATTTATAAAAAGTTTGTAAAACAACATGTGATCTAAATGAAACCTGTAAAACACTAAATTCAAAAACGTAAAACACATTACTTAATAATTCTTTCCAGAAAAGAAAAGCTTATCCTTCCCTATTTGTAAAAGAAACATTTTTTTTCTGTTTATGAAACATTATATATTAACGATATTCTAAAAACAAGCTTTGGAATAGAAAAAAGTGTCGATATTGTAATTAAAGGAATCAAAGTCAAGAGTTAGAAGTAAAATATTTCGTCATCATTAGCGAAAAAAGCAAAAGATGAAAGTTATGTTCCATTCACAGTAATGAATTAGATGAACCGCTAAAAATTTAATTCAGCAACTGAAAAACCCACAAATGTCCTTATTGAAAACGAATGCTGTAAATTAGATAGAGAAAGAGAGTTACTCCCTCTCTCTCTTTTGTGAGAAAATATTATGTAAACAATATTTGTATTATTTTATTATGAGTACTTCAAATTTCATGAGATCAGATACTGCAAGAACTGTGATTTTGCTTAGCTTAGTAGATGAATATCACGTTCTTTCAGACATTCCATAAGAACGTATGTGAAACAATGTATAACAAATAATGAGATATTTAAGCATAGACATTAATACAATAACATTAAAAATTTTTTAGAGTTTAAATTGATGTTAATTTAGCAAATGATAAAAAAGAAAATTTATTAGAAAATAATAATACAGTTTTTAATTAAAAAAATCAAACTATATTGCTATGCCATCAACAGAAGCTGACTTTTTTGAAATGAACTCTTTTAGACTGTGAGACAGAATTTACAAATGATACTAAGCAAACTATAGATAATGCATTAAAAATTTTCAAATTATTCGTAGCTATATTAGAATAATATTCATAGGCACAAAATATTATCTTTTTTATTATTTAACATCCCATAGGGGACATTTTAATATTTTTTCCCATTGAACACGACGAGATAGTGATCTGAAACCTAGTAGGAAATAGTCTTAAAAGTGAATGCTATTGTAAGGAATTTATGCCTTCTGGGAATTATCTATGTATAGAAGGCATTATTTACATATTGAAATCTCCGAATCCAATAATCTGCCTAAAAGATGTGCATGCAAAATGCAGAAGTGGAGCACCACTCTTCTATTTTAAAAGTGGCTGGATTCTAGCCTTAACAGCAGAAGGAAGTTAATTTAACAAAAGATTAAGGTGGTCTGTTTGGTTTCATAATCATAGATATATTATAATAAGGATCCCCAAAAAGTTTAATTTTTCATGTTTTCCCCATTTAAATATTATAAATGACTTTATAACTTTACATTTTAATACAATTTTTAATATCAAAATCAATGGTAGGGATTTTGCTACCTTGAATTAAAGCGAAGTTTTATTCATTTTAGATTGAATTACTGCTTTATAGCTTCATATTCGTATTGTATTTCCACAAATATATATAGACAGCAACTTTTGTAGAAATGCTGAAATAAATAAATGCATAAAAATAGGTATTTTTTTGATTTCTGTGTTGATTTAATTTAAAACAATAATAAGTGCACAAAATATATGCCTAACAAAACTTATTTCAATATAAGTATAATCATGGAAAGTGTTTCATCATTTTGAAATACATCTATATAAAAATTTCTTATCTCATTTATTTCTTAAAATAAATATTTCATTAATCAATTTTCTGTTATCTTAAAGGTAGTGCCTTAATTCAAACAATAATTGAAAGTTTGGAAATTAATTTAAACATTTTGTATTATTATATATATATATATATATATATATATATATATATATATATATATATATATATAAATTTTTAATAATAAACTAACCTTAAAAAAACTATGGCTTGTTCATTATGCTATTACTCGTATTTTTCTGTATTAAACTAGGAAATATTTATATTATTCACAGATCTCTATATAAAATATTAAAAATTGCTATTCTATTATGTAAGCCAATTTTTGCATTTATTCTAACTTATAACATTTCTTTACATTTTTTAATTATGAATTCAATTTCTGCATCAAACAGGAAATAGAGCAAATTTAAATAATACAATAGGATGCAAGAAGGAAAGAAATGAGACAGTTCTTTTATTTTTTATAAATCCCATGCCCATAAAAATGTTTCATACATAAAGTATGGGGTTGCTGTAATCATTACAAAGGATGAAAAAATTACAAGACTTCGTTGAGTAGCTTATGATAATGATCTTTTCCTCCAGATCAAAAGTAAACACAATTTAGTATTTGAAGTTTTTATATTAGTTTTAATTTTAATATTATAGTTGTTTTTTTATTTATGTTTTTGATTAATCACATAAATTCGTTTAAAAGAAAATCTTTGACAATTCTTCGCAGAAGCCATTATTTCGACAAAAGTTAATAAATTAGTCGATTTATTAAACTTTGCGATATTTATGAGCCTGCAATTCTTCATACTCTATCTATTTTACAGCCACAGATGTTTTGAACGTTAAAGATTTAGAATCCGTCTATATTTTATCCATAAATACATTTTAACAGCTTTGTTCTGTTTTTGTTTTGACGGATGAAAGCAAAGCAATTAAATGTTAAAAATAAAATAGTTTTATTCATAAGCATTTTACATGAACATAGCACGCATTTGTTTTTCTTAAACATAAAATCTATATTTGTTTAAAATATGAATATGATTTATAATAAAAATGAATTTAAAATAAAATAATCTGTCGGAATTACATGTTAATTTCGAATGATTAGATTTTTAAAAATAGGATTAGTATAATTTATAAAAAAAACATTTTTCACTCATTAATGAATCATTTTAAATGGTAGAAAAATTACATAATATTGGAAAAAGTAAAAATTTAGTGAATTCTATGAAAACTTCCTTAAATATTTATAAGCAAGGAAAAAATGCTTGCTTACGCATTACCTTTACTAAATGGAATTTTTATTATGTCAGAAAAGTAATACATTGGTGCTTACATTTTTCTTGACAAGTTAAATTTTAAGACATGTAGTATTTAAAAAGTATGTGTCAATTACATTCAATATACACTTATATATTATACTAAATTCAAATCAAACTTCCTTATTCATTCTTTTGTAAAACATTATTTCGCAAAATTGTGTAATACAATATTTATTCTTTTAACTAATTCACTGAAGAGTTTCTAATAGAGTTGTAGTTCACTAATTTCAGATAAAAAGTATTAAAAGTGCCATTCTAATTATTTATTAAAGAGATAAAGTTATGAAGGGGAGAAAAATATTCAAACATTAGTCTTGTATTTTGATTCCTATTATCATATTATAAATGGCTCAATTGATATTTATTATTTTTACATAATTAATAACATAAATATGAGCAGCATAATATTATATACTTAAAATTTATATTTATACGATTTTCATACTTAAATTTTTGGATATTATAGCGTAGAAACAAGTTTTTCCCAATTGTATAATTCTAATTAATCCGAAAATTTATTATAATTGTTTTATTCAATGATAGAATGACCCCATATGAAGGATAATATTTTGTAAAAAAATATTTATATGTAAAACAACACGAGATACACTATATGCTATATGTTACACACATAATATACTATATGTAAAGCAACATGAGAATGCCACCTGAATGTTTAGGAGAAATTTTAATTTCTTTATTATTTATGTACATTAAAAATTTTTGATTCAAAATTATGTGATTAATTAAATTTCAAAATTAGTGCAATAATTTATTAACATTAATACGGCACACGACCATAAAACAAAACAAAAAAAAATTAAGAATCATGAATAATTTTAAAGATTTTATTTAAATTTTTACTTAATAAACAAACAAATGAATAAATTAACAAATTAGTTTATTCTAATTCATTAAATAAAGAAGCAAATGAAATTGTTTTGTGAACAGAAAAAGGTTGATTCTGTACATTGATGAAAAATAACATTCAATATTCATAAAATACGATTAATTTATCTAATAATTAATAATAACATGACATTGATAGTAAATATTTAATAACTTTTATAGTCTTGAATTCTCATTATATTTCTTTATATGATGTTGAAATGGAAACTGAAATGAAAATTTACAATATATGCTTATTCAGATTCAATTTAGAGATAAAATATAAAACTTGTGTGTTATTATATAAGCATATACATATATTTGATTACGTATGATTTTCCCCTTGAAGAAGATTTCTGTTATTATAGAAATACTGATAGAATTGTACTACATATAAAGGAATTTTAGATGTAGTAGAGATTTATATTCTTTCCACTTGTAATGGGTATTAAGTATTTAAAATTAAACTGTATTGAAAGAAAAAAATGACGAGAATTGTTGTTTATATATAAATTTATATAATTTTAAATGATGGAATATATAATTTTGTAAAAGTGCATTTTTAAATTCAATACTTTTGAAAAACTAACTATAAGAACATAATCTAACCATATATATGAGGAAATCTTTCATTTTTTTATTTAATTTTAAAAATTCTGAGATCACACTAATCAAATTTCAAGCAATAATAAATAATTATAAAAATTTAAAAAATATTTCTTCAAACAAAAAAAGGAAATTAAGTATGATAAGTTTAAAAATATCAACATCTTAAACTTAAATCTTTAACTAAAAAATATGAATGTTTTTTAAAGACCTATTTTTTATTATGAATACCTGCATTATATTTTATTGTCATTTTTACAGCGTAAACGGAAAAGGATTTTAATAAATCTATAATTGAAAATACATAATTCTTAATTTAGGGTTATTTCATTAATTTAGAAGTTTTATCTGCACATACTTTTCAAAGCTTTTATCATCGTTTGTTTTTGTACTTTTTATTTTGTTTCTATTCAAAATTTTCGGTTAAATATAGTCTCTATCGAAAGATTAACTTTTAAGATGAAGTTATTATTAAAACCAGTAGACATGAAAAGCTGAACAGTAAAGTTGAGCTAAATCAAGTTGATTCATAGGAAGTTCCTTTTTGTAGAGGTCTCAGATGATAGGATTAATTTTATGACACTCATAAAATTTATCAGAAGGAAAAATAAAACAGGCTACTTGCTGGTGTTTTATGGGTAGTACTTATACAATTATGAGCTTGAAGGAGAAGGCAACAAAGATCCACATGTGGCCGTAACAGTCTTAGCTGTTGTGGTAATGTTAGAATTTATCTTATTTATCCTGATAGATTTTTGGATAAATGCTATTTTTTATGGGAAAAAATTATTTTCAGCAGATTTTTTTATCGTTTGATTTTTGCTAACTTTTTAAAAATATCTGTGATTACAAATATCTGAGTTATCCTTTTATACGCTCTAGCATTGATTGATTGTCTTAAGAATATTAAAACTTTTAATAAAAATGAGGAATATTAGCAAGCATTCATTTTAAGCGAGTTTTCAATATAAGCTAGTTTGATTGATATATGCATTAAAGAATACATTGTTACTTATATTTAAATAAAGATCTACAATTCTTAGGAAGAAATGGTAGTCCTACAATGGATACCATCACACTGTGACATCCCAGGAAATGAAGCCACAGACGAGGAAGGGATGCACTACCTTGCAGAATCCATGTGAAGATGTTTGCTACAGATCAATCCTAACAAAAATTAACTTAGCTGTAAAGAAATCCTATATTTCCAATTTAGAAGAAGTGACAAAGAACAAAATTTGGAACTCGTCTATCCGTAACCTCCCGGTTTATCCTAGGTGTAAAGTTGTCGCTGCTTTCCACATGACCACAAGACATGACTGTCTTAATGCATATCTCCACAAACTCAAGATTGTAGGTAGCCCTGAATGTCCCCTTTGCAGAGGGGTCAGGTGATGACTTCAGACCACCTGCCTCTATGTCTCACCTGCCTCTATGACGGAAGACTCTTCCGTTATTGGGAGCCGAGAGAGCTGCTCTTCAGACTCGCGCCCTGAACTTTGTACATACGTTCTTATCATTTATTGTTCTCTCAGTATCCACATCTGGCGATAGAACTGTGTTCGTTTTCGCTAGCTGCATTGGAAAAAAGAATTCTTAGGAAGATTAATTCAAATTTGTAATTAATTTTAATTAAAAAATTGCAAATAATTAAAATAAAAAAGAGATACAACTGAATTGCCGCTTAAGAAATTATATGCATATTTTATTAAATTGATATGAAATTAGTGCATATTTTATTAATTCATTTTCATTTTATTTAATGTATAACATGATGCTGTGAGAAATGTTATTAAAATTTTTAAAAATAAGTTATTTTGAGTATTATCTCAAACATATTTTAATGAATGATTAATTGAAGAAAATATTAAAACTTTCTCAATAGCATTAAATTCAAGTGTAATTTTTTTTAACAATTGCTTGTTTTACAATTTGCTATTTTTATAATCATTAAATTTTCACCAGTATTAATTTTTCCAACGACTATTATAAATCTGTGAGGATTGAATAATATTACCACATAATATATACTGAAAGGGCATTTCACAAATAGCATATTCATGTATTATAAAGATTCAACTCTGAGAACATATGTGCAAGCAGAGCACCAATAAGATTGATATGCAAACAAAAACAGAAAACAACATTTAATTCAAATTATTCAAGGGAAGCAGGAGTAAGCACAGCAGACTTTTCACTTTGAAAATCCCTGATACTGGCTTCTGCTAACCTATGGTGAACCTAAAATTAATTAAAATAATAAAAATGTTGTAAGAATTGTTTAACAAATTTATAAAAGCTTATGAAAAAAGTATCACATTTATTTATACCCAGCACTTGTAAAAATATGCAAATTTTAGAATTTCACTTTTTTATTTTAATTTTATAGTATTATGGGTTACTGAGAAGCCAAGCATATGATTAAAATTTTTGCTGTTTTCCAACAATATTTTTCTTAGTTTTTAAATGATATATATATTTTTTACTACTGAGCTTATCTTTTGGAAAATAATTTTACATAAATTTTTGATTAAATTAATAAATCAAGAAATTTAAATGCTAAAGCATAAAAAATATTGATTATCACAATTTTTGTTACTTGACTTAAGGATATTATCTGTTGTGGGATCCCTATAGCTCCCCAAAATTGATGTGAAAAATAAAAGTCTGTTCTTAAGGGCTTAATTATGTGAAAATTTAAAAAAAATTGTAATTATTATGTTTTGAACAAGCATGTTTTTAAATATATTATGCCTTGATATTTAGAAACATTAGAGATGAAAAACTAAAATAGATGATTCATGACTTTTTTGTACAGAAGACTCCATTTTTAATATTTTCAAGAATAAATCAAGTATATCTAGTATGCAATTTCTCTACTTAAAGAAAGTTCTTAAAGAATTATGTCTCATCAAGTTCATTTTTTGTGTATTATTCAGTAGACGATTAGTATACTTAAGAAATTAACCATTAATTTTTGAAGATTAAGAGCATCTTTAGAGCATATGATATCGAAAATTAATATTAACATTTGCCATTAAATTGAAAATATATATTTCAGTGTTATAACAAATATGTATTTTTTATCAAATTTTTACAATATTTCTTATTTTATGATATTTTTCATACAAGAATTCATGAAATTATTATTTTTTGTTTTACGAGGGTTACTTTGAAATTTTTGAGATACGCGCAGACGAGAATTTACAAAATAAAAATAAATGTTTAATTTTAAAATACAAAGTATTTTAACACAGAAGATGATTTTTTACTGACTTACTTCAACTTGCTTAGCGTAGAATAGATTTTAAACAGAAGAGAAAACGGAGTTGACGCGAGAATATTTTCGCGCTATGATTTTCTACAATTTTAAAGCAGGATTAAACCAAGTAGAATGCGTTCAATGGTTGCAGTTAGCATTTGGTGATGAATCTCCAGCTCGTGCTACTGTATTCAGATGGTTTAGAGAATTTAGAAGAGGTCGCAATTTTCTTCAGGATGAAGAACACACAGGAAGGCCGTCGTCGGCAGTAATCCAGGATAATGTCTGCCATACGAAAAATGTTAATGGATGATAATCGTTGTACCTATCAAAAGATACAGAAGGAACTTAAAATCGGATCCGCAGCCATACACAAAATCATTCATGAAGAATTACATATGAAAAAAGTAGTTTGCGGTCGGGTTCCCCATAATATAACTGAGCACTAAAAAGAGAGGCGTGTCAGAATCAGTAAAGAAACTCTTAAATTGCTAAATGATGGTGGCCACCGCATCATTTCTAAAATTGTAACAGGTGATGAAACGTACATACCCATTTTTGACGTTCCAACACGTCAAGAAAGCAAAGTATGGGTCTTTGAAGATGATCCCACGCCGATAATGGTGAAAAAACAACGCTCATTGAAAATAGTGATGCATGCTATTTTTTTCAGAAGTACGGGATTGGTCAAAGCCATCAAGTTGGAAGGACAGAAGACAGTAACATCAAACTGGTATACCATTAAATGTCTTCCAGAAATTCTAAAAGAACTGAATGTTAGAATGAACTGAATGAACTAATGCTTCACAATGACAATGCATCGTCACATACAGCCGGATTAACAATTGAGTTTCTTAAACAAAAAGAAATTAAAGTGATCGAACATCTGCCGTATTCACCTGATTGTGCGACTTTTGTTATTCTATGTGCGACTTTTGGTTATTCTTTAATCTAAAAAAGAATTTACGTTGACGTCGTTTTCATTCGGAAGAAGAGATTTATGTGGCTATAAATGCATTTTTTTCATTTATTCCAAGAAATGAATGGCTTGAGGCATTTAATCTGTGGAAAATTCGTCTACAAAAGTGCATTGATGCAGGAGGAGACTACTTTGAACACACCTAAAATTTTGCAAGCATAACTTTAAAAGCCTAGTTGTATCTCAAAAATTTCAGAGTGACCCTAGTATACATATAATATATCGTTATAGTTAAAAATAACTTAGTATTACACTATACTGTAAATTAACATACTCTTATTTAATGAGTTATATGAGCAAGATTAATAATATCTTAATTTCTTTCTAAGTATTTTTAATCACTTTATTGAGTCAATAATCAAATAACTGAAATTATTTTATAGCTCTAAAGAAAAGTACCACTAGATAATTAATTTAAATTCACTGTGCTTTTGGAATCTTTCTCCGAAAATTTTTTATATGAACTGGTTTGAAATAATTTCATTTTTTTTATATGCGTTAAAAGAATAGTAAAAGAATAATAACAAAAATGTTTCATTAGAATGCCACCTAAAATAATATCAGAAAACAAAAGTATTGGCTGCTTTGAACATCAATTATTCTCCAATTTTGAATGTATTTATTATGCGGCAATTAGAAAATGTATAATAAATGCAATTATATAGAACGAACTTATCATTGCATTTCAAAATATATAATACTGGGTTTTTAATAGGTATACAGGTGTTGTTTCGTCTGATAACATGAATAACTTTTTAACGTTTTTTGGGAGTAAGTTTTTCTTTGAAATACGATGCTGTAAGTTACTGTGTTGTAGTAATGAGAAATATATTCGATATCATTTTACAATTGAGTGATACAAATATGTGATTCTTTAATTTTATAATGTTTACAATGAACTGGGGAAAAATCGTGTACACTTTTAATTAAAACTAAAAATTTTATGTACACTTTTTGTTAATCGTTACCGCTCTATCTGTTTGTGTACTTTTTGATGGACAAAAGTTAATATTATGTTATGAAAATAGTTTTTGATTTACAAATTATGCTACAAATGATTCCTTTCAAACTTTTATAAGTGCACAATTTGAATATATCAAACATATTTTTTTTCAAAATCATCTATTATTAATACTGTGAATAACATTTTTCAAAACTTATGAATATTTTATAAGGCAAACACGTTTAAAATTTAAATAAAAACATTACAAAGAGTATATTCAAATACAAAACTTATAATGTATTGAACTGGTTTTTTATTATCGAATATGATATTTAGATTAACGTCATAGATGTAGTTAAAACTACAACTTTCTCAAAAATTACACACATGTAATATAAAAATCAATTTAATATGTATGTAGGAATCGTTTCACAATAATTTTTCACAGTGCAAAACTATTATATGTGTGTGTGTGCATTAAATATAGAAATATTATATATATTAAAATTATATGTATTTAATTTATGAATCTATTAAATAGATTCATACATTAACTACAAATTCTATATGCATACAATACATAGATTAAACATATAAATTAAAACGAATTGAACATTTAAGAAAATATTTAATTAATAATTTAACAATCATAACACTTGAATACTTTCCATTTTACAAAAATTTTGGAAATGTACTCCAGATTTAAATAGTTAAGTACATACAATTATAACTATTAGCATAGAAATACCTAATTCCTTTTTTATTGCGAACACATATATTCTAATTTGAAATTATATTTTCCTTTACATAAATTAAATTTCCTGCATTAATTTATAAAATAAATGAAAATTCGAAACACTAAAATTGATTTTAAGTGTGAATTGCAAGAGAAAATTTGAAGTTTTAAAAAATTGAGTCTTTAACCCTTTCTTCAAATAAGGTATTGGTTTTTCATTTTGAAATCAGGGACTGAATTTCCCGAATGTTTATCTTTTAATAAGTTAATTTTTTAAACACATCAAAGAATAAATTCACATAAAAATAATATTTTAATTATTTCTTGAATCTAATGTGTACATATCAATACATATGTGTACATATCGATACAATATGAAACAAAGGAAGCGTTTTCAATACCTTGGGAATTAATTTCGAATTTTCAAATCTAAAATCACGCGAAAGCGAGTAGTTACACACAAATAAAGGACATTTTTAAAAATGTTAGATTGCAAATAAATTTTTATGAATTATCAATTAGATTTTAAATTATTATGAATTATTTATTTAATTTTAAGTTAAAGCTACTTTATTTAGTGATGATTTTATTGTAAAACTAAGTATAATAATTAATTTTGAATTGATATTTTTTGGATTAACGAAAAAGATGAACAATGAAAGAAATATCTAGTTCTTAGAAAGCGTGATAATATTTTATCATTATTTATTTTTAATCCTTTTATTTTACAATTCTTATAATATAATAAGACTGTTTTAATAGTTATAGGATTATTTATATTCTGCAAATATAATGAAACAGTTATAGGAACATTAAATATTATTTTATAATGGTAATTTAAAATGTTACAATTATCAAGAAGAATTTTCATAAATGAATTCTAAATTCAAATTTAAGTAAAATAATTTCTTATCATAATTATCTGAAAAATATGGTTGCCTATTTATCATATCTACCAAGAATACATGAATTAGTATTAAATATTATTAAAAATTGTTTTGATAACGAAGAACATAGAATCCTTATTTAATATGAAAGTTTTAATTTTTATTGCTTTTTAAATGGTGAATTCTTATAAAATAAAACGTTTTAAAAACAATCATTTTTTTATACTAAAATGTAATACTTTTTAAAATATATTTATTTTATTTATTTCAGTTTGTTTATATTTTATTTGTAAAGGAATAAATATTTTTCGTTCATAATTTCGAAACTAAATTGAACCATTAAACGTTTTCTCCCAATAACATGACACCTGTTGGTATGAAAAAATTTCGTATCGATTTTTTTTATTACTTATTGGTTTTGTATTGCATAATTTATACCATGAAGATTTATTTAATTCAATATAGGTTTTTGAAAAACCACTTAATTTGTGTTTAAAAAAAATGTGTGTTTAATTTTGCAAAATGTTCTTAATCTGAAAATTTCACTGCTTAGATTCGTCTGAGATATTATTTATTATATTTTAGTTTGGATGAATGAAAAATATTGCCAAACAAAATAGAAGAGAAATAAAACTGGCTACAAATTAAAAATTACTCGGGATTTCAGATGTTGAGGAATTTGTAAGATTTTTTTTTTTAATTTAACATTTCATTGTTATTTTAATGGTGCTAAACTGATTTAACTACGAGATACTTTAGACTAACATTTATAAAATTGAAAGTCTTACTACTATTAAATATAAAAAAATCAAAGAGCTGTGAATCTTCAAGTGTTTCTATTAAAACTGCTTAATTGCGGTCAGATTTTTACTTACTGTGAGAAAGTTTAAATTGGCTTGCTTTGATAAAAGTAAATTAAATCACTAAATGTAATATTAATATGTATGTTTGTTATTATAGCAATTATATATATATATGGTGTGACTTTGGTTTGGAAAATTTAGATTGATTTTAGTATTTAATGTGAATCTCGAGGGTAAACTTGGATAAGAAAAATAATGCATATTTTACTATAATGATCTAATTCAATCTATCTGAAAGTTCCATTATATCAAAGTCAAAGAGTTAAAATTTTCCAGGGTGTAATATGAATTCATTTTCTTTAAATTAGCATTATAAATAGAACAGCAAAGTTATGTAAATCACGAGATTTTCTTTTCTTCGCTTATCCACTGATAAATTTGTTCTCTTAACGAATAGTTATACAACCTGAAAACTAATTAGACCGGGAATTAGAGTTTAAAATGGTCTCAGAACAGCTAAAATTATAGTTGTAGTTGTTCGGAAGTAGAGGCTGAGAAAGAAATTGATGTCCGGAACTTTTGAATTGGAAGATAGGGCACTAATCATAAAATCAGTTATCTTTGATTTGTTTTGTGTGTGTGTGTGTTACGTTAGGAGAGAGAAAATTAGATTCTGTTCAACAATTATAAGAATATCTATCAATATTTGACTAAAAGAAAATAAAACATCTTTCTAATATGGATAACTTTTTTACCGTCTAGCTTTTGATTAATTACTTCAAATTTTATAAAAAATTTGATACAATAAAAAATTGTATTCAGTCAGTAATCAAATGAATAAAATAAAAGTCGTTTGTTAGTCAAAGCTGTTGTTTCATAATAACGACAAATTTTTCTTGTAGCTCAATCTAAGCAGATTTTCATATCTCATTGAGTTATATCCGTATATATATATATATATATATATATATATATATATATATATATATATATATATATATATATATATATATATATATATATATATATATATATATATATATATATATATATATATATATATATATATATATATATATATATATATATATATATATATATATATATATATATATATATATATATATATACATACAGAGAGAGAGAGGAGAGAGAATTTTAGAAGTTATAAAAAAGTCAATCATGAGAAAACAGAAACATTCTCTTGAATTGAAAATTAATATAATTCATTGTAACTGATTGTAAGTTAGTGAAAAATTCATATAATATTTAATCAAAAGAATGTATTCTATTTTATAATGCAATCACAGTGTTTAAGCTCATTTTATTATAGTAATTAAAATGCTTGAAGGTAATTGCACTTAAAGTTATACTTTTAAAATCTCTAATTTTCTTCAAGAAATAAATATGCTCTAAGGTGATTATATTTTTCTTTTAAGTGGAAATTACAAAAATGTGGATACCTAAAACTATAAATGTAACATAAATTACCAAATTTTCATGTATTTTGGCAGTCTCAAATATAAAAATGTAAGGTGATGATAATAAATAAGCTATTTAGATGCACTTGAATATTTTAAATAATTAATGATTAAATTAAACAAATCGAAAATATTTTTGTATATACAATTTTATTCGTGATACCTGTACGGAAATATTCTTTCTCTTTTACAAATTTAATTTTTTTTTTACATTTTGAAATAAATAAAATCTAACTTTAGATATCTAGGGCATTGCGTTGAAAAACTTTGATCGTTTATCTCTTCATACCATCGTTTTTATCACCATGCTGTTTTCGATACCAGAATCGGAAAAAAAAGAGAAAGAAAACGAATGTCGCAGAAAGGGAATACGCGAATCTAAGAAAAAAGAGATTCAAAATTTGAGCTGAAAAGCGATATAAAAATGAGATTAATCTACTTGTGTATTTGCCTTCTTTTTATCAACCGCGTTTTGTTATTTACTTAGGTTTTCAGAGAACATTTACTACCACTTTCACTTAGTAGATTTTCTCTTTGTCGCATGTTTTTGTTGCCGCGGGTTTTATGTTCGAGTTATCTAGCGAGAACAAAACGATCGTGGTTCAAGTAACTTAAGTTCTTTCCCCCTCGAGGAAAATGGTTTTATGTCTTCTAAACGCTATAAAGAACAACAAAGAAGCAAATATTTCTGAAAAGACGTTACTTTCCTGAACTTGTGTCATTTGCTCCCAAGTTTCTTTCTAACGATAGCTAAGCTCACCGTTAACTTTTAATGACGTCGTACTTTCCGTATAGGGAAAAAATTATACTTTGAAATATTTTAAAGCAATTTATTTTTGACTGGAAATCCCTTTTTCATTACTGAGGTTTCCAGATACTTCCTGAAAGTCTTCGAAATCCCCAGATAATATCATTTTGCAATCATCAGGCCTCAGAACTGACGGGGGAAAAAGGATTGAATAGTGTACCTCGCGGTGATACCAAGCAGTTAATAAGGCAGCGTTTTTATACACAGAAATGGAACCCATTATTATATTTTCTAAGAAGCATGTGCCATTTTTAATGAGATTTTAGATTATTTCTTATTCAATCTTTATTCCACAGGTGGAAAATAAATAAAATTGCCGAGAATATTGTTTATCATATTTTGTGAATGGAAAGTTATATGGTATTTTTATTTAAATCAGGGATTCTTAAATATTTTATTTGAAATTGGGTTTTCTCAATTTCTTAAGTAATCTCTTAAATTAATTTTTTATTCAGATAAAATTGTTATTATATTTAAGAATTTAAAAATGTATCAAATGTTTGCAATCATTATAAAAAATGAATAAGTGTATATCTTATTTATGTTTATAAGACCTTACATATCTAATTTAAAGGATGAATAAAGTTAATTATGAAACTTATATCTTTTTTTACATTTTAACATAAATTTTACTGTAAGGAATTTATTTTTAAAGAACGATTGCTATTAAATGTGGAACCAAGTTAAAACTTTGTTTATAATTTTTTGGATTTTGTGAGAAATGTTTATGGACAAAGCAATAACAATTACTAGTCTTATGCTTCAGATAAATTAATTTCTTGTAAATTTAAAATTACCTACATTAATTTAGAATCAGAATCAAGGGCAAAAATAATTTTTTTAATGAACTGAAGAAATAGTTCATGAAATAGTTCTTTTACGAGGAAAACTTCTCTCTCTCTCTCTCTCTCTCTCTCTCTCTCACACACACACACACACACACACACACACACACACACACACACACACACACACACACACACACACACACACACACACTCTCACACACACACACACACACACACACACACACACACACACACACACACACACACACACACACACACACACACACACACACACACACACACACACACACACACACACACACACTTAAAAGCATTTATATGAAAAGCATATTTTATCACTAGGAAATAAATTAAATTTAAGTAATGAAAAAGTGATTAAGGTTTGAAAATTTAGAATAAAGACTTTGATTATTAAGAAAGGATCAAAGCATGTTGAATAAATATTAGTAAAATTAATCTAAGTACATCTAGAGGATAAATGAAGAAACCAAATGCTTTTGTAGATTATTACTTAAATGTATTAAGCAGATAGAATTTAATCATGTTTAGAATGATTTAATAGAAACTGTTTAATATGATCACCTTATAGCACAGCTAAAAATGTTTCTTAAAGCTGAAAATAGATTTCTATAAAATATTGAATACATTTTTGCTTTGTATTAATGTTGAAATTGATCACGTTACCTTTTCTAACGACTTCCTGATTATACTCATGATTTAAGAGCCATTTTCTAACAGAAAATTATTTTTTAAATTAAAAGGAGATAAAATAGACTTTTAAGACTTTCTCATTGAATTTTATACTCAAATCTCAAACAAGATTTTTAATGCTACGATGAAGGAATGTTAAGAAATCTCGATACTCTTAACCCAACAATGTTATAAAATGTTAGATCTCATCAAATTATTATTCTCTCAATTTAATGTATCTTAGTTTGTTTCTAATGACAAAATGTAATTTTTAGGCAATTAATAGAAATTTTTTACTTTTGATCAAAATTTCCTCATTCATAACAATCTAAGGTTTCAAAGCTTATTGATTTATATGCATTTGAAACTGCAGCATTTCTTTGTTTCAATAAAGATGAGTCTTTGTAGAGTTAAAAAATTATCACAAATCTTTAATTTGAGTTAAACGAAAAAAGTAATTTTACTATGTTAAAATGATAATATATATTTCAGAATTTTAATATATCATAAAATGATGAAGACGTTGAAGTCACTAATGATTGTTTCTAAATATGAAATTTGTTACTAAATATGAAATATACCTTAAATAATACAAAATATAGAGTTTTAATGAATTTATAGCAAACGTAACTGTTTTAATTGCCTTCTCTATAAGCATTTAGAGAATCATCTATCAAATAAATCACAAAAAAAAGCCATTACCTCACATTAACTAGAAATTGTATAAATGTGACTGATGGCTGAAGAGGTGATAAGTTGTTGGGATCAAAATTGTACACTTGGCAATATAAATTAAAATTACATGGAAATTAAACCTTAAATTTGTGAAGATAAGTATGAAAATGTATGAGAAAAAAAGAAAGATCTCTTAAAAATAATGAATATAAAGTAAATATTTGTTACTTAAAGTGGCATTTCTTTAAAAAATTATAAAATTTTTCATTAGAAATTAACTTCTATCACTTTTTGAAATATATATTGTACTTTAACTATTTTTTTGTTTCATATATTTTTAGTATAATTAAAAAATAGAAAACATAACTCGAGTTATGTTATAAAAATCTATAAAAGGAAAAGTTTAATAAAAATTTAAATGTTTCTATTATAAAATACTTACAAAATAAAACAATTAATTTTACTTTCTACAAAATTAACAAATCACATTAGATTTGCTAAATTAATGACCAGAATAAGGAGCACATAATACTCATATAAATGTATATGCATATAAATATTAGCATATAAAATTTGCAAAAATAATAGTTTATCTAAAATGTTTTTCAAGATTTGAAATTTCAACAGTACATAAAATATTTTGCATCGAAAACTCATTTTAAATCTAAAATTTTTAATTGAGAAACTTCAATTATATAAAATGTATCAATTCAGTTCATTTAAATTTAAATGTTAATAAAATACATTCAAACTTTAAATTTAAATGAGAAGAACATAAGAGTGCATAATTTGTACACATTCCTGCAACGTTATATTTAAATAGACAATGAAAGCCCTTCAGAAGAATTCCCATCTAACAAAAATTTCTGTGTGTTATACATTAAATTCTCTTGCTAATGAAGTGCTAATCATATAGTATTAATAATAATTGCTATATTTTTTAGTTATTCAATATTCTAAATTAATGTTTCATTTCAATGAGACTAATATAAATAATATATTACATATTCCTTTAAATTTTGAGGCAGTATTTATTTGAGATTTTTTTATCATTATTTTATTTATTAAGTTAAATATAAAAGAAGTTTATTAAGTTAAATTTAATAAATTAATCAGAGGTATACTTTGCTATTTTTTAAACTAAGCAACTTTGCCATTTGTTAGTACTAAATATTAAATAATTTAATTATATATATATATAATTCTAAGTATTAAAGTATTTATCTAGCATTTAGTACTAAATGCTAGATAAATACTTTAATACTTAGAATTATAAAATAAAATAAATTTACATTGCTATTTGATTATCAAATATTTTAATATATAGATTAAAAAATTAGAAGGCAATATAATTATTTTCTACATTATAATTGCAAGTCGTTTATTATTTTAAAAATTTTAATAATTTGACAAAAGAAAAAACATTGAATTTTGAGATATTGATGACATTTTTGATTCCTTTAATACTAATGTGTATAAATTGTATGAAGTTGTCATATTGTATTAAAGTAAACTCTTAATAAAGAGAGAGAGAGAGAAAGATTATATTGGAGCTGATAAATATTAGTTAATCATAAGTAAGGATTTACATATTTATGTTACATAATTAAAAGTAAATACTAAAATAATAAAAGATATTAGAAATCACGTTGTAAAATGATTTATGTGTTCTTTTACATTCACTTAAGATTTTTTATGTAGGTAGGTAATCAATGTCCTCATAGCAATGTCCACCACCATTGTATAAAGTTTGTGAAAGAAACGAATTAATCTTTTGCACAAACAACACGCACAGATAATCATGCGAGCTGTTTGGTTTCGAGAAATGTGTGATCATCAATTATCTTAGAAATGGCCGATCTATGTAGGATATTTCCATCGAGCTGAACTACTCAAAATTAAGAGCAGTCTATATGATTCCTAAAAGAGAGATGAGCCTTGACTGTCGGAATAAAAGTCAATGAGCAAACCTTCGAAACCGAAAGTTAGTATCCAGATCAATGCAAAATTACTACAAACAATCAATGTACTCTATCCACCAGGACAGTTAATTGATATCTGAAATCGTGCTGATTAATACTATTAGTAAGGAAGTCCATTCTCTAAATTAAACGATCATACCCTTACCCACAAATTTTTTTTATCACTAAACCCAATTCTCAGAATAATTTTGTGAAAAAAGTAGAGACAGAGAACCTGGAACACTGGAAAACCAATACCATGGAATGGCGAATCAAGTTTCACTCTGCATCTTTCAGATGACAAAATCTGGGAATTTAATCTGTCAGAAGAACGCCATTTACAGGACATTTATACTAACATGGAAGTTAAGCAAAGATATTATTGTGCTTTGTGGATGCTTATCTTGAAATGACTCGAGCACCTTGATCACAATTGTTGATAAAATAAACACCTTAATCTACCAAATACACTCTGAGATAACGTATTTTCTACATTGTGGTACTTTTATGGATTATACTTTTGTTATTTATAGAAATAATAATGTTAGGTGATGAACTGCAAGGTCCGGCGTGTGTTGATAAGGAGAGAATAGGGATCAGCGCTTTGACCAACTGGAGAGGATCTCGAATATTTATCTCATCGATAATTTATGGTATTGAATTAGAGCGTTGATGGGGTGCTAGAGCGTTCTCTATTTGGAGTGTTGATAGTCAGAAACGAGTATGTGCACTGTTTGATTGCATTGTTTGTATCAAGTGAAGAAACCGGTATGCTTAGTGTTTTCGTCTAGCTAAATAGAAAAAAAATACCTATCATAACCGTTTAATAGATTAAGTGTATCCCATAAGGTTGTTGCTACAACTGCCACTTTTGGAAGATTCATTATTAGTACTTAACAAGGTGTGCCTTTTAATCCTTTAATCCAAGTACTTATTTAAAAATACCGTAATATATTATCACTGAAAGATGTAGTCTAATACATACTGTTCAAAAAATCTCATATACTGAAAATATGATGATAATATATGGAATTAAAGCAATTTCTAGACGATTCTAGAAGTATTGTGTGTGTACTTCTTCAATTTTTAAGTTTTCTCTTGTTTTGAATTCGTATGAAAATGATATTCTTCAATATGAAATTCTGTATCATATATGGATTTATCACTTCAATGAAACAAATTTACATTGTTTTCTAGATATATTTGAATATGTCGAAAGAAAACTGGAGTTGTTCGTTCAGTAATTTTCACAAGTTTGTATCATCTAATGAAGCGTGACTCTCTATCTTTAGTGTTGCCCATGGTAAAACCTTATATGTATTTCACAATAGTATTTATATTGAGTATAGTTTACTTTGTAGTTAATATAAATACTATTGTGAAATAAAAGCATGTGTGTTTTTTTGAAAATATTAATAAAGGTTAAATAAAGGTTTCAACAATGCACCGTATATGAAATTCACCATTTATTTATTGTATGCTTCTTTCAAGACGTTGAAATTTTAAAGAATTGTCATTTAAATTAATTTTCATACTAATTTCTGTTTTTATTTTTAGATGCATTAAAATGAAATAATATAGGAAAAATGTTTGTTTTTTCTCTTAAAACTCAATTAACTTGTTATCTGATTTTGCAATATAATTTCATGCTGATGTCATAATTAGATTAATCAAAACTAAATAACTATTAGAAAGAGAATCCATGTTATGAACTAACTTAGTGTTAATGGCGAACAGTTTTCTTAAAAGCATGAAATTTTAACATAAAAATACAATAATTTGGATCCTAATCTTAAATTAAAAACCTAATTTAGTAAAATTAGAGAAAATTTGGTTTTTTATTTATTTTTACTGAAAACTGGAAGTTTATTCAAAAACTCACAATAAAATATCTGATGTGAATTTGATTTAAAATCGATAAGAATATTTTTATTCTTTGATGAGAACAATTTGCTTAATTCCAGAAGTGCTTACTAATGAGAAATTATTATTCTAGAAGGGTTTACTCGTAAAGAGAAAAAAAAATCGAAATTTAACATCTAACACTTGAAACGTTGAATCAATGCTTTTGTATACGAAAATAAATTTATTGGTATTATCAGTTTCAGAATTTCTTCCACGCGATACTCTCAATGCTCAAAGTTACAGTGATGTTGTACAGAATTTCATTGTTTTGTAATATCAGGGATTATTAACTAAATGCCAGTGACTTCATGCGTACCATAAATGACATAAGAGAAATATTTAAGAAAGTTTATAATATATTTGGTAGCTAATGCTAAAAGAATATTTTTATTTGAAAATAGGAGAGAGTATATTAATAAATAAATAGAATCACTTAACAAACAACATTACATTTGATTTCTATTTTACTTGAGAAAATATTGGTAAGAAGTTGGTAAAAAAGAAAAAGAGACTGAGATTTTAACAAATAGAAATTAATGAGAAATTGAATAATAGTTGTAGCAGATAAATACATTCTATTGATTTAACTTTCCCTCTTGCAGGAGAGGACTCAATATATCTGTGTCTTACCTGTTTCATTCACGGATGAGATGAAAATTTTCTTTATTTTGGAGATCTTCTTTCATGTTAATTGATTTACAAATTTCAGTAGCACAATTTTGGATTATTTTTAGTTAATTACATTATCTTTTCTTCATAATTTAAAAACTTATAATTTGGTCTTCAATGCAGTAAAAAGGAATGCAAATTAAAACAGTTAAAATTGAAAAGGAAAATGTACTTTGCATGGTGAGATGGAAAAATGATTATTCAATTACAAGTAACAGTAGGAATCTTTAATGTTTGATATGATGGTAATTTGGTTGTTGTTGCTCCAGAATGTTTCTTAGCATTTAGCCTTGAGTTGGACTCTAGCAGTTAGATAGAAGCATCTGGAGTTAACCTTTTGATATGGAAGCAGGGATGAAGAGAAGATCCCCAATACTTGGCCTGCCACTGCCAGAGCTATCATTTGAATGGGAGGACGTTGCAACCACGACTATTTGATATGAATTTAATTACTACGATGGATCTTTGGTTATAAGTGGAAACTCACTACCTTCCGATAATGAGAACGACACCCTAACCAACCAGATCACATCAGTTCCAAGTAAATTTGGTGCTACTAAAGTGATACAACTTTAAGCGACATTACTGTACAAACTCTACTTGAAGAGAGCTCAAAAGTGTACAAAATAACAGGCAGGAAAAAGACATGAATATTTTTCAGGTGTTCAAAACTAAATTAAAACAACAAAAAATAATTTTTAACAAATCTTCTCAAACTTATTCAAACCGCTCCTGTGCACCCATTATACAAAACGTTACTGGAATCAGCAACGGCGAAAAGATCCACATATAAATAAAAAGTGTGCTATGGAAATGATAAAAGCTTTTAAAGATACTAAAATAGCTAAAAAAAATTTTAATCACTGAAAATTTTAATCAAATTATGACGAGAAGAATCATTAGCGTGGAAGATATATCATAGAAATCTTTGATTATATTCATTAAAGAAAATAAAAAGTTTCCATTATATATATATGTATTTATAAAACCACTTATAAGTCAGTTGTATATCGGTCATTAAGACTTGTCCCCATAACCTTTGAAAAGTTTATTATTAAATACGAAGCTTTTTAAACTCTTTTCAAGGAACAACAGGAATTAAAGATATTGTAGTGTTGTTGAAAATACTGTCAAAATAATTGATTGTTTTTTTTAAATGTTTAGGCATTGTAACCGAATCATTGCTAGAAATGGCAGGAAAGGAGATCGATTGATGAGATTAATGAAAGGTTAAATTGTCAGTTTTTTGCACACGAGGAAATATATCTTATAATCCCTTAAATTAATCATCAAGGAGCCTTAAGTGTAAAATACGTGCTGAAAATATAATTTTGCAGTTTCTAATTAAAATTACTAATTATAACTACTAATTAGGTGAAAAATCAGACCACATTTTGAGAAGACAACTAAAATAATTTTTGATGAAGATCGAAGCCACAAATATGGAGATTTACTTCTCTATAACCACGAAAGATGGATGAGTAAAAGAAAAAGATTTGAAAAAATTTGTTGCTATTCCAAAAAAATCTGGGAATTTCTTCGTAAATTTGATTTGTCTGTTATTAGAAAATTAGTAGAAGAAATAAATTATTAATTTCTATCAAACATGATAAATGATTTCAATATGTTAATTATTAGTTTACTATAGAAAGAAATCCAAAAATAAATAAATCATTATCTGATTTTTGATAAAGAAGTTAGAAATAATCATAAATAATAGATTTCAAAGAAAGAAAATTTTTTTTATACCTATCTTGGAAACTGTCAAGTTATCCATTGTCCTTTTTCGTCATTGTCAGTTTAAAACACAAAAATGATATTGTGAAAATTTCGATTTTAGTTTTAAATTGAAGAGATAATAGAGTAATTCAAGATAGGATTAAAAAAATTTAATAACAGAGTATAACTTTACATGAAAGTTTCACATACAGAAGAAAGCTTTACTTAATATCACAATAGAGAAACATGAGTCTACCTATAACTTGAGCTGTAGGATCTTTCAATTTACATTTTCCTATATCTGTAAACCAATGACATGATCCACAATCATTTGTGTAGATCAGAAAAGAAAAAAAAAAGATCGCAGCTTTTTAAATTCTTACGGAAAGAAAATAATCAAACTTAAAATGATTTAGATTAAAAACAACTTCATAGATTAAAAGATAATGTCAAAAATAAATATAAGAACTGACTTATTGATTATTTGACAAACAGATACTTCAATACAAAAATTAACAGTCGAGTCTCTAAAAATGGATTTTCGGGAATTCATCTATAAAAAATTTTGGCAAGACATATGATAAGAATTTTGGTAAGACAAATAGTCTGGTAAGACACAATTTTAAATTACTTCAAGGTTCGAAGTTTTTAGAATGCCGTACTCATTTAACTTGATAATTAGTTTGAAATTGCCTTGACAATTTTTGGCTTAAAATTTTACAATGTAAAAATTTAAGGAATCGACATCATACATTTTATTGTTAATAAACAAGAAATTTCTTCTATAATTTCAATGTTATTAAAACGTATTTAGCTTACGTGTTTATTAGAACATTAAAAAACTTGTACAAAAAGTAAATATTTGTGGAGAAAATTTATATAAAAAAAATCATGATGTCTAGAATATTATAGTATAAAATAAAGCATAACACTTTACATATGATTGGTCAACAATTTTATGGAAACATGAAATGACTCAAAAGGAAAGCACTCCTGATAAAAAAAAAATCTTTAAATCATGTGCATGAAAATAAAAAAGGTTAATATTTTAGAAATTAATAGAAAATAAAATAAAGGACATGTTTTTATATCAGAGTTGTAAAGGTGAAAAAGCAAGAAGTGGTTTAATTTTGTTTACTTCAATATTATGCTAAAGTAAACAAGCAATTATGTCATCATATCAAATTTCGAACAAATGTTGAAAATGTTCGACAATTAATAAAATTTATAAGAAAAATAGTATATTTGTAATTAATTCTGAGAACGAAAAAGTTTTGTTTATTTATCCCTGCGTGGTTCAGAAATTATAATTTTAAGTGAATTACGAGTCACATATTACTAACATACACGACTTATGTAGGAATCAAATTCATAAACTATTGAACTGAAAATCAATGTCTTAGCCATTTAGTCATCAGCTTGTCACATGTGTTACATTTTTATGCGTGGTTATATTGGGTGGGATGATTCATGGAAATTATTTTACGTCATCAATAAACTTTCTGAAACGAATACAAAAATAAACAATGATTTCATAGTTATATTGCTATTTAGAAATCTTCTTTTGAGTTTTGATAACTAAAATAATAATTTTATACACATATGGATATATTTCTGATGAATGTTTGTCAACGGTCATTTTTTGTACACGAGAGCTAATTAGACTGGGACCTAGGGTTTAAAGTGGATTCCGACCCACTACAAACATCCCTGCCCAAGGTGGGATTCGAAACCCACGAACTGTTGAACCGAAGGCAAGAGCGCTAACCATTCGGCTGCTAGATCGGCTTCTAATGAATGTAATATTGAAACAGTTTAGAGAATACCAAATAGAACACTCTTATACTCTGAAGAGAAATAGCATAAGAATTGAACGTCATTCTAAGCCATTAGAATATTTGGCACATGTTACCAGCTGGGATAAATTTCATTAAATAGTGGGATTATTCAAATGTGACAAGGTTAGAAACAAATAAAACCAGCACAGATCTCAAAAGATATGTATGTTCCTGTTATTTAACACAGTTCCTGTTATTTAACTGCGATTGGGACCAAACGAGGAATCTTCCACTTTTCAAAGAATGATAGTAAACTGTGATAAGACCACACAATACGATGCTGAAGTTGCCATAAGGAAACGAAATAAACTTTATTACTGACTCATAAACTTTATGAAAAGATCTAGCTGTGAATACTTATAAGAGTTTCTTTAACTTCGATTGTACATTGACATATTTTGCTGAAGATTCCTCCATTTACAACTTCAGCTTTATATATCACATTTTTCAGTTTATTAGTTTTAACGGCTATTTTTCATAATTATAGTACTTTTGCGGACCTGAAATCCTTTTAACAGCACAAATAGCTTTTAAAGTAAAAAAGAAAAACAATGGTTTTAACTGTCGATATGGAGTTTTTTTAAAGCATTATAATAATTCACAGCATGTTATTTGAAAAAAAACTATATCTTAGAACAATGAAGTACAATTACAGTTATTAGATCAGAGGATATGAAATACTGGATTTTCTTTACGCAGGCATGTTTGTCTCCTTGTTTCTGTTTTGTATTGACTATAACCGCATTTATTTGTGACGAATTGATGAAATACACTTAGAAGAGATATGGGTTTTTCAACAGAAGGAAGCAACAACTCATAATTCATGGTATTCGATTGCTGTGCTGCAAAATCCCTTCTCTTTGTGTCTCTTTTCAATGAGAAATGGTTTGGAGTAGTCAGCGCATTCTCCCGATTTGGTCCTACGTAATTTATTTCTTTTAGGGTATTTAAAGTCACATATCTGTGCCCACCAACAAACATTGGTATATCTGAAAAGAAATATTCATAAAGAAACGGCCGACATTTCCACCAATGTTCTTTAGGAAAGTTCAACAAGAGTACCAATAATAGCAGGAGTCACTTGCTCAGTATGATATTTAAAACTATGCAAACTAAATCTTTAATTTTTAACTTTTATATCCAAAACTAAATAAGAAGATATCTTTAATAATTTATATATATGCTATTGCAATACAAAATAAGAAAGTTAGCTGGCCGCAGCCTGTACATGCTTTTAAAAACCGCATTTCAATAGGCATCAACTTATACTGTTCTATGAAATTGTTAAATTGAATGAACAAACTAAAAATTTATGTAAATTAATTTAAAAAGTATAAAGTAATTGCAAAGAAGGAGCTTTTGCTTTAATAATATGAAAAGGAAGCTGAACTGGAAATATATTTTCGATGTTATAATTCGTGGAGTAATGGATGAGTTAAATGTGATAAATATCATTCTTAACTAAAATCAGAAAAGGTAGCATTTAATGAAATATATTTTTTACAGTTCATTGGGAAATTTTAAATACATTAAACTTTAACTTAAAGAGAGTAGTAGTTTGTAAATAGTAAGCTAATAAATGTTAAATCATTTTCTAAGAATGTGTGTGTGTGTGAATTTTGTTACATATAGTTACAAATGAGTTTTGTGCAATAAATATTAATATATTTGATATACTTTGACGTTATGAATGTGAAATTTTCTAAAATTAAACTATATTTCTCATTGAAATCCAACATAGCAACAAACTAAAAACCAACACTAATTTTGTTTAAAATTTCATGATAAAAAATGTTTATTTTTAACCAATAAGAACATTGCTCATTCAGAAAAGTTTGAAATGGATGATTTTTATCCTTTTTAAAGGAGAGAGTTATACGAAAGTCTGATTAAAAGTAAAATATTCTTATACCTTTCATAAGCCTATTAATCATAAATTCAAACAAAATGTAATGAGTATTGGAAATATTAAGGAGCATTTAATGATCTTCATTTTCAATCCTTATCTATATAGAGGGGATAAATATTTTTTAATGAGTATGGCTATGTGTTGTGTGTACTTCCAAATTTGCCTGGGTAATTCCGCTAAAGCAAAAATGTATTAATATATATTTAAACATTTAAGAAAATACTCTTAAGGCATTTAAGAAAATATTCTTAAAGAATTTAAGAAAATATTTAAAGTGTGTTCACAAATTTTTTATAATTGAATGTGAGTTCGAAATTTTTTGATAAAGTAGTTCAGGGTTATTTAAAAAATATTAATATTTTTTACATTGGAAAGTTTATTTGATGTTTTATAGTAAAAAAGTATTTTAACAGTTTTTTACTAAAAACAATAAAACAAAATATAATATTTTTAAGTAACACTACGGGAATTTACAAAATCATTTAAAAAGATATGGAACTTAGAGTTTTATGTTATGATTGAGAAAAAAAAAAAAAAAAAAAAAAAAAAAAAATAGATTTGCGTGCAAAAAGAAATGCCAATAATTGTGAGTGCCAAAAGTTTGATAAAAATAGTTTATATTATAATTAGTTCAATATAACAAATAATTATACTTAGTAGTAGGAAAAATAAAATATCAATTATTTAAAGTTTTTAGTGTATTGCATATTTCATAGTCTGCATCATAAATCTTTTATGAGAAAGAAAAAATATAAATTAGCAAGTTATTCTGATAATTTAAAAATTTCTTAAATTTGATTTTGCGACGTGAAAAATTTATTCCAGAATTGTTAAATCCTTTAAGGATCTATAATAAATGGTTATGCAGAAATAAATGAATTATTTGAAAGCAATAGTGGAATAAGACGATTCACAGCAGAAAGAATTTTTTTAGGTAAAAAATAGAGAATTCTAATAACACCATAAATACTAATAAGACCATAAATCGAAAGAGAGAGAACGAGAAGTGTGAAAACAAAAATATGCATTGTAAAATATAAGATCCAAAAGGAAGAAAACGTTAAATCATTGGAGAAAAGAAAAATGTCTTTCTCAAACTCTGAACTTTGAGAAGTATACCCTTCCTTTGTCTATCCGAGTGATGATACGTGAAAGAGAACTGTAATTCTCCATTTCACCCTCAAGAAAATGCTTACATCTGCAATACTGAATACGCAATCAAAAGTAATTTAAGTACACTAATGCACATCAGTGGTATAAAGCTTCATTTGGAGAGATGAAAAGCGTCTTTAGGAATGATACTTTTGAAGTGGTAAACAAGCAAACTTCGTAAAAGTGCTTTAGCAATCAAACTATTTCATTGAATAAATTTTGAGTGTGAATAGAAGTTTTCATAATAAAAGAAAAAGCTTTATTTATGATAAAAATGAGAGTACTTGAAAAGCATGTATAGATTTTTGTGAGCGTTTTATTCCTTGTATTGCACTTTAGTACAACTTGTTTTAATGCATCCATTTTTGCAGGCATAAGTGTCTGAAGTTTCCTCAAATTTTTTACATAGTAAAAAAACACTTAATTGATATATTCCCATCATTTCCTAGAGCAGTTTAATTATATGTGAACAATTAAATGATATTTCTTTAACTACTTTGAAGTATTAGATGTGAAGGGAAAATGAATAGAAGAGCAAAAGAATTCTACATAAAAATCAAATAGTTTTCTCATAAATAAAGAATACATATCTTAATAAATTTTTGTCCTAAAATAGGTTTGAAAATGCTGGCTATTTTAAGTCAAAGTTATTTAAAATGTGTATTTTGAAAATATAAGTTTATTTTAAGCAAAAATATAGGCTTTGGATACGTCTACAAGCATTATGGAATATTCTTTTTAAGACTGAGATTCAAGAATGGATCAACTTTATGTGCAAAGCAGCACTTATTACACGCTAAACACGGATTTAGGACACATAATATTTGCAGTAATGTTAAGCATCTGATTAAATTTTAGAAAAAAAAATTTTGGTTTTTATTAAAAAAAAATTGTACATTTTTGTTTTGAAGAGACAGGTGAAATTTTTTCAACTCTCAAAAACAAGTTGCTGGTATCAAAGAATAATTTATTTAATTGCAATAAATTTTTGAATTCAAATTAAATATTTTTGTTTTCCATAAAATTGATATATGAATATTCCAAAAATTTGCACACATTTTAGTATCACATAAGAATCCATATTTAAATTTTCTTAATCATTGTTTACAAAATTATTAGAAAAGCTTAGCACTCATTTATTTTCTTTGAATTATTTTGAATTTCTCAATACTTCTTTTTATTAAAATGTTTTCATACGAATGAAAATTAAAATTTTCATTCGCACGAAAACTTTTTAAAAACAATTTGCTTAGAATCAAGTAGAAAGAAAAAATTAAATTGCTTTTTAATGAGAATAAATATTTTCTTTCAAGAGCCAAATTTATATGTAAATTTTGAGTTCTGTAAGATGACTAAAACTGTAGCTTATAACTTCATACTTGAAAAATGAAATATTTGTATTAACTAAATATGCTTAGTATTTTTTTAAGTACTTATGATTGTCACAAGTATTTTGATTTGTTGCTGTTGAGATAGACTAATAGGTAAATTATTTCTTTTTATAAACTTTCTGTTATACTTTAAAATAAAACTGTATTTTTTATTTATGGGAATTTTGAAAAATACAAATCAGTGATATGTGATTAGATTTTTCTTTTATAAAATAACCTTAGTATTCATTATTTTTCAATAAATGTAGCTTTTATAGTACGAAAAGAAATGATTTTTAGCAAATAATATAATTAAGAAATAATGTTTTTGAATATTAGTTTGATATCTTATGCAAACTAACTTTAAGAAACTTTATGCATAGTTTTAAAATAATATCTTGCGATTATAACTCTAATACAGAAAACTGCGTTTAGAGAAAACAATTGTTATGGTGAAAATAAATTATATGTAACATTTGAAAATACCAAAAAGGAAACTGTTATCAAACATTATAGAGGTTTAAACAAAGATAATAGACACATCAGAAACTGAAAAGAATTTTACGTTCTTTTTGTCACGTATAATTTTTAGTTCATGATTTTTGTATACTAGTACAACTAAAGGAAAATATCTTTTGATCACATATCTAAATTGTCTACTTTTATTGAAAACATAAGGACTTTATTGAAAACATAAGGATAATTTTGAATTGTTTAACTGTTATATTGAAATACTTTTGCTCTTGCATTAAATTAACTTTTATTTAATCACTTCTAATTTTTGTTATTCGATAACAATTCTTATAATAGAAATTTCAAAGTTTATTTCTCAAAATGATGTGCTCAAATATAAAAGCAAATAAATTAGTTTAAACTGACTTAATAAAGTAAATTGATGTAATTTTTTTACATTAAATACCTGGAAATGTGAGTGAATCTGAGCTCTTTCATGTTGTGGGGATTTTCTGAAACGAAGTACTGAGCATTTTCAGCTGCACTTTAAGACGTGATCTGACATTAGAAGGATTTACAAAGAGAAGATCAGGAAATGCCTTTTGAATAATAATAGTGTTTGTTACCTAAGTAATGTGCCAAACGTCTTGAGATAATTAAACTTGTTTCAAATGAAGATAATTTCAACCCAAAGAGTAAGTTTTGATTATATTTTGAAGAATGTAATGACTTATTTAAAATTTTTCTTTAGAGTAATAAATCAGATTTTTATTTAAAAAAATAGGTACAAAAATATGTGAGAAATGTTTCTTTTATTAAATATTTACTCATTAAATGCTTAGGAATTATTTGATATACAAGAACATTTATTTCTGTAATATTGTGTCAGATCAATTTCATTTTCGCTTTAGAATATAAATTTATAATCCATATCTTTGAAGTAAATATTTTTCTTTGCAAATGAATTAAACATATTCAAAATATAAACAAGATTATCTTTGAAATATAAAAAAAATAATTTTAATTTAAAATTTATATTAAAATACACATATAAATTTAAATTTCAGCAGATGATATCAGAAACAGAAAATCGACTAATTTATTCATCCAGTAATGCACCGTGTAAGCAATGTGTACTAAAAGAATTTGATATTAATTTGTATATATATATGTATAAACGAATAAAGACAAAAAAATTAATGTGTCAGAAAAAAAAAATTTGAAAACTAATAGATACAGAAAATAAAAGTGTTATTAAGAAAATTCGTAAACAGAAAACTATTTTTTAGGAAATTAATCTCGTTACTGCTGTTTAATGGGTGATAAAAATATATTTAGAATAACAAATGTTGAATGTTGTATATATATATATATATATATATATATATATATTTATATATATATATATATATATATATATATATATATATATATATATATATATATATATATATATATATTTATATATATATTCGTGCTCACCATTTGAAAAAAGAGTTTATTGTTGGTGCCTAAGTAACAGAGATCTCGCTTTTGAAGACAAAAATTTTTCTCAATTCTCAAAAGTAGTCACATGAAAGGTTTCCAAAAGCTGGAAACAGAACACAGAGATCTTGTCTAAAAGATCTTCAAATTTCGGTTCGAGCACCAGTTTTATAAGCTCTTGATCAGCGTTGACTCTAAGAAATTTTACGGCATAAACAAGGGCTCTCATTGTGCTTCATCAATGAAGCCCATTCTCGACCGATTTCATCTTAAATCATGCTCAGAGAATGTAGAGTATAGAAACGCTTAATCGGTTTCATGTGATAAAACCAATTATATGTGCCCATTATGTTAAAATGTGTTTACCATTGTATTAGGAAAGAAGCTGCTGGACACTTCAGAACTGGAAATTTATAGTGTGGTCGGATGAATCGGGCTACATCTTATTTTGCAATGATTTAACACGTTGAAATCGGTAAGAACTCCATGAATCCTTTTTGTGTAATTTACATTGTGCAAAGGACTGGTGGGAGTTTTAAGATATTTAGTATATTCTCTGCTGGAAGGGAAATGAAGCTCTGGTGCTTTTTGAGGTAAACAAACAGCCATGAATTATCCAGTTATCTTGGTAGATTAAGTGCAACCTGTGTAAAGTTACATTTTTACTTTGATACAGCAGAATACTTAATTTTACTTGGTATTTTTCCTCTGATGGACTATAACGCAGCTATACAGTATGACAGAAGTTTCCAAACTTAATTTGTTACACACACGCACGCACGCACGCACACGCACGCACGCACGCACGCACACGCACGCACGCACGCACGCACACGCACGCGCGCACGCACGCACGCTCACGCACGCACGCACGCACAGATCGCACGCATCGCGCATCACGCACGCACGCACGCACGCACTCTCACGCACGCACGCACGCACGCACGCACAGATCAGACACGCACGCACGCATCGTGATCAGATCAGATCAGATCATGATCAGACAGATCAGACAGACATCGTATAGATCAGATCGTAGACATCAGATCGTGATCAGACAGATACGTGATCAGATTGACAGACGATCGCATCAGGCATCGCATCGCACGATGATCATGACACGCACGATCAGACATCAGACCGTGACAGACAGATCGCACGCACGATGATCAGACAGACAGATCAGCACGCACAGCACGTGATCAGACTGTGCATCATGACAGATCAGACATCAGATGATCGTAGATCACGCAGACAGCACAGATCACATCAGATCAGATCAGACATTGTGATCACGGATCGCGATCCAGACATGATCAGACAGATTGCGATCAGATCAGATTGCATCGCATGATCGTGATCGCGCGAGACAGACGCAGATCGTGAGATCGTGATCAGCAGACTGCATGATCAGTGATCATTTGCAGATCGCGCATCAGACTGCATCGCGATCAGATCGGTGACAGGTGATCAGATCAGACAGCATCGCACGCATCAGCACGCGATCGCGATCAGACGCAGACGATCGCAGATCAGACATGACAGACATCAGAAGTCGATCAGATCGTGATTGCAGACGGCAGATCGCGACAGCACAT
>CM057812.1:50879580-51054580 GCA_030067965.1 Latrodectus elegans
CTTATGTAGCTTTTTATTCACTTCCTCATCATAGACTATTAGTTTTCTCCTACACATCGATACCTTCGATAGTTGATCTTCAATTAGTGTTTGGCGCAGCATGTCCAATTTTGGACTTTGTGCCATAAAACCCAACCAACCAACCTTCAATTAGTGTTTTTACGTAAACAATCGTCTTTAATCAATTTCCCTCCTCCAAGTCTGTATTCCGATCTTATTACTATATAATTATCTTGTATTTTTTGATTCTGATGGACTATAACTTATTCTATTCTTTTTTTCTTTGTGGCATCACATTTTATTTGAATGAAATCTCAACTCGTTTCGTTAATTGAATTGCATTTCGGTCATAAAATTAACACGTAACTTTTAAAGCTCTAGGGTTAAGTCAAAATCTATCTATCAAATCCTTGGACTAGTCAGAAAAAATACAAAAATGTGAGATTTCTTCTGTTTTATTGAAAGACGAACTTCTTTGTGGAAATGTTTTTTATTGGAAAATAACAATTAATTTTTCCTAATGTCTATTTCAAATTTTAGGAAAATAAACTTTTATTTATTTACCGTTCATATCACTTTCTATTACATATCATACATCACTTTGTATTCACACCTTTTGAACAGAGCAGTTTATCTTTTAAACCCTTGCATTCTTTTTCATTACATCATATTCATATTCATCGATGGCTCATTCAGTATTTCCTTTACTTTGATATTGAATATTCATTGTAAATATAAATTGCCATACAGATCAAAGCAAAAAAGAAAAGAAATAAATTTATCACTTGAATTCATTTTGATGCCTACACAGATCACTTTATTGTATAATGAATTCTAAATTTTAGGGGACGCCCACACTGTGTTGGTCAGCATGCCTGACTGCGGATAGAGAGGTCATGGATTTCAATCCCAGCTTGCGCAAGGATGTACTTTTTCTTTCTCCTGTCTTTGTATTTTCCTTGTATGAATGGGTTGTGAATGGTTGCCTACCCTATAAAAGGATATATATGACGTTTGTGTACCTAAGGTACCAACCAAATTTCGGTTCAGTTGGAAAAGTGGAGTAGCGCACCCCTTATTGTTAGCCTAGCTGTCATAAGACAACAACAGTAATGGTCATTCTAGGGAATTTAATCCATTTCATTCAGCATCAACAATAATTGCAAAAGAAGCTTGTTTGAAGTTATAAAAATTATAAGATTTGTATGGAATCCAAAATGTTTTGTCTCATTAAGATGACTAACCAAAGTTATGACTATAATATTTTAGATTTTACTATAAAACTTTATGTTATTTTTACAAATGAATAAAATAAAAATTCCCAAAGCTCTTGAATATATTGATTAGTATAATTACATACTTTCCGTTGGGATAGATAATTGCAAAAAATGTTATTATTATCCTGAATAGATTGAAATTTACAGAGAAACTTTTACTGTCAACAAGGTCTTGATCAACAAATTAGGAAGGAGAATCATTAAAATATTGTAGATAATCCAAGATATCTGGGCTTTTTTTCTGCTCAAGCGTTAATTCTTCAAAAGGGGAGTCAATAAAAAATTCATTTATTTTTGCCGCTAAGAGAGAAAATGAAACGTTATTGTTATTGGTGTATAAATATTTATTATAAATAATTTATAATTATAAATCTTTTAATTAATATTAATACGATTTTGTATTCTACACACGTTTTACTCCTTTTAATATCTAAAAAAATATATTTTAAACTTACAAATGAATTTGAAGATTATCAAATTGATTTTTAAGTTTAAAATATCAAAAATATCAATCAAAAAGTACATTACTCAAGAACACGGTATGTGAATGATAAAAAAATATTATTTTGTGTATAATTGTTTTTGAAAAGACAGAGGTAAGAATATTCTGAGTGGGGACTGTTGGAAATTAAAATATATGCATATGTTTCTTCTTTGCATTTTTAAATGTATTAATTTCTAGAATTGTCTTTAATCTATAGAATATTTCTTATTAGGAAAAGAAAAAATATTATGAATTAAATTTTCATAAGATTTTTTTTTTTTGTAAAATCAGACTTTTCGTAATTTTAAAATAAATAATTGTTTCTTTATAAAAAATTGTAAGCAGCTTTGTACTTTCCATTAATTTTTATGTTTAAAAATAGCATTCATTTTAATTTTGTGTGATAGTTTTGTATATTTTATAACAAACTTTAAGAAATATAAGAGCTTACATAGATTAAATATTTTAAAATTAAAAACATATTTTTCTGTTAGTAATGATAAAACCATTAAGAAGAAGGAAATACATTTATTTAAAAAAAAGAATATAGAATTAAAAAATTTTTAGAATCAAATTAAACTTAACTTATCAATGAGATTTTTATGTAAATATAAAATGTATTGTATAATAAAATTTTAGCTATTAAAAGTAATAAAACACTTTATTAGCAAGATACAATGCGATAAAAAATGAAGGCTCAAATATTAACTCAAACATTTTTGCATTAGATATACAGTTTCGATGGCATGCATTACTCAATAATGAAAAATTGATGCAAACCTTTGCGAATTTTCATGTCTCAGGGAAAATATTGGGGAATTTGTTAAATACATTTCGGACGGATTTTTCTTGTCAAACAAACATGTAAGAACTTTTTCCGTTTCTAAGAGTTCTACCATCTATTTTTTTAACATTCACCAAAAGAATGTTATAAATAAATTAGAAGATTAATATTCACATATAGGCTATGTATCAAAAAATTTATTTATAATTTAAATCACGAAGAAATTTATTAAGGAAAAAACAAGAATAAAAATTAAGTAACTTATTTTATTTTAGTAATTGCAAATGTTAAACTGATTGATCGTAATAATTCGATAATTAATAAGTAACTGGTAAAAAATATGTTATTAGTTGTTAAAAAATATAGATTTGTTTTATAGATTCTGTATTTTAAATGATTCCTATTGAGAAGTAAAAACGTAAAGGGATTACAAAAAATTATTCATAATTTTCTTACAGAATTCTTCAAATGCAAATGGAATCACTTTATTTTGGAAATCACTTTTCTGAACATTTACTTTTTCTAATTATATATAATACGTCAAATTTAGCTGATTACTGATACTAAATTAAAATGTTTCAACGATTCATAAACTTTTATATTTGTAATATTCTTGCTTAAAATCTTTGATGTTTGTCTTATAGATTAAGAGTTAATCATTAACACTTTTGAAATAAAAATTAAATAGTTAAGGGAAATATTTAAGGAAGCTTAAAATTATTCCTTAGAATTTAAACTTCTAATAATAACGAAATTAATTTAGTGTTCAGTTTTTTTTATAATCTTACAGATAATTTAAACATTAGAGTTTTTATTCTAACATAAATAATAAGGTATTATAAAATATACTCTTTTATTTATTTAAATAAATAAATAATAACATATTATTAAATATTAATATATTATTAAATATTAATATATTATTTGTTTAGTTCCATTGTAGTATGTCTATTTTTGCATACATTATTTTATATTTAAAGATTTTTCATTTTCTTAAGGTATAAATATTATTTATTTTAATTTAATACAATAAGAACATTTGTTTAAATGAAATTAAATAGGATATGGAGATAAAATAAAAAAAAATTCTAAAGGAAAAAGCTGATTAAAAATCACAAGCAATATGATTTGGATAATGTGAAAAAATTCACTTCGTCAAGTTTTCTCCAACTGTTACATAAAAAATATCAAATACAGAATTTTAATATTATTTTTAAAATTTCATGTTCTATATATTTAAGTAAAGTATTATCAAAATGTTAAAATGCCGTTATAAAATATTTATCATAAAATGTAAGGACAATACAAAATATTAAATATATATAATTTTAAGAGTACTGCTTATATTCTCCATTTTCAATATTTATACAATAATATTCAATTATTTAAATAATACTACATGATATCAATGTCGTAAAAATTTTTTAATTTGTTAAAATTTCAAACGTAACAATATTTTGCATTGGGTAACTAAAAATAAGTATTACCTGTGCATAAAAGTACTGTCTGGACAGAAATATCGTTTAATTATTAAAATATTTAACAACGGTATTATATGGCATTTGGTAGAAAGCATGTATTGATTTCTTAATCTTAAATTGAAAACTCAAACTAATGGAATATAATTAAATGTCTTGTTATTTTATTTAATTAATTTTATTTCTGGCATTAGTATGGATAACATTTTTAAATCTTTAGCTACTGGATTGGATACGTTCAGCTAAATGTGAGAATAATAGTCAAAGTTTACTAATTTTTTTGTTTTAAATAAAGCAGTTTCTCATATTTAGGATATGAATAATGTATTATTCTGTGTATTATCAATTATATTCGTCTCGAGTTTACCTTCAATTTAAGGTATCAAACAGATAATACTTAAAACTACGATTTAAACTTCTTTGAATAAATCATAAACTAGGAATACATTTACATATATATATATATATATATATATATATATATATATATATATATATATATATATATATATATATATATATATATATATATATATATACATATACATATACATATATATATATATATATATATATATATATATATTGTAGAAAATAATTAAAAAAAATGAAGGGATTGAAATAAGTTTCATTTTCTGAAACAAATCATGAAAAATAACATAAAAATTTAAAGAAGACTTTTTAAGATTTCAATGTTAAATAAAGGTAAGATAAATTATATTTTTACTTAAAACTATTTTAAGTTTAAATATTTTTTATTTTTTAAGTAGTGATAAGTAAAATTGAAATTTACATCGTAAAAAGGAGAAATATGTAAAAAATAAAAGCGAAAACATTTAATTTTTTTTGAAGAAATTCACAACGACTAATGAAAACGAATTAACAGGCTAAACAGATTTAAAATTTTAGATTATTAATGATTCTGAAAAATTGAAACGTGAAATAAGTACGATTTTTAAAAATTTTATACCTGTTGCTCATGCCAGACTACGGATAGGGAGTTCCTGGGTTCGAATCCCGGTTCGGACATGGATGTACTTTATCTCTCTTTATCCTGCCTTTGTCATTTCCTTATGTGTGAATGAGGTGTAAATGGTTGCCTACCCTATAAACGGGTCCCTATGGCATGTGTGTGTACTGAAGAATTCGAACTCAACACCAAATACGGTTCAGTTGGGAAAGTTGAGCAGCACACCCCAATTTGTTATTATAGCAGGCACACGAGAACAACAAAAACATAACGCCTTGGATGAAACAGTTTATTATGGAAATAAATTCCTTTCGTGATTATAGTAAATTATCATCTCGCGTTAATAGATAAATTTTCAAACTTACAGCTGAATATATAGCATTTCTACATGGTAAATATAATTTAATAGACAAAAATATTCTATTGCATACAACCATCATGTATATTTTATAATATGAGATTTAAATTTTACAAGTAAGAACTTTAAAAATAATTTTGTTCTTCTGATATTAAAAAGAAAACCGAAACTACTTTAATTATAAAGAATTAGAAGCTAAGAAACCTAGAACCAAAAAAATTAACAATTGTGAAGAGAGTTTAAAGTGGGCAAAGGAGGTTATAACCTAGAACTGTATTTAGAGACAAATTAAATTTTCGCATTTACAAAACGAATTTCATTTAAATAGCTAATAATATGGAAATGAATAATCAAGATTAATTTAGTGTGCAAATCGGATGTAATTTAATGATGGCTGGAGATTTTTCTGCTTATTGGAAAAAATATAACTAGCAGAATTTTTCTTAAAGTTATTTAGTTTGTTTAGTTTTTGTCCAAATAAGAATTTTTGTCCATTTAATTTTTCTATTCATTCTTACAAGGTAATTTGACTCATAACTTATATGTAAATAATCATAAGTAGGATTTTGCTAACAAATCAGAAAGAGTTAGATTGGATCAGTTAGTAAAATGGTTCAAATATTTCTCCGAAAACCTGATAAGTTTAATTATAGTTAATATCGGTGATAATAATGATCGGTTATAATAAGTTTTTTTTAAAAATAATGGTTCATTATAATTTTATATTTGTAAACAATTTGTTTTAGCTTGAAGTCATATAAATTTTAAAAATTATATTTAATAGGACGGAAAAATTTGAACTGTTGAAATTATTGGTAAAGTATTTTATACATTTCTACATCTCTTAAGTATACTATATATATATATATCTATATAGATATATATATATATATATATATATATATATATATATATATATATATATATATATATATATATATATATATATATATATATATATATATATATATATATATATATATATATATATATATATATATACTGAGTAAAAAAGTAGTAGGACAGTGTTTTTTGCCAACTAATATCTCTTATTTTCTACTAACTACAAGATATTTATGCAGATTTAGTTTAATAACCCTTTTTTTCATTTTAGGCATAAATTAAACATCTACCACTAATATTAATAATAAAATTTGTATACATAATTTTCGATGCGTAAAAATAGTAGAAGGACACTTTCTAATATATTTCATTTAGTGAGTTGTTCTTTAATTAAATAAGGATTGTGTAGTCTGTTTTATCCTTTTCTGTTACGCTGTTTCTCCGTTCTCAAAAATGCCTAAAGGAATACCTTTGAACGATTTTCAAAAAGGTCAAATTTCCGCATATCAAAATGATGGTAAAGGTGTCAGAGAGATTGATCGATTGTTGCAGGTGAGCCCCAATACAGTTTCAAACTTCATCAGAAATCCTTATAAAAATGGAAAGAAAAAAAGACTGGTAGGCCGAAAAAGTTAACACCACGTGAAGAAAGGAAACTTGCTCATGTTCTTAAAAAGAACAAAGAAAGAGTTTCAAAGGCAAGAAACCAAGAAGGATTTAATCATGTGACGAAACAAACAGTTTACAACTATATTAAAGGATTCATTTTCAGAAAACGGAAGCATCATCCTAAAAGCGGATACAAGCTCACATTGATAACCGTTTAGCATAGGCTAATGATCACATGTCCTGGTCTACAGAATGGACTTCTGTGATATTTTCCGATGAAAAGAAACGTAACTTAGAGAGTCCAGATGGATATCATCACTACTGGCATTGTCTGGAGAATGAAGACGAATACTATTCAACACGACAAATGGGAGAAGGGAGTTTAACGGTTTGGTTGGCTGTTGGATACGGAGGAAGGACAATTCTGGGTTTCTTAAATGGTAAGCAAAAACATACAGACTACATTCAAGTGCATAATTACAAGCTTATTCTTTATGGGTCTGAGTCGGGGGTGAATGTGGAAGTTTCATCAAGATGGAGCTTCCACTCACACCGCAACTGGAATCAAACATTGGTTCCTAACAAATAATGTGGATATTTTACCATGGCCAGCCAAAAGTCCTAATCTTAATATAGTGGATAACATCCGGGCAATGATAGATCATCGAGTTTATGCTGATGGAAGGCAATTTGATTCTCTAACTCAGCTTCGAGAAGCATTGAATGACTCGTGGGAAAATTTTTGTAAAGCAGAACTTCAATCTCTATACAATTCTCTTCTAAACAGAATATTTGAAGTTGTAAAGGCTAATGGGAAGAACATGCCTTATTAAAATTACTATTTTTTCATTCATTATAATGCTGTGCATCTACTTTTTTTAGAAAGTTTAAAAAAAGAGAGACTAATTTTGTTGCCATTAATATTTTATGTTTGAGTATCATAATTCTGATGTTAAAATTGTACTTTTAAAATATTTGTAAAATGTTTCTAATAAAAAATTTAGCAAAAATAAAATATTTTTCGGTTATTGTTACAAAATCAAGTGTCCTTCTCCTTTTTTACGTAGTGTACACACACACACACACACACACACACACACACACACACACACACACACACACACACACACACACACACACACACACACACACACACACACACACACACACACACACACACACACACACACACACACACACACACACGTGTGTGTGTGAATATATAAAATCCTGAAAGGATAATAAATATTATTAGGATAATGTAAAGGTTTTGTAGAAAAAAATTGTATTCATTAAAAGACTATAGTTTTTGAAGAAATTTATTATTGGAAAAGAGAATATAATTTTCAATATATTCTATCATCTCTATTCCAAAAGTTCTATTCACTCTTATTAGGATGTAGAAAAATTGATGGTAGTGAAGCCGTGACTCTTATTCAATATTGCATACATTAATGATTTACCTCATGCACTGAAAATAAACCAAGAACGGAAAGTGGTTGCAATTGATCTATAACAGTAGTTCACTTGAATCGATTGCGCTAATAGTAGTACTTGTTTTCTGTAGATTAATGTGCAGTGATTTAGATGTCGTAAGTCTGATATACTATCACCGACGAAACTGGCGAATATATAAAATATTACTTCATAAAATTGAACAAATTTTAATTAGCAGTAGGAGGTGAAGTGCGTGCTACAGGAATACCCATTCTCGTTACAAGATTATATAATTAGTTACAATGCAGTTACAGTTTCCAATCAAGTCTTGAGTAATTTACACAAGTGCATAAAGTTAGCCGCCAGGTTGGCATGGCAGGTTGGGAGTTGCGGTCGTGTTTGGCATGACCACCGCAAGTGTTTGACACACATTTTGTTAAAATGTCGTATTTGTTGCAACTGATGAATGTACCTGTGAATGTTTATATTGTTTCCATGTGAAGCACAATAATTAGATTCTAAACCAAGAAGTATAATAAAGTATAATAACGAAGAAGTATAATTTTTTAGAAGCTATTATGTTGACGAGCATGTTTTATAGCGATTAGTAAACCAGTTTTATTAAGTTTAAAAATTACAATCCATTTTTTCCTGTCCCAAATTATGATTATGTTCAAAAATGACGATTTTTAAGAACGCCAAGAATATTCAATCCTCTTTTTTGTGAGATTTAGTTTGTAACTGAATGTCATGTTTATAGACGAGGATTAAGTAGACGAAGACCCACAGTTTCAAGTAGATTTTAACAAATTCAAACATTCATGTCAAGGTAAGATTTGAACCTACGAACGATTGAAACAAAGGCTGCATCATTCGATTTTTAAGAACACCAAGAATATTTACTCCTCTTTTTTGTGAGATTTAATTTGTAACTGAATGTCATATTTATAGACGAGGATTAATTAGATAAGGACCCATAGTTTCAAGTAAATTTTAACAAATTCAAACATTCATTTCAAAGTAAGATTTGAACCTACGAACGATTGAAACAAAGGCTGCATCATTAAACTGTCAACTGGGTTTTTCTTGTGAAATGTAATAATGATAAGAAGCTAATTCTTAGTTCCTGTTCAGGAGATCAAATATATAAAGACATAAATTGAAACTTTTGATGTTTTGCTGAATACTCATGAGTGTGAGAGTTTAGCTGGAAGTATAATAAGTATAGTGTAATAAAGATTTTATTTCAGTTGTTCACATAGTATTCATTGTCCAAATGGCTAATTTTCAATTAGTATTTTATTTCAGTTAAAATACTGCGCAGTAAAAATATTGCTTTATCAGCCAGTATAATATTGAGACTTAAAAAATTATTACAAGGAAAATATAATTATAAAAAATATAAATTAATATGTGAAATATGTTTGTTAGCTGTAATTTATATTAATTATTAGAAAAATATGATTATATTTTTTGAAAATTGGCTACTGTTTTGTTAAATGTAAAAAAAAAAAATGTAATTTTATCGTTTATTTGTTTATATGCTAAAGCAAATTCTAATGTTTTACTTCGTTTGAAATAATTATGAATTTTAAGTATAAGGTTTGACTCTATTGGAGACAATATTTTCAGTAAATTGGAAATTAATAGTTTAACAAATAAAAACATTAAATACTTTTTTTAAACAATTTAAATTTTTAAAATTAATCCAAATTTTTGTTTTCTAAATTCTATTCTATAATATTTGTGTCATAATATTTAAATACATCAAGTGTTGTGTTCATAAAATGTAACCATGAACTTTTGCAATAATTAAAAACACGGAGTAACTATGAACTCCTAAAATGGCAAGTGAATAATCATCCCATATTTCTAAGTAACTCTCCTGAAAAATCAATTTACTCTTCAGAATTGAAACTTTGTTCTTAAAAACAAGATGAAAAATAGATTCTCAATAAAAGATTTATAAGTGCTTTTAATATATTCTATATAAGAGCTTTTTTTAAATAATATTTTTTAGGTCAATTCTAGAATGACGAACAAATTTGTTTAAAAATAAAACTGACTATAGAAAATACACCAATTATAAGAAAAATGAGAAACTGTTTTCTTAATTTACATCCTCATCGAATTCACATTAATCTGAATAGATTACTATTGAGGATATTCTAATGTACTCTAAAAATGGTATTCTTGCATGAGTTAATCTATTCACAATCACTTTAAGAAGAATAATTTTATTGAACGTATTCCAAATCAAATTTATTTGTTTTTTTGGAGTAAATTTTAAATTGAAGAAAATTTATTTACTATTTTAAGAATGTTTTAAAGGAAATATGTGGTTTTTAGAATCAAGATCTAATACAATTATTATAAATATTTCAATGCATTTATTTTATTCAAAATCAATCTCTGATTTATTACGCACTTACAGTTTGTATTTTCAAACTAAAGCTTGATGATTCTTTTTTTAAATTTATTTTAAATAAATATTACTACAACAATAATTAATCTAATTAAGTTAACGCATAATAAAATATGAGACGTGAAAAAATGGATTTATTTTTGAAGTTATTTCCTATAAAATTATTGTGAAATTTTGAATAAAAAATTATTTTGCATGCAGCTATACCTAATTCTAAACAAGGTAATATAATTATTATTCAATATGTGATAAATTATACCGATAATTATTTAAAATATACAGATGCAAATTAAACATAACTAATAGAAGTACTAAAATTTTTTTTACGGTAAGAACCACAATTATTTTTGAAAAGTAAGAACCACAAATATTTTTGAAGTCACATATAAATATACTTTGAAGTTTCCAGTAAAACTGTTACAGGTGCTTCATGTTTTAAATAGCATGAATTTTATTATTTTAAGCAAAAGTTGGTGAAAACTACAAATTGCGACACAGAATATGAAGAATAGTTGTATGCGATTGTGAAACAGTGACTTTATCCTCAGCAATTCAAGGTTCTTTTATCGAACTAATATTCACGAACTATTTTAATAAGGGAAATAAAGCTCAAATGGCGCTGCCTTTGAAATTATTATTGCATTTCTATAGCTCTTTTCAGTGTTTATGATTTTAAATTCTTCCATTTGTTTCATTGCAAAGAGAGAAGCAGTTATTAACAGCTTTGTATATCACATATGCATCTTTGTAGCATTTATTTTATCAGCTAAGAGATTCTATGCATGTCATTGTTTGGCATACAATAACTAGACTAATGCTTATGCATATTGAAAGCAAAGGTTTGAAATGTATTTTCAAAGCAATGTGTTCTGCTCATAACAATAAGGAAATTAATTAAATTTATCAGAATTAGTCAACATAATTTGCATGAGCATCATATGTTATTGTCTGAAATATAGAGTCATTTGGCTTAGACAGTTGGAAATTAATGTAGCAAGAAATTTTCTTTATTAAGATGAATAATGTATGTTTTTGTAAGCATGAGCTTTAAGAATATATATATATATATATATATATATATATATATATATATATATATATATATATATATATATATATACAGTAATCAAATTTAAAGACTATGCTATATTACAAAGTTTAGTGGAAAATAAAGCAAGATTGTTTGAATCAGAATTGTTTTTATAAATTTTTAGAGATTAGCTTACATTTAAACTGCTTGCATTGAAAATTATGCATTGGATTAGCCATTGTTTTTAATGTGACGAAATTATGCTGAAAATATCGCAAAAAAAATTGCTTGAATGAAGCATAATATTTTCTAAATATTTCTTTGATATTTTCAAAAAAGAAAAATAGGATAAAAGTAAAATGTGTTTACCCATTATTTCAAATTACTTATTTAAACTTGATTTGTATTAAATAAATACATGTGAGTGTGTATCACCTTATAAATTCCTTGAAATTGCAGCAGTACTGATTATGAAAACATAAATTCCAATTATTAGCTGAGAAATTTCTTTTTTATGAAAATTTTCTTTTGTTAAATAATTATTTAAAAAAATACATCATCATCTTATTGCTTTTGTATAATAGCATCATAAATATACATTTATATAATATACATCATAAACATATACACATATTTCATACTACATTATTTTTGGTGATAAATGTATGCGATTCAATGTAATGTGAACATTGACTTTATGATTAAATCAAAAGATTGAAATTGATTAATCTCAAGAAATGGATTCGCCAATTTTGATCAAAAGGATGAAAATGTTATGTGGTTATGTCTTAAGTATTTCTGAAAGCATATTTAAAATATACGGAAAATTAGAATTATAAATTAATCATGATATATTTACATAGATTTTGGATGCATGTAGATTTGATTTGGATGCATTACATGCATAGATTTTGGATTTATGTAAATATAAAATGCGAAGACATACAAATTTTAAGAATTAGTTAGTATTATTGACAGGTAAAAGTATATTGATTGGAAACACACAGTTATTTGTTAGACCATTTTCCATAAGAAGTTTCAAAAGTAATGAATGAAACTTATTTATGTGTACTTCATTCAAATGAAAGGAATTAAATATTTTGCATTGTGATTCTAGAAATTATGTGCACAAAAGAAAGTATTCAAAGCTAGAAGGGGTAAAGAGCAAGGAATGTGTCTAAGTACAGGAAAAATACTAGGAAAAGATTTCAGTTTCTGAGAAATTATGAATTAGCAGTTCATTTAATAGTATTATGAATCATAGAAATATAATATTAGGATTTTTTCATCATAAGAATTTATTTCTCCGTTTATGATCAATACCAAAACCAATTTGAATCATTATTTACTGAAATGTAACTTAATTATTATAATATAAAATAAGATAGACATTATTGGCTCATTGTACTCTAAATATTAGAAAAAATCGTGGGACACAATGTACTTTCTTATTTTGAAGTAAACTTAAAAATTCATTTGTTATAAATTATTCATTAAACTTTAAACATTTCATATTAATGTACTTATTTTTTGAGTTCCATAAGAAATTTATTTGTGATTACATAATATGTAAATTAAAATTAGATTTGCATGGTTGTCATTTGATAAAATGATGCGAAATGATATGATATGATTTTGATATCATTGAATGGATATGATTTTTCAGCTGTCTTATTCATACTTTAAAAGTAAGAATTAATCAAAAGGAAAATTTATTGAATAAGAAAGAGGTAAATAATAATTAATGTGAGGAATTTTTGGAAGTAAAAGTATAGAATATCAAAAAGAAGCGCTTAGTAAAATTTTGCAGGTTTTAATTTTGTATCTCATGCAGAACAATTGGAATACTTCACACTTTTCTCGCTCAAATGGACAATAGTAAAAATTCAATTTCATATTTCGCAAACGTTTTAATTTAGATTTTTTAATAAATTAACTAAAACGTAGCATTTTTATTAATTATCCCATGATGATGGGAAGTTTCAAGAGCATTTTACCGAGATGAACGCATTTTCTCCATTTAATTACTTATTGAATTTATAAGTGCTTAATTGCTTGTTTGCATATCTGTATATGTAAAACTTAATTAGAAATTTAGAAATTTGCATAATGTTTTAATTATTTACAAATCTGAATTCGTAAGACTTTGGACAATTGTTATTTTTTAAAAATTTGAAGAATAAAAATAAAATAACTACACATATTACGATTAAAAGTCATGAAATTGTATGAAAACTCTGGTAAATTTTTTTAAAAATAAATATCAATTATATTTTTAATGTATATATATTATTTACGTTTCCTTAAATGCATGTTAGTTACTGAAAACGTGTATTGTTAATGATGCTTAAAAATTAGCATTACAACAAAAAAAGGTAAATTCTTATAGAAAATTTAAATATTATTAATATATCGAAGAATAAAATTAAAAATAAAATTTTACGAAATCGAAATTAAACTTTAATATCTAATACTTACAAAATGTGGTGATAAGATCAATTTTAAAAATTCTATGAAACGTTTAGATTATATTAACTTTTTTGAGATTAATACCCTTTCCAATTAAAAGTAGTCCTAAGAAAAACTCAAGAATTAGCATAAAAAATCAATAAGTGGATGATATGCACACGCAAGTTTCCAAAATAATGTATGTAACTATATTTCAGAAGTTAAAAAGATAAAATTATTTGAAAGGAAAGTAAGATATTTTGATTCGAAAGTATCAAAAAGCAAATAAAATAAAAAACTTTTAAATAATTAATATTCTAAATGTATGAATAAAGAATTTTAAATTGAATTCTTCAGGCTGACTTGAATTAAAAAAAATAAATTTCATTAGAATAATATATTCTATTTGAGCATCAGAAAATTGATATACGGAAACAAAAGATAATTACTAAATTTTTGTTGGGTGTTTTGCAAATTTTTCATGTCAGTTAAATTGAATATGAAGATATTTAATATCCAGAGAAAGTTATTGAAATCCTTATCAGATATAAAAAGATGCACATATATAACTACGTATAATATTTAAGTCATTCAGTTTGAATTATCTTCATAATTAATATTTTATTAACATTCAATAAATTAATTAAAAATTGTATTAAAATTTAGGTAAAGGGATTATTTTCAGAAAACGTTTGCCTTTCCAAAAATAAAATTAATAATTTTATTTATTAAGAAACCATAAGAGTTATATTTGATCTGTGACGAAGTTTTTTAAGAAATTTAAATTAGAGTTTTTAATGAAGAAAAATATAAATAATCAGGTGAAACTATGATGGGCTGCACAAAATTAATAATGAATCAAACTATACTTTTTGGATGCAATTAGTATGATAAACATATCAATACATAATAAAAAAACATTTAGTTTAACTTAAAGTAACTTTTAGCTCTGTACTGTAATTTTATTGCAAAAAAACCCTCAAGGATAAAAATCTTAAAGCTAAAATACACTATAGTGTGTGAAAAGTAAGCTTTTGCAAGAAATGCAAACAGCTCAGAAATCTTAAAATTTTAATAAATCCATATTTTATATTCGCATTTTAATTTATTATTACAAAATTACTGTAGAATAAAAAATAACATCAATCGGCTTATAAATAAGTATTTTGGTTGATTCAGTATTTAATATATTATGAGATTCTTTGTTTCTAATTTTAAGAACTTGTAATGGAATTGTTTTAAATAATTGGAGATATATTGTAAAGATTAAAATACAACTGAAAGTTACATTGCAGGAATGGAACATACAATACTAGGTTTCACAAAATTGTAACAAATCATATAACAATAATGATAAATATTGTGGACTATAAATAGTGCTTAAAGATGAGGATTATATATATATATATATATATATATATATATATATATACATAAAGCACATGTTTTAAGCATAAAGTTGTAATAAAATACGAGTTGCATATATATTAAAATAAAATGCAATTTTCATGTTGAGATAGTGAAGAGAGAAAAGAAAAATACGAACAAAAATGCAAATAATATGACATACATTGCATTATAATGTTTTAAGCATAAAGTTGTAATATAGTGATATAAAAGTAAGAAAAAATATAAAAGGAAAATATTTTGAAATAAAACAGAGAGTATAATAATTTCAGTTAATTGGTACTGAATTGTAAATTAATGGGTTTTTTTGATAAAGAATTTCATTCTTTATCAAAAAAAACCATTAATTTATTATCTAAACTTTTAGATGTTTTGTTTTTGATAACTTTTTATTGCCATATTGTTTTGCATTGGTCAGATGGCAGAAAGTTGTTAATGGATAGGTGGTTAGGATAATGGATGTGTCTCCTGAGCCACATGCGCAATCTTTTGAAAATGAAACATTGAACATTTAAAAATACGAATGAAATGACAAATGATGAAAAGAATTTCATTTCGAGTTCAGTTAAGGACTTTTCTTTCAACTTTGGGTATCATCTGATAAATGTTTTATCACGTGGTGCATCCACTATCGCATTTTGACTGTGAGGAGTTTAAAATCCAATGCTATAGAAATGGAAAAAAATCCTTTCCTAAAGAATTATTTTATAATTGACTTTGATATGGCTAAAGAGAAAAGAGAACAATTCAATTTTGCAGCTTGTTTAGCAATTGCATCTGCATTTTCATTGTCATATACTCCTAAATGATCTTTTACCCAACCAATATTGACATTGTTTAAGTCTTGAAGAAGCACCTGAATATCAGGAGCTAATGGACTTTTGTTTAGTGGAATCCTGATGTCTTTCAGATTTGCTTGATAATCAGTCCAAATGAAACACAGAGTACTTTTGATGATAGCGTATTAAATAGCTAATTCAGGGCGTAAAGTTCTGCCTGAAATACTAAATTTTCATTGCCTAGTTTCTGGATCCAAAGATTTTTTGGGAGTTCACAGATGCTAATATAGCCTGTTCCAGTTCACTTCCTCTATTTTCGAGTCCTTTGTGTAAATATTAACTGTCCCATTTCGATAATTATGAGTGTTTTCTGAAAGGTCTACGTTTATTACCTTGTTCATACATTAAAGAAAGATTTCTCTAGAAATTCCCTTTTCCCCTTATTACGGATCAGGAAGAAATGAGATTGCGGAGCATTGTATTCTAGCTCCGGTTAATCTGACGAAATTCTACATTTAAATGAAGCGGGGTAATGCCTATTATTCTTAAAAGAGAGGACTTAGGAGTCATTCTAAAAGCACCTGTAATATTATGGACAAATTTTCCTTGTGTTGATGCTAATTTGTGTTTATTTCTCTAAGTTAGAGTCTTCCTAAATAGCCGAACCATGAGAAAGCATGCTTTCTATAACCCTCCGATAAAAAGTGATTTTATTGTATTGATATGTACCTCAAGTATTTCATACAAAAGTTTGAGAAGTGTTTGATATAAGATGATGTTCTTATAATTTTATTAATTTTAATGTACAAACCAGTTCAACTTTTTGCCAAAAACTAAGATTAAACTTTAAACACTGTCATTTCTTTTTATTATTGCAATGTATAGTATGATCTTGGGTCTTGTTTTCGATTTTGCAATGAGAAGGTAGTTGGGTTTTTCAGAAGAGATAGTTTGTTTATGTCAAGTTCTTTCTAAATGTTTTAAGTTGTAAATTGTTCCAACAACTTCCTCAAATCATTCTCTAAAGTTGAATAAGCCAGATGGTTGTAAATGAACGATCCTTTATGAATCTCACAGATAAATCTCACATGGCAGAAATCTGGTTGAGCGTGGAGACAAGTTGAAATAAGCCTCGCCATTGATACCTTTGTGGAGAATCCAGACATTTATTGTTTTTTTTTTGTAAGCAAATGTTACTGGCTCTTCTTACCTTGATGCTTTACAATTATGTCTATTTGTAGAAGACAAAATAAATATCTTCATTTGGTAGCAAAATGGTACATTGCTTCACTTGCATAATGACGTAAGAGACTGGCTAAATATCAATGTCCCCGATCGTTGGATTATCCACAAAAAGCTCAATGACAGTTGTAGTTTCACATGGCCTCCACGCTCACTCGATCTCAAGTCATATGGTTTCTACCTAGAGGAGTTTAAAAAGGATAAGGTATATGGGTATCCCCAACTAGTTGACCTACCCAACCAAAGAAATAGGATTGAGGCAACTATTGAAACAGCCACATCGCAAAAACTAAGCAACGTTTGGGAAGAATTGCACAATTGACTTGGTGTGCGATATGTGATGATAGTTGCTCACATCGAACACTTGTAGGCTTGTACGCATAATTACTTGAAGTAGTCATTCATTTTATGTATTAATTACGGTTTTAAATTTGGCATAGTGAAAAGTAAAAAGCTTAAAATACTCCGATATATTCATTTAAAAGCTTCCTATATTATTATGATATTATAAATTGGTGTTTATATCGTACATAGGAAGTAAAGTATTGAATTTGCTACCATTAATTTATAGTAATATACTTCATATGAAATAGGCATAATAGATATATGTTAATATATTCATTAAAAATAAAAATGCTATAAGCATATATTTTTAAAGAGGGGAGATGATCTTAGCAGAAAAAAGGAAAAAATATTAAATTGAATCACTTTAAACTTTTCCGAAGAAAAAAGATTTCAATAGACACGAAAATAAGCCTTTTTATTCGTATTTCGTGTTTTTAGTTTTCTTTCTTAATAACATGTTAGAGAGAAAACAATACTTGTTGTCTAAGCTATTTGAGACATTACATATAGAAAAAAAATGATAACTCTTAGAAATTCTTTCAAAGTTTGATTTTTTTCTTAGTATTAGAAAGTTAGTACACTTTGGTATTATGATTTTACCATTGACTAAGTGTGAATTTCAATATTAATACAATAATTATCTTTAGAGACTGACAATAATAAAGTTTGTCACATCAATAAAATAATTAAACTTTTTTACTTTTTGAAGAAAATGTTTTAGTTCTTTTTATTTCAGATTTAATCTTAATTTAAATTTTCTTTAAGAGAGAATTTATTTGATGGTGTAGTTTTATGTCTCATAAATTAAACATACTACAATAATTGAATCTTATATCATCCTAAATAAAATAAAGAAAAAAGTTCAATTCAAGCAAATAAAATTGTATAAAATCAAGTAAAAGTTTATTTATTATATTTGAAATAATCTTAAATTTTACTTTGGATTTCAAATAATCATGCCCTTATTTATATCTTATATTTATCTTATCAATATATTTTCAAAGAAAATTATAAATTTATTAATAAAAATTATGAAGCAATATTGATGTCGAATAAATAAAAAAAACATTTTTATTTCCGGAAGCTTACTTATTAAAATATGTTTAGTAATGAACTTTATCAATCTCGAGTTCACTTTGTTTTAACAATTTATATTAAAATAAAAAGTTGTGCATTATATTAAATTTTCAATTTTTACCTCACATAGCATGGAAATTAATTGAAAAAAGAAATTAATTTAACGAAATATAACAAGATTAAATTCAAAGAACAAAGCTTAATTATTTGCTATATTTATGTATGTGTGAATGTGCTTTTGATATGTATGAATATGTATAATATATTTATATATTTTGGGAACACTGAGTGCCGTTATTATTTAAGAGCGAATTTATTACAAAAATACCCGATAATATTTTATTCTTTACTTTTTCTCTTTCTTGGAGTAAAATATATTTCTTATCAGTTAAATTTCAAAGTATAAGCTCTGAGCAGAATTTTATTTACAAATTTAAAATATGCTTCTCTTTTTAAATTTTCATAATAAATTTTAAAATTATACTTATGCAGAAGGCATATATTCGTATATATATAGACGAAGGTTGTTACTTACATTTCTGGATTGGGAAATAATAAATGTTGTAGAATGACTTTTGAGATTTCCGTTACATAATGTAATAAATTCAACCATATAATTACTTTAGAATTTTTTGCCTTTTTAGGCTGATATTTCTTGTTTACAGTAAATTGAAAGGTACATCACCTGAACAAAAGGGGATTGACTCATAATCGTTTTCGAATGTTTTTTTTTATAATTTTCAATATTTGTTATTAAGACAACAGTGTTTCAATAAACTTAATTCTATATACAGCGATAAAACAGCACTTTCAAGCATAATAAAAATCTAAGGTAATTAAGTAAATCGTGGTTGATGTAAGCTCTTAAAAAAATTCCGTACAGGTAGTCAAAAATCAATTATTGTATCCGAGAATTTTGATAAATTCTAAGTGACGATCATCATATGATATACCACAAGATTCTGGTAGCGTTGGATTTTAGCATGGCAAGCATTATAAAGATATTAATAATTTAACCACGAAATACTTGTTATAGTTGAATCCTTCATAATTTGATAAATGCTCAAAAGAAGGCTCGTGTTAACTTTTGCAAGGAATTATTGAAATAATATATTGAAGGGGCATCAAAGGGTTTAAAATCTACACAAGTGATGAATTACAGAATTAAGCATGTGAGACCAAATCAAATCAGCAATCAATTGTACGGCTTTTCAAAGATGAGCCAAATCTAACTATAGATGTTTGAGTAAGAAGCACACCCAGATCAAATTGTTGCCTGTTTCTCTGGCTTTAGAGCTTATCTGGCAACAATGGCATAATGAATGATGCACAAAGAATTAATGGTCAGAGTGAATTGGAATTAAAGAAAAACAGAAGAGGAGCTATAAATATGACAATGATAGTTAACAACATTATTATGACAATGATAGTTAACAATATTATTGTGACAATGATAGTTAACAGCATTGGTTAATGAAACGATATTTTCACCTGCCAAAACATCGAAGTGATAAGTTTTCTACAGTATAGCCTTGATTTAGCGTTTAAGGATTTTTTTTTATCCCCGCAAATCAAAAATGGCCTGCAAGCTTTTTAGATTTTTGACTCACAAAGAAGCGGTTGGTAGACTCAAAACTCATGTTTTAGAACAAAATGTTATGCAATGAATTCTTCATTCAGAAATAACTTTGTAAGGTCTGAGTTTTTCCAGAATATTATGTTAAGCCTCATATGTATGATGAAGAGATGCTTACCAGCAATCAAGGGAATTTTGTAAATGAAATATCATTGCATGTCTGAAAGATAATTTATAATTCTATGATATTGTCCATTTCACTTGTTGAAATGCAACCAGTGTCATGGAATCGGTGAGTTGACAGAATCATGCAAAGTTACATTCAAGATCACAACGCTCTCTTGTGACTAATGACCGTAAAGACCGACATGGTCAGATAGGCTTTGCAAAAGCATACAATCACATGGGTACATTTTCACTACACTTGCTCTTATAGTCAATGATATTAATAGCATCAAGATGAATATTACTCTGGTGATTTTGGTGTGATCAAAATCAAAGCTACACATGGGAAAGGTAAAATTTTACTTTTTATACAAGTTCTGTTTCTAAGTGTAGCATTCTTATGGTCAAATGAGTGATTGGAGATTCCATGAAGAATTCTTATCAGTTGATTACATTTAATATCATCATAGGAATATTTGATTTGATGTGATGATATGAGCAGTCACTGAAATTGCGTACAAGGCGTGTCATTAAAATTGTGTACTGTTACTGTATTTTCTTGACATATTTTTGCAAACCTCTGATAATAATTTGAAGGATGTTAGATACAATTTTCACATCTTAATTCCTATCTTCGAACCTGCGGAATGCCATTTTTTAATAAGATAAGGGCACAGGACATACTGCACCTCGTCTACTGATCTTCCTCTCGATACAGTACTTATGTTCTGTAATATTTCATAAATTTTTCATTCATTAATAATATCCATAAATATTTAAATTAAAGAAAAGATGACAATGGGTTACTGAGAGATGGTTTGCCGCTCATATCTGAATACTATGGTTGATAAAGTGTAAGATAGGTTTGAAGCAACGTAGAATAAGTTCTGTATTTTTGTCCTCCAATATCTGTTCAACTCCAGCCTATCAGGATGAACGGTATTTCTTCCGGGTGAAACTTACTTGTAATAATTTCATATCTTATGAATTCTTAAATTCATTTCAAATTTAATCATTTTATCTTCATGACATATTGCTTACGAACAATATTTCTTTTTACATACATTCGTTCATGATATAAACATTCATGTGCTATAAGCGATGCTACATTTTAGAATAATTGTTTAAATCTCAAATTTTCATAACAATTTTAATTGATTTACATATGAATCAAAGTTCAAAATTACTGCCTCTTGATTTTTTCTGAGACATCCTTTCAGAAATCAATATAATTGAATTTTTCCTTTAAAAATGAATGTATAATTTGAATAAAATGTTGAAAATAAACGTTCTTATGACATTCAAAGAAACTAGTAGCGAGAAACATGTGGATTTGTATAAACTTATAAACAGGAATGCATTGTTTATTAGTTCTGAAAATATTACTTCAGCTTATGTAGATAATGTGGCTTGTGAAAAGAGAAGGTAAATGTAAAATATAAACAAAGGACAAAGGATAAAATATAAAATGCTTCATTTCGATAATACAAATATAATAGATATATGATGGTTATATATTGTTGTTCCAAATGTTCAATCAACTTATAAAATTTTATAATTGAAATTAATTTTATTTATGTCTTTAACATTAGAATATTACGAATATGAATTCACTCATATTTTCATAACAATGTTTGAATACTTTATATAACATCATTTAAAAGTCTCAAGTATAATTTATTTTGGTATTTATAAATTTCTTACTACGATATACATTATGAATATTGATAATATATTTTTCTCTCTGATTTAATAAACATTGTGTAAATCTATGTTAATTGTACACACACACACACACACACACACACACACACACACACACACACACACACACACACACACACACACACACACACACACACACACACACACACACACACACACACACACACACACACACACACACACACACACACACACACACACACACACACACACACACACACACACACACACACACACACAAACACACAGTCACGCACACTCACACTCACGCACACTCACACTCACACTCACGCACACACTCACGCACACACTCATGCACACACTCACAACACAAGTTGAGGTTCTAATTTGAAATGAATGCAAGACAAAACAAGAAATCTGTACGTTCAGCAATACATTTAGATAGAAAGTCGCTTAAATAGCATTATCAAAATATAAGCAATCATACATTATTTTAAATTGAACACATGCTAAAAGAAGAGTTATATTGTTAAAAAAACGAAAATATAAGATTATTTAATATAGTAAACAGATGGAAAATATATCTAATAGATAATTCAAAATTATATATATATATATATATATATATATATATATATATATATATATATATATATATATATATATATATATATATATATATATATATATATATATATATATTATGAGAGATAAAATTCTACGAAAATTTCGAAAGTAAATTTGCAATTAATTTCTAAATTAAATTTATTATTAATTTATTACCATTAATTGATTTTAAAATTCTACACTAGACATATACTCAATTGAAAGTTTGTTGATTATCAATTCTAATTTTAGATCAAACTAAATTTTAGAAAATGCTTAGAATAGTTTATTTTAAAATTGTATTTATTGTATTTACATAAGAAATTTCATTTTTCACTCAAACACGAAACACAACTTTTACTTTAGAAATTTCAAATTTGATTGCAATAGTTTTGCTTATAATAATTTTATAAACATAATTGTTTCATTATTTTATGTTTGGATTTTATATTTAATATACTTCAATTTTGGTGGTAAAAATGCAAAGAAGGAATTATGGTTTTTAAAATTTTACCTTGAAAAAGGAAATAGAATTAATTGTGTATGTGTTTTCATATTATTTTTCTGATAATAATCAAAGATACAACGTAAAATATTTTAAAAAATGCAATATTTTTATAAAATAAACTAAAGTGTAGTATCTTTGCTACATAAAAGTGAAGAAACTTTTTGGAAAGGTTATTATGCATCTAAGTTTAAAGAAAAAGAAAAACTAAATGCGGTTTTATATAAATTGAACTCACTGCTGTTTAATTACCCAGTATATATAACCAGAATTTGTAAATTAATATCAATTGTGTTTACAAATTACAATGTTCTAAAATATAAATTAGTTATTAATTACTGCATCTGTTGTAAAGTATAACCGACGGAGGAAATAAATCTAGAATAATGATGGTCCATCGAAGCAACTTGATTTAAGCTTTAGAAACCTTAATCAATCACTGTTTTATTTCTTAAAGAAATGTATAGTTTTTGGGTAAGATTTAATTTTTTTTTATTAAAAATGATGCATTTTATCAATATTAAATGCTCATGTTATAAATATAAGTGATTGCAACACTTTGAGAGTTAATTTTTTTCTTATTTGATATGAAACAAACTTTTGTTACTTTAAATATGAATTTATTTGTTGTAAATATAAGGAATTTTTGTTTGTTAAACATTTATATTTATAAGTTGAAGTTGAAAACAAAATTTAGTTTATCTTAGTTAGATAATTATAATAGCTTCTTCTCTTACTTAGCATTAAAATTAGCCTCGTCGATGATTGGTCTAAATTCCTTCCATGATTTAAAATTGATTAAGATATCACCAATATTGAAAAAAATATCATTAAAAATTGTACCCCAAAATTTTTCTTTATTTTAATTTTTTTTGCTGGTAAAATGCCTATCAAATTTAACATAATCTAAATTAAGGAGATAAATCGAAATTTTAACTCCCATGTTCATGAAATATGTTAAAATTTCAATCGTTTTACTTCGTCATTTTTTGCAATACATATTATAGTATTCTGAGTAGGAGTACTAAAGTCAATATTATTCAGCTCTATTAATGCTAAAATTATAAGTTGAAATATTATGTTTACAATCATATACTAAAAAGATGAAATATAAATTAAAAACATTTACTTATAAATCACATTGAAAGTTATTAAAATATTCAGGATCTTATTTTATTAAAGCAAATATGTTATATATAATTGCAGTGCAATATTGAATTTAAAATATTTACCATACGCTTAATTACTTTAAGACAACTCTAGATTACAGTTTTTAAACATTTAAAAGGATACAATTCTCTTGGAAAATAAAATTCATGTTTTAGCCTTAAATCAGAATTGATAAATAAATGAGTTTAGTATAATATAATTAAAACATCCCATTTCATAATTAGCTCAAATAAGGCATTGATTAATTTTTTTCTTGTACTGATATATTAGATAAAATCTATAAAAAAATAAAAAATCATAAAAGGTAGACATAATGAATAAATCTTTAAATAAAATTCCCTTAAAAAATAAATACAAAATAATAATAATACTGAAATGCACACTAACTTTTACAAGCAAACTACAATCATTTGAATGGATTATCATTTATGTTCGGATAAAAAAGATGAAAATATAATCTACTGAAATATATTTGATGAAAAAAAAATGTTTAAAAAATAAAAATGTATCCAAACAATTTAAACAACCAATTTAAATTTGGATATTTTCTTGGAAATCTATAAGATTAGAATCTATTAGATCTATTAGATTTAGAATCAAACTGAACTAAATACTCCCAATCCGGCTTAACAAAATAAACTTCAAAATAATTGCACCCTTAGCTTAGTTTGGAAAGATTAAAAATATTTTTCAAGTTTTTTTTTTCACAAAAATCTTTTATAATGGAACCCTTACTCAATGTGTAATAATGATTTTTTTATAAAACTATGTAGACTGGACAATGAATTCCACTTTTTGTTAAAAAAAAAAAATTCGGCAATCAAAATAATTGTGATTAAAATATATAATGTAACAGTAACGTAAATTGATTATATTTATTTTACTAAGCAATTTTAACCAATCAAATTTTTTATTAATGAATAAATTTAAAAGCTCTTTTAAAAGTTAGATTATTAAATATTTCTGTTATCTAAGAAGTACAGTATGGCTTAGGAAGAAACAAGTAAATTTTAATTGCATGTGCAAGTAGCTTTTTATTCGAATAGTGTCGACACATTAATTAGGGCAAAAAATCCAACACAATATTATTATAATTGCGGTAAAGGTGAAAAAAGCTCTTTTTAAATCTATTGAAACAGCTCTTTTCATCAACGAAATGATTTCAAAAGAGGAGAAATAATGTAAAAGTTATAAATTTGAAATCAAAATCTAACTTGTTTTCATTTCTGATTCAAAGGAAATGTCATGGTTGAAAAGAAAATGATATTACATACAAATTATTCAAGTCAACACCGTAAAATTTAAAATAACTTTGTTTTCTTACTAGGATTTTAATATTAATAGTTTTTACAGTTTCTCTCTATCAAAATTTCTTTCATGAAAATAGCTTCATCATAGTAGAATAATAGGTGGGAGAATAAATTTTGAATGTCTACTAAAGTGCAGCTTCTTTTTTAAATATTAATATTAATACAATAATATATGTAACTAATTTAAATATGTGTAATGTATTTTTTATATTTTATGTCGCTTAACATGATTTGAGGAGATTTAATTTATTTTAACACTATTTTTGAGGAAATAAAACTAGCACCCTTGCACATTTTTTACACATTATTAATGATAAATTTAAATAACTCGAAACTAATGATAACTTTTTTTAGAATTAAAAGTATTCAGACAAAATTTAGTTTTTATAAAAATTTTTATTCTGTGAAATATGTGTCTAAAGTATGTGGTTTTACTTTAAACATTTTTTTAAGGAAAATAACTTCCGATTGAACATTCATAGTGTCAAAATTGTTTTAATGGAAGTTTAGAAAAAAATAAAGCATAAAAAAACTTCCTTTTATGAAGCAAATAAAACTATAAATAGCTTAGTGCAGCAAAAAACTTAACGAAAGACATTAAAAATTTGTGAACGTTTCAAGTAATAAATGAAAAATGCAAAATATTTTAATTGATTTAACAGTGAAAAAACATATACAAATAGTCTCCATGCATCATGTATCCTTTCTATGCATGCAACATGTATCTCCCACTTAGAGAAAATTTTATTTAAGATTGTTGAATGTTATATATTGCTATTATTATTAGGTTTTATGATGAAAAGCGTTTGTTTATTTGTCGCTCAATGGTCATTTTTTGCACACGAGGGCTAATTAGACCGGGACCTACGGCTTAGAGTGGATTCCAAACCACTATAAACATCCATGCCCAAGGTGGGATTCGAACTCACGAACTGTTGAACCGAAGGCAAGAGCACTAACTATTCGGCTAACAGCTCGATGAAAAGAGGAGAAAGATGAATAATTTTGCTAAAAATATACTTTGAAAAATGGGAGTGAAATTGCTATTTTCCATGTAAAAAATGTTAAGACATATTTTACATGTAATTCTACAAGGAAACTATAATCTATATATAAATGAAAATATGAAATAAGTTTCAGATCTTCAAACTTTTCGAAATTCATGATGCAAAAATATCTGGTAATCTTCAAAGGAAAAATTACGGCAGCATTTTGTAGAATTGTTTGCTACCCTTCATTTATCTTAGATTCTGAGACCCATATTAAACATTTATTTTTATGTCTTTTTTCCCTTTTTGGTACATACAGTACTTGAACCATATTTGTTTCTCTTTTGAAAATTATTTACCAGAACTCCACTTTTTAAATTTTTGCCATTCTTAGGTGTAATGTTAGTTAGTTGTATTTTCTGATGAAGTCCAACTTAATTTTTTCGAATCATACTTCTGATCAGAATTTTTTTTTTACATTTCCAGTTCCTATTGTTAAATTTTCTTCAATTCTTTCTCATTCTTGTTGTATCGCATCCTGAATAATTTAGTGTAACAATATCTTAATTTAGCTATATTCCAAGTCTTATTACTCAAGATGTAATTATTGAAATTCATTGAAGTAATTTCTTCGCATATTTACCCTCAATTTCTTGGCATATTCAAGAAAGATTAAGATGCCTTTTTTTGACTTCAAATTTAGGGTTAAATTAATCCCAATCAAAGTGTGTTAAAAAACATTTAAGGAAACTTGATTCCTAATGAGATTTCCTGATGAAGCATTTGAAAAAGTTGATTCCTAATGAGGAAATATTATTTTTTAAAAATTTACATTTTAATTCAAAGAGTTGTTGGCCTTACACTTAATTATATGACTATTTCAAAATTAAATTAATCACAATAAGTGTTATAAAATTCAATTTCACAAGTTTAGTAATAACAAATTATTCATTTAATTAATTATTCAAAGTAGAACTGGTATGATATATCCAAAATCAAATATTAGTTTATCAGCTGAAATAATAAACTTTAAGTGAGTAAAAAAAGCATATAATATTTGTTAACAGTTAAATTGCAGTTCAACATAACTTTACATTAAAATATTTTTTTCACCTTTAAATGATAAGTTTAAAATTTATCTTTAATCCTGAATTTAAATAAATTTTTCATGCAAAACTATTATTAGTAACTGACAGTAAATTAAAAATAATAAATATTTTTGATTTACTTTTAAATTTAAAATAAGTCTTGATATTCAGAACATAGGAACACACACTTAATTAACATACTCATTTCAAACTGAAAGTTACTTTTGATTTGAAAACTAAGCAACTACATAATTTCTATTTGAAATGAATGCCCCTATTTCTTTTTAAAAAATTCTTTAATGGAAAGTAAATTGACTTTGAAGGAGTAGCACCATATTTATATATTCAAAATATCAATACTCATACCTCATAAATTATTCATTACTTCTAAATGAAATCCTAAAATTGTCTCATATTCTTTTAAGGAAAATTATTATTTAATATTTCATGACATAGGTATAATACATTTATATCTATAGAAATTAGTCTCTTTTGTTTTTTTCAAAACACAATATAAGAAAACCTATGACTTTTTTTAAAAAAATTAATTAGTCTTAAGTGAAAAGTAAATTTTTATTCAATGCGTAGCCATACATTTGTACTTTCAAAATATCAATATTCAAGTCTCATAAATTATGCATTGCTTTTAAATGAACTTATAAAATTTTGTAGAATTTTTTAGGAGAAAATTATTTAATATTTCATGATATCAGAAATGATAAATTTTTTGTTAACAGAAGTTATCAAATTCTCTACATCAAAATACATTGTTTTCAATATTTTGTTATTTATTTTATGATTACTTGTAAAACTAAATAGTTTCTCTGCATTCCGAGGAAATATAAATTTCTTGAATAAATTTATTACCCAAAACATAATTGCACAAATTAACTTTCGTGAAAATTCTTAATTTCAGTCTACTAGAAAAAAAAATTACAGTTTGGCAGGGGACACTATGAAGCTATAATACATTACATGTTATATTTTTTGATCACATGACTTAGCAAGGAAATTTTCCCTCAGAATTCAATTATAGTTCATACCTATAATATAACCAAACTGTGACTTTTGTGGTCTATTTTAATCTAATGAATGTCATATGTATCATTTAATATAATTGTAATAAACTGTTGTCATGCTTGTTACGGCATATATCTTTTTTTTTTTTAAATTCCGCCACCCTCATTTCTCAAAACTTCGAGATTTGAAATCCTCCAATTTTACTTGTTCTAAATAATTCCGTGTTTCCTATGCATAAACAAAATAAGATGGATGAGGAGGTTACAGAACAATAATATTTTATCGTAGAACAACTGATCATAATTGGATTTTGTTATCTTTCCAGATACATAATCTAAAACTAAAAGATGAATCACTGGGTCAATAAATTTCGTAATAAGAAGTTGAACTAGTTGGCCCTGTTATAAAAATTACAATTAATAAAGTCTATATTGGCTTATCTTTTCTCTCAATAGTTTTCAAAAGAACCATTTATTCAATAAATGGCCACCAGTTTTATATCACTAAAAATGTCAGTACTTTCATCACAGATTTCTCACAGATCTTGTCAGTCAACTTGTCAGAATTATCTTGTCAGTTAACAAAAAGTATTATATTGACGTTATATACGAAATTCATAGTTCTTTTCATTTCTAAAACAAAACATGATTAAAATCTATTTTACAGGAGAATGTTTTGCCATCACGTGATACTTTCGTCCCTTGTCATATTTCCTGTACAGCTCAACTAAACTCTTTTGTAAATGGCAAGTGTATTATTCTTTTACTAGTCTATTTATTGGGCTTTATTCTTCTCCAAACAAATTACTTCTCCTCTTTCAAGATTCATGGCAAAAAGATTTATTTTCGATTTTATAAATTATTATGGAAAACATAAGCAATTGCTCTTTCAGACCACTGATAGTTATTATTTATTTTGATTTTAAACAACAAATACAATAAAATAAAAGAGAAGATTTGATACGAACTAACGATTATTTAACAAGTTACATTTTCTTTATATACAGAAGGATTTGTTCCATGCATGTGAATATAACTATACATGAACATTTACCATTATATTTGTATTTTTATAAACATTTTTAAGTTTAATAAAGAACATTAAAGGACTCTCAAAAATACACAATACTTAACAATTAAATCTCATGAATGAAAAAATAAAACTTGAAATTTCATTCAAATGTAAATTATGTACAAGAAAATTATGGATAGAAAAAATTAAATATTTTTAATAAATAAATATAAATTAAAATGAAACTGAAATATATTCATAAATTAAGTTGATATTTTAATAATATTACGACTTTTTAATTTAGATGAATTTTTGTACCTAAATATATATTAGTTATCATAAATATTTATCGTAAATCAAACAAATGATAAAAGTACTTAAAAATAAAATTTAAAAAATATTTTGAAGGACGAAATTAGAATATACATTTATATTGAATGCAGAGTCATTATTTAATTCTTAGGGAATTAAAAAAGCTGCATTAAACTAAAAATGATGTAAACTACGAAAATAATCTTTTAAGTATTAGTTTGTAATTGTAGACTTTTCGAGAACTATAATTTTTATTTAAATAAGATACATGTCTAGACGTGAGTGAGACAGTAAAATATGAAGAATTTAAAAAAAATACTTTTTGAATTGAAAACATATTATATGTGCGTGTATAGATAGACATAAATCAAATATAAACTTTAACTGACTCGATTTTTTGATTTATATTAATAATAGAACTTATTCAGAAACAATTAAGTTCATTATATGTGCATATTCTTAGTGCAATGAATTCTATTTTTATGTTTGCCTTATAATTTATAACTTGATTTATAGAAATGAAGTAATTAGATAACGATACCATAACTGAAAAATAAATATTTATTTTTATAACAACCAATTTCTATGAATTTTGAATTGGTAACATCACTAAATAGTTTCAAAAAGTAAATGATAACCAATTAAAAAAAACTTATGAATTTCAATTCTTTTAAAATACAATGAATCACATTGTCACTTTTCATGGAGATAAACAAAATTCAACTTATATAAACGCTTATTACTTTCATTTTATTCCTGTAATTAAAGGAATAAATATTTAAGTATTAATTTAATATTTTAGATTTAAAAACACAAAAATATCCAAAATAATCAAGTATTTTTAATGAATTTGAAGTGTGGCAAGGTGTAGATGAATGAGTTAAATCCATTTTATAACGAAAAAGTTTAATATTAAAAATTTAACATGCATACATTTCCATGAAATATAACGAGAAGTGAAAGCTACAAAATAAAAGTGGAAACTCCCCTTTTTTTAAATTATAAGTTATAGTGAAAGTAGTAGTAGTTTTTTTAAACAAATGATCACTTTCATATAGGTAGCGCTGCGACAATGTATGATTACTACAAATTCATTATTATTCCTCCCTTAGGTGAATGTCATTTATGAAATTTGGACTCTAAATGATCGTCTATATTAGTTCAGTGATATAAATATAAAGAGACACATAAAGCAAGTTCATGGATATCGCTTTTCTGATTTATAATCTAGATGTAGCTTAAAATTTAGTGCTTAAGACAGAAAAATTAGAAAATTAAATTAGTTCAATTCAGAGAACAAAAAATACTTGATTTGTTCAACGTATACATAATGTTAGATATTAAAATATGCTTCGTTAATTTTATTAAGCTTGGACAGAAATAGTAGGGCAAAGCATTATGCAAAATTTAGCACTCTCCCATCAATATATTTCCAAACTCGAATCTAACAATGGTTGTGTCCCAGGCAGAAAGGAGATTTATAAGTTAACATAATGCCAACCCATTCAGTTATTCATGTACATCATACTATTGTAGGCACAAGTGCTTTTAAGTTTGAATCAAAGTTAAATAAGCAATTGCTATCTGCCGTACGTTCCAGTTAGCTGCAAACAGTGTCGAATCGTAAGAGAGTAACAGATTTAATATGTTTAGCTATCATTCGCGATGTTGCTGAGCAATCTATCATTGTGATGCAGACAATATATTTATCCTCAAGTACAATGGTGTAACGAGATATCTGCGAACAACCCCTTCAGTGCGCCTTACACTTTTCTATCCAGAGATTATAATAGATTCGCATTACAGTTTCTTGGTTCCATTTAACATTATCACCGTTGTCTCTGAGTGATAATCAGCAATTTCTTTTGGTTACTGTTGTACTTAGATTGAACTAAAAACGTAAGCTTTTTAATTATACTGGGTAGAATACAATACATGACATAGTTAAGAAGATGAAAGCTTTTTTTATTATATCAATAGATTTAATATCAATTTTTACACCTAATTAAAGAAAATCAAACCATTTATTTTTTACAATTTGATATTAATGGCTTATGATTAATTTAATATTATATAACTTATACCTTATGGCTTTAATGATCTATTTAGCATTTCAGCATTTAATTATGTATAATAATATCCCACAAAATAATTTATATCTGCTAGTAAAATATATAAAATTTATTTATATCACTTATGGACCAAATTATCTATTAAATATGTGATTCATAAGTCAATTACCTGAATGGTATACTGATAGATAAACTTTTTGGAATATTATTTTGTTTTTATAAATATGTGATTGTTTAATAGACATCAATTTAAATTATTGGATTGATCTATGAACATTCTGTGTTTATAAAAATTGAATTTTTTAAGGAGATAAACTATACATACAGAATAATAATATTCCTAAAGTATCTCAGCTAGCTATGTTTTTAATGTATTACATTTTTATTTCCTTTTTGTTTATTAAATTGTATCAGCATTAAAATTTGTCTTCCTAATGTTTGTTTTAAGTTTAAAAATGTTTCGATTATATATTTGGTAACTCTACTCCAACTGCTTTGGAGCTGGGTTGATTGGTAACCTATACTTTATTTAATTAAATTTGTATACTTATTAATATTGCATTTTGTTTACTCATAATTTTGCTTTATGTATATGCAAAGATACAATTATTAAACTATGTCAAAAATAATCATAATTTTTGAATGGTTTGAATGAATTTCTGAAAAGTTCAAACATCGAGATTGGACACAAGGCATGATAAGAATCAGTATACGCATGCACTCGCACTTGTTGACAGAGATGTGCATGTGAATATATCATAGTACAACCTTCTGAACATATATCACTTATAAAGGTCAATTATACAAGTAACAACAGCTGGATGATGGCTCAAAGGAAGTTTACTACCGGATAAAAATTAAAGACAATTGATCCAAGTATGCTAAAAATCAAGAATTTGATTCACACCTATGAAAGAATTGATAGTGTTTGTGATGACAATATTGGAAATAGCAGCTGTCAAATAAATTTGAAGACTTTTAAAAACGTAGAGAAGAGACGTGTTGTGTTTTAAACTAGTTCAAAGAAATCGACCAGGTGATCTGAATAACAGAGTAAATCAACTAAAAAATCCTCGACTTTGTTGTCTCTCTGCATCTCTTCCCATGCCACATTCAAACCCATCACCCATTAGGCTACGGCACAGAAGTTATATTTCTCCAGGATTATTGTAGAACTAATTGATGAACAGAACTTTGAAGGGAATATGGTTTAATAAAAAACGAAGTTTACTTTCATTTGGATTGTTTCGTCAATAAACAAAAGAAGCACTGTTTGGGGCCTGTGATTCCGCCTTTCACTATCGAGAATTCTTTCTACACTTGCGATGATAGCTGCGTTTCACGCATTTTTCAGTTTTAGAATAATCGGTGTGATACTTTTTGACGGTAAGGTGAACATCAAATAATACGGGAAGATTTTGGTAAATGATTTCATCCTTATTATCCAAAATGTTATTGATTTTAATTCCTGCACGACAAAAATAGACCCTATGAGCGTTATGACCTGAAGGAGTGATTTAGGAACCACATTTTGTCTCTGAAGATACCAAAAATCACTCGAATGGGACTCGGGTTCCATATTCTCCAGACTTTGTTTCAATAAAAAGCTAAAAGTGTCTAAAATTAGATCAAAGAAAATTTGGTGAATATTCTACCATTTTTGATTCTGAAATGAGACAATTTTGACTGATGCACACTCTTTGCATACTGAAATATCTAGTACTTCTTTTACGATAAACAAAATTTTTTCTGTTATTCGGTAGGTTGCGTAATTATCATCAGCTGATGATTACTCTACCTGCTTGTTTGCTCTTAAATTCTAATAATTTGTATCGCTCAACTCCGCTAATGCATGTAGCAAATTTCATTTCATTTACATGCTTCTCTCAGGGTGTTGCATTTACAGTGACTAGTAGTGTAGGTATTAGATGCTTAGTTGAAATTATTTGTTTTAATTACCCGTTTTACTATATAATATGTGATAGTATTTTCATTTTAGAAGTGTACTTCCTTTTTATATCAATTAAGAGGTTACTAAATTAATTTTCTTTAAGAAATGGGATACAGATTCAATCGCATAGTATTTCAATCGCATAGTATTCAATCGCATAGTTTTGGGATATTACCATAAAATAAATTTTATGGTAATATCCCAAAACCAGAAAATTTATTTTTAAAATAATAGTTTAAAGGTGCTCTTGGTCGACGTACATTACACCACATAGAAGATGTCGATTGCTCCCCATTTGTTAAGGCATTAAACACGACAGTCAAAAAGTAAAGCTGTTTTACATCGCTATTTATTTATCTCAATATTTTTAGATGTATTTCGTTTTAGTTTTTTATAATTATGTCCAAAATATATTTATTCTAAGAATCTCATTAACATGGGTTATATTAGGAATATGTTATTTACGGATTTTCCCTAGAAGTAAGTATCAAAAGTTAAAATGAGAAAGCAGTCTCCGCAATTTCATAGCTTATACTATATGCATAGATTTTACATTCAATTTGGAATTATATGAATGAATATTAACATTTTTAAACATTTGTACATTATGGATCCATCTTTATTTAGTTGAAAGCTGAGAAATTGAACTGAGTTTTTTTAGGAGCAAACTTAATCATTTAAGATATAAAATAATATAAATATATATACAATAACATGCCTAAATACTGATTATATAGTGAGTAGTTTAATATTAAATATATTATATGGTGTGTATGGTTTAATACTTATCTTTGTCATAATTATATCAATAGTTTTATAGATAGTTATAACACAGTTTTATAACACAAAAATAAAATGTCAACTAGCTAGTTTTGTTTGGCCTTTTAAATTTTAATATTTATTTCGCAGAAATACGTTTTATATTAACTAAAGTGGACTAATATCTAATTGGAAAATTTTTATAACGTATCTTGCTTTTTATATATTTTCTTGATAATATTAAATTACATTATTCTTATGTTGTAGTTCTAATATATAACCTATGTTCAATATTATGTAACTAAAACTGTCAAACCTTTTTTTATTTTTGAACTATATTGTTGAACATAAACGTAATTAATTCACATAATATCTTGCTTACTTCTATTTTCTTGATATTTTTGCAACAATTTTTCAAAATAAAGATTATTTAGAAATTAGAATTTGTATTATTATTACATATTTCCTTATTATAATTTACAAATTTATAACGAGAAATTGAAACAAGAGTATTTCAATTTAGCTCAATGCTTTACACACTTAATTGAATTATAACAAAAATTGGTTGATCCTGTTTCTTAAACTTTCAAAACACATATTTATCAAATTATTCTAAGCATAACATCAGTTATTAGAAAGAACATTTTTGTACAGAGGTTTCAGAATCACTTAAGAAATGGGATACAGATTATGGCTAGTATTCATGCTTGGATTGGATTCTCTGTCGCTCAACGGTCATTTTTTGCACACGAGGGATAATTAGACCGGGACCTACGGTTTAAAGTGGATTCCGATCCCCTACAAACATCCATGCCCAAGGTGGGATTCGAACCCACGAACTGTTGAATCGAAGACGAGAGGGCTAACCATTCGGCTGTCAGCTCGGCTAGTAATCATGCTGTACTAGAGATTTTTATATTAGTGTCTAGGAAACAAATATTTTGAAAAAAACATTTTATAGTATAACTATACTTTTAAAAAAGTACACAGAACTGGTTAATATAGAATTTTTTTCATGCACCAGGGATTCCTGATAGAACTTGTTATTACTAATTAACAATGAAAATCAGAAATATATATAACAACATTTTACTTAGTTTATATTAACTTAAGAAGGTTGATATTGCTTTGCTATATTAAGGATTAATACTCAATTTAGATTTAAATAACAATACACAGAAAAGTAATAATTACATTTCAAACACAAGATTCCTTACTTACTGAATTAATAGAATAGTTAAATTAAATGCATCTATTGTTCTCCATTTCCTGCAAAACGTACTCGATTCTTGTGTTTAGTTTGATTCAATGATTCCTTAAGAGGCTCTCGCAAACTTATTTAATCCCATAAAGGAATAAATTTGTTAAATAAATCTTATTTTCAGACTTCGTTATTAAGAACCTTTACAGTATTTTCATGATAATTACTAAGTAATTAGTAAATTAATTTTCGTTTTAGTGATTCTTATAAAAATGATTAAATAATCTTTTATGGATGCTAATGGTTATAAGAAAGAGGATCTTAAAATAAAATTTCTTGATACCTTAATTGTGTGGGTGTATTATAAGCGGCTAAAATCAATATTAGGTAAGTTAAATATCTAAAATTAGAAAATGAATATCTCGGGTTCCAATTCATTCTTTTACTGAATATAAGGATTATATATTTATTAAACGGTAGATTTATTAAAAGTTGTGTTTAAAAGTAAATATTTTATTAGGTCGACAAAGCCCTGATATTTAAATATTATGTAGGTTATAAATTGAATGTAGTCCAATCTTTATTAAAATATAATACAATCCTATAATAATATTGCTTAATACAGAATGCCTTAAAATCTTGACAAAATTATTTCAAGACCCTCTAATTATAATATATGTATAAGTATCATTTATCTTCATGTTCTTATATTGAAATTCAAGATGGATTTATCAAATAGCAAAGATTCTTATAAGTTATAAATAGGGAGAATAAATTATACCTAAAATGTTAGTACTACATGTCAAATTTTGAAGAAAGCCTTAATGTAGGGAATAAAAATGATAGTCAAATCTTCTGAAATAAATAAATTTTTTTCCTAAATTCAATTTACTTTTTCATTTTGAAATAAATATTATTAATACACAAAAAGTTTCAAATTTGTATCTAAGAAAATGAAACCATAAAAAGATTTATATTCGTTGGAAATTTATGAGATATGAAATTAGTATGCATGGGAATAAGAATCTCAATGGATCATAACACACTTTTAAAAATATCATGAAAATAGTACACTACTGGACATTAAAATTGCTACACCAAGAAGGCGACATGCTACAGACGTGAAATTTATACGAAAGGAAGAAGGTGCTGTGATATGCAAATGATTAGCTTTTCAGCGCATTCAGACAAAGCAGACGCCAGTAGCGACACCTATATTGTGTTTAAATGAGGAAATTGTTCAGCCGGTTCCTCATACACAAATTGCTTTTGAACGTTGTTGCCTGGTAAAAAGTTGTTGTGATGCCTCGTGTAAGAAGGAGAAATGCGTACCAGCACGTTTCTGACTTTGATAAAGGTCGAATTGTAGCGTACCGGAATTGCGGTTTATCTTATCACAGTATTATTGCTCGCGTCGGTCGAGATCCAATGGCTGTTAGCAGAATATGGAATCGATGGGTTCAGGACGGTAATACGGAACGCCATGCGGGATCTCAACGGCCACCTATCACCAGCAGCCGAGAAGACAGGCATATTATCCGCATGGCCGTAATGGATCGTGCAACCACGTCACGAGCCGTGAGTCAAGAAGCTGGGTCTTTTGGAAGACAAGTGTCTGCACGAACAGTTCGACGACGTTTGCAGCAGCATGGACTCTCAGCTCGGAGACCATGGCTGCGACTTCCCTTGACGCTGCGTCAAAGACAAGAGCGCCTTCAATGGTATGATCAATGACGAACCTGGGTGCACGAATGGCGAGACGTCATCTTTTCAGATGAATCCAGGTTCTGTGTACAGCATCATGATGGTCGCATCCGTGTTTGGCGGCATCGTGGTGAACGCACACTGGCAGCGTGCATTCGTCATCGTCATACTGGCGTGATGGTATGAGTTGTCATTGGATACACGTCTCGGTCACCTCTTGTTCGCATTGACGGTGCTTTGAACAGTACACGTTACATTTCTGGTATGTTACGACCCGTGGCTCTATCCTTTATTCGAGCCTAGCGAAACCCTACGTTTCAGCAGGATAAAGCCCGACCGCATGTTGCCGGTATTGTATGGACCTTCCTTGATACGGAACATGTTCGGCTGTTGCCCTGGCCAGTACGTTCTCCAGATCTTTCACCAATAGAAAACGTCTGGTCAATGGTTGCCGAGTGACTGGCTCGTTACCAAACGCCAGTCATTACGGTTGAAGCCACTACGGTTGTGGCATCATGTTGAAGCTGCATAGGCATCTGTACCTGTACATGCAATCCAATCTTTGTTTGACTCAATACCTAGGCGTATAACTGCTGTTATTACTGCCAGAGGTGGTTGTTCTGGGTACTGATTTCTCAGGATCTATCCTGCCAAATTGTTTGAAAATTTAATCACTTGTTATTTCTAGTATAATATATATGTCCAATAAATATCATTTTGTTATCTGCATTTCTTCCTGATATAGCAATTTTAATGGCCAGTAGTGTATTTTTTTTTGCAATTATGTGAAATGTTCTTACATACAAATTTTCTATGGATTTGTATATGCTAGTAAATATATACTTTTCATCATAAAGTGTAAAAGAATTTACATCAAAACACATTTATTGTTTTTAACAAGAATTTAATTTTTTTCCTCACTATGTAAAATATAAATACATTCGAGTTTTTATTTTTTCTAAATACAGATTAAATACTCATTTTTATGAATTTTTAATTTATAAATATTACTTTTTATAGACCAACAGTTTGTCTCTAATGGGGTTCCTCAGATGAAATTATAATTTTAATTCTAATCTTTACGAAATAAATCTTTTGAAAATATTTTTGCGAATTCATTTTCACGCAATTTTTATTTGCGATTTTACTTTCATCGACTAATATCTTTTCAATTTTTTTATTTTGTCTTTGAGAAATATAATCATTGCTTGTACTGTAAAAATATAAATGTTTCGAACAGTAAATAATTAATTGTATTGCTGGCCTTATAATTATACGAATTTTTTAGCAATTCTCGTAAAAACTCACATTTAATCCAGTTTTTCCTTCAATGTCATGGATCAAAGTATGCATCAAAGTATAAGCAATAGCTTGCAACGCAACTATTAAGACATTTTTGGAAATACTTGGAATCTAAACTAAAACTAAATTCTGTGGCATAACAGCCCATGTGGGCCAAGGCCTACTGTCTCCATCTCTGATTTCTTGATCGAGAGGCTTTGAAGTGCCAAGCATATGTCCCGATTAGATGGTCAGCCTAACGTGAAATACCCAGGGTTTAATTACCAAGCATGTTTGGTACTCACTTCATCGAACCACTGAAGGGATGAAGGTTGAGTAGACCTTGCCCTGTCCGAGGATCTAGTCTCGGACCTGTGCCTTACGAGCGTGAAACGCTTCCACTAAGGCACCGGATATCTATGCTTGGAATCACCTGATGGAATTTATATTCTAAGTGCAATGCGCTTACAAATATATACTGGGAATGAAATTGCAGAAAAATCAATGTTTTTAGTTTATTGCGACTAAAGGCTTTATTAAAAAAATCGTACCTGATAAAGATAATAAAATTACTAGCTAACGACTTGAAAGAAGGTTAGTATTTCATTTAAGAATTTTAACAAATAAACCACTGCTGATCAAAACTTTCCTTTAGGACTTTTTAAATGTTAATTCAGATGTAATTTGTAGTAAGAATATGGGATGATTAAAATTATTGAGAATATTCTGAAAATGAAACACATAATTTTCTGATATCAAATAAGACGAAAAAGACACGGTGCTGTAATTATTTGGGAAATAAGTAGATGAAAAGCTCACAAGGAGCTTTTCTGAGGAAAACAACAGATAAATGTTTTCCTACATCGAAATAAATAGAAAATATCTGTCTTTGAAAATGTAGATTTGAAGCAGAAAATAAGGAATAATTGCTTTTCTTTATTTTTGTACACAAAATGAGGGAAATAAAATTTGAATTTTATTTGATATTTTTTATATAGTGTCTATTACATAATATTTCTGCCGATCGATGGCTGATTGGTTAGCGTTGCTGCCTCCTGTGTTGTGGGTCCAGGATTCGAGTCCCTGCTTGGGCATTGATGTCGATTTCTTTCCTTGTTCTATCAGTGCTTATCTGTCCTTTTTTCTATGATGATGAGTGAATGTAACCCACCCTATAAACAAGTTTGTGGTGGTATGGGGAGGACATCTTTACTTGCCTCCATGACTTGGTTCACATGTGCGCGCTGTGTAACGACAAATGAGTAGCAGTTTCTGGCCTTGTTGTGGCACAGGGTTCGTCACCCAAGTGCCCGTTGTTCGAAAAAAAACATAACTTTTCTAGTAGTATTTTATTTATATAGAGAATATATATGTAGGATCTTTTCATTTCACTAAAATGGTTGCTTATACTAAAATACTATAATTTTAGATTTATGAGTTTACTTTTTATTTTTAATTCCATTTACTGGTATAGTTCAAGAAAACCGTTTTAATAGTTTGATATAATTATTGTCTTTTCCATTTTTATGCTTTAATAGTAAATTACACTAATTTTTTAATTGCTTGAATATTCGGTAATATTTGAAATAAGTTTCAATAAAGCAAATTTGAGTCCTACTTTTACATGTTAAAATATTTTAGCTATGTTTTATAGATATGTTCCTATTATATTTATTATAAATGTTTATTAAAAGTATGGAAACTATTTGATTGTATGTTGAACTTGATATTATTTTACATGGAATTGATTTTAGTTTTCTGTATTTATTCATTTTTCTCAAGAATATTGCACCGTTTTAGTTTGCTCTGTAAGTTTTAATTGCCATACATTTCATAACATTATTTTAACGTTTCAAACACTTGGAAAAATTTAATGGTGTAAATAAAAATTATGGAAAATATTGAAGAAAATAAATATCTGCTCCATGTAAAGTTTTTAAAATATTTTTATTAATTATGGGCTTAATATGTAGTTAATAATGAATTAATTAAAATGTATTTTAAGTTTATATAAAATAGGTTGTTTTAACTAAAGAAATAAGTTTACACACACACACACATATACGCACACGCACGTCAAAAGAGCCTTTGATACAGTTCAACATTACAAATTAAAACAAATATTAGAAACCACAAAATGCCCTTACAACATTAAAAATTACTTAACAGTAATCTTGAAGATAGAAGAATCATTATGCCAACTAATGATGGTTTAGCCAGCAAGGAACATACTACTGGTTGTCCACAAGGCTCTTGTAGTGGCCCCATTCTATGGAATTTAATTGCCGATATAGTCCTTAAAAAGAACTGGAGTGATATAGAAAAACAACATGATCCAGAAAGCATGATACATTTTCAAGCATTTGCTGATGATTTTACTTTCGTGGTAGTGGCAAAGAGTGAGAAAAAATTGGGCAAGTAGCAACAGAGGCAATGGTTCATTTTAAAAAATGGTCAAATGATAATTTTCTTCAAATTTCGCTAGAAAAAACCAAATATATTCTAATAGCAAATCTTAAATGTAGTCCAAAAATTTTTTGGGGATACAGCAGAGTGAAGAAAAAAGACACAATTAAGCTTCTAGGAGTAATAATTGACAAAAAGTTAAACTTCATAGCACATCTAAAATCACAGGCCAATAGAGCTATGGTATTACAGAAAAAGCTTTTAAGGATAGCAGGAAACGATTGAGGAATTTCCCAAAGACACCGAATCATACTATATCAAACTGTTATAGAGAGGATGTTGGCGCATCGGGAAGCAATTTGGGGAACACCATTAACAACAAGGGCAAAACAATTAATTACTTCGATTCAAAGGAGATTTTTGCTAAACATCACTGGTGCATTTAGAACGACTCCTACAGCAGCTCTTCAAGTTATAACTGGAATACCTCCTCTCTACCTAAAAATAGAAGCCGAGGCAAAGTTTATAGGGCATTCAAGGGCACAAATTCTTTGTGAAGTTGATCCTATTCTTCCTGTACCAAATTTGATTGAAAAAGTTATAACAGGAGAAACAATCCACTCTGGAGTCTTCAATATCGAGAGCAAAGTAAAAATACATGAGCAAAACCATATACCATGGTTTTGCTCATGCTCTGGTCATGTTTCAGTGAAGGATTCCTAACAATTTTCACAGATGGCTCAAAAATAGAAGGAAAAGTTGGATCCGGAATGATAGTATACTCTGAACTCGGATTACAAAGTACTTGGAGTACTGGGCTACAACCTGAGAACACAGTATATCAAGCTGAAGTATATGCTCTGCGTAAAGCCATTCAAGTAGCTGCTTCACAACCTCTTCCAACAAACATCTGGTCAGATAGTCAAGCATGTCTTAAATCTTTATCTAATCCTCTTAACAAATGTCCTATGGTACGAGAAATGCAAGATCTCCTAACAACATCAGATGACATCAGGATTGGTTGGGTAAAGGCCCAACAAGGTACAGAAGGAAATGAGGCAGCGGACAGAATTGCAAAATCAAGCTGCACTATCAAGTAATTCATCTCAGGTCCTACCATTACCAGGTTGTCATAACAAATCTTTTCTTGATAACTGGATAATGGATCGCTGGAAGGAGGATTGGGATAATGGAATAATTGGAAGAAATGTACACTAGATGATACTGAAAGTCAGCAGGAAAACCCTTAACTGGACTAGGAATGAGGTACTTTTCTTTACGGGGCACAGGTCATTTCCATCTTACTTCCACAGGTTCCATATTTCTGATTCCAAGGATTGCACTTATGGAAAAGAAGGCAATCCACTCCACTTCTTGAGAACTTGCTCCTTAACATTATCCTGGCATTTAGACATACCCAGCGAAAATTGGAAGATCCTCTGGAAGAAGAGAATTCTGAGAACTCGTACAACAAGAGCAAATATAAATAAAACAATTGAATTCCTAATAAACAATGAAAACTTAGTTTGTTGGATTGGGAACACTTCTACAATTTAGCTAAAATCATGTTTTCACCAAATTAAGACTCTGTCTTTGTAAATATCAAAAACTTTTTGAATATGATTTATAAATTTTTATTCAATTATAATCAAGAACTTTGCAAAATTACAATTATTATGTTAATTCTATATAATTCATCATAGACTCCATTATATTGTCATCTTGTTTTCATTTTTACAATTAATCTGAAATTGATTGCATATTTAAAGCCATGTTGTAAGATAATCATGTTCAACTGTTGTAAAATTTTTATAACATCATTTTTTAAAATATTTATAAATAAAAGTCCCAGCGGCTCCCATTAAACTGGTAAAGCTCCTTGAAGTTAGGTACAGGGGAGTTGGCTGGTGTCAATGTCAACGCACACGCACGCATGCATACACACACACTTATTTTCAAATTGAGGATAATTATTTACACTTCGAAAGATAAAGATAAAAAGATTGATAAATTTGACTTTATATTAATTTTTATAGTCTTTTATATAAAGATAAAATTAATTTATTCATAAGTATTTGAGACAGAATAGTATGTTCATAGTATATTATATTTTTTGGAAACATTATTTTTACTAAAATATTCCAGTTAAAATCACATGGATTATCTCTATGATTATTTGGTGGAAAAACATTGAACTGCTTTAGTTTAGAAAGTGCAAAAATTCGATTAATTTCCTGGTTTAATTTATTTACTCCAATAAACGAAGTTGTGGTGCAAATTATGAATCATCGAATCGAATCATTAGCTTGAGAATTAGATACGCTCCGTAGAAATTTGGGAATAATAGCTGCATTTAATTGAATTATTCTTTCGCTTCAGTAAATATTTCCACTTATTTAGAACATAAATATTGCTTTTCTGTGGAATTGTCAACTAAATCTCGATTGAGTATTTACTTTGGGTATTGGTGATTTACGAAATGCAATTAAGAATAAATATAGCACTTTAAGCCCTACCGATAGAGTGTTAATTTAGAAGATACAACTAGACTTTTATGATTTGCTATGTTAACTAAAATAATGAATTTTAAATCATAGAGCCTAAATATAAAGAAATACTATTTCTACTAATTAAAATAGACATATTTTTCAAATTTTATTGATGTGTTTATATATGTTTAAAAAAAAGAATAAACATATTTATAAAACTAGGGTTGCAATTTATTGCCTTGATATTGATACATTGATTTCGGAATTATCAGTGATATGCCATTAATAAAAATTTTCCAGTTATTAATGAATGCATGCCATAAAAATTTATAATGGGATATATGCCAAAAACCTAAGCTTTAAAACTGAAAAAAAATGTTCAAATATATATCTGTTTTTAAATCATTTAGAACAATATAATTAACTATTATATTAAGCTTAATAAATTTAAGATGAAAGATAAAAGCAAAATTGCTTTTACACTATAAATTTAAGAAATGCGAAGTTAATTGATGAAATTGTTCAAACATATATATACTTCTCATTTGTAATTTTTATGCATAAAATTTTAAAGACAGAGACAAAAAATTACAAAAGAATAATGCTCAAAATTTTGAAATAATTAAATCACAAGGCATTAAGAAATGTCTACACATATTTTAAGGATATATTCAAAAGATGTTCATAAATATAAATTTTAATTGCATTAACATATGAATGCACATATAAAAGTAACAATTAAAATTAAGTGATTTTAATGAACATGGTAATTATAAAGAAATGTATTTTATAAATTGAAACAACAATTTCCTAAACAATTTTGAATAAAAACATTACAATCTAGATTTAAAATATGATTTTTTATACATTATATGACTTAAATATGCCTTAATTTTCAAACTTTCTAAAAACTTTCTTTTTTATCAGTGTTATGAATTTTTTTATAAACCGAAATAGTATCTGTATGGATAGCACTCTGTCGTTTTGTTTGACAGCTAATGGATATAATTTTCATCTTGCGATCAATGTTATATAAACTGCAGGTCTTTATGACGTTAACAACCATATGCTAAAAGTGTCAGTAGAGCAATAAACAAAATGCATCATAAAATTAAAGGGAATAAATCAATACTAATTTTCTGAGAATAAGCTCAGATATTTAGGCTTAATTTTCTGAGAATAGAATTAGATAATTAGGCTTAACTTTTCTGAGAATAGTCTTAATATCAATTAGTCTTTTTGGCTTATTTAAAATAGTACATATATCGGAAAAGAGCATTATGAAAAATTTATTCTAATCGCAGAAATAAAAATAGTTGTATCTTGTTTAAAATCATATTTTTATATTAAATTGATCGAATTTCTTAAAAACCATCCTAATAAATTCATCTCTTGAAGACTTTTTGAGATACATCACTGTATCCGCAATTTCTACTTGAAATTACATAATGTAAAACGTTATTCCAGAATATCTACTGGGAACATTAAAAGCAAGAGGATGTTTTTTATTTTGTTCAATTTGGTTCTTTTTCTTCAATTTCATTTTTATTCACCTGCTTATGAAATTATTTTTATAAATATTAGTTATCAGATGAAATGTTGGCACTCTTATCTCCAATCCAACAAACAGTGAATATACTCGAATTGCACCTTCAATGTAGATACTTGTAGTAAATACCTTGAAAGGAAAGAAGTTTGAATCTATTTTAAGCCATTACAATTGGTTGAATTAGCTCTCGTGCACAAAAGAAAGATAAAAAATTCAATGAATATTACAACAGTTCTGTCTTAAGCATTCTTAGAACAGATAATACGTTTAAAATTAATTATTTTAATGAACAAACCGTTGTTATGTTTATTAAGTTTTTAATTTATTAGGAATAAAATAGAAAGTTCTCAGGGAAAATATTATTTCTTTCAAAAAATTGCTTAAACTTTTTATATATTGCACAAATCCATTCAAAACATATAGTTTCAATTAAATTCCACTTTTATAAATATGCTTACAGAATTAAATTTTGTAAGTCAAATATTAGCCACATTTATTGAAAAACGTTGCAGCATTACTAAGATATGTCAAGAAATATGAGAAAACAGGATTTGTAAGGTCTGCAGCAGTAGAATAAAAAGAGACGGAAATGTCATTGCTTATAACGCTGATCCAATGGAGAACCAGAGTCTTTTAGCAATTTTTCAGCTGGTTTTGACAGTCTCAGCTATGTTTCATTCCATGGTATTGGTAAAGTGGTTGGATCACGAAAGATGGGTTAAATGGAGTGTAGAAAATAATGTATCTATTGAAATGTTGGAAAGAAACAGTATTTGTAATTTCTGTATACTTTATTATTTCAGGTAATGGATAACAATTTAGTTTTTATGTTTTTCAGGCTATGTAAAGAATATAAAACATAAATGTCTCCAGATTCATATCGTGACTAATATTCTTAGGGAAAGTTTAAATATAATATTAGTTTAGAGTTTTTATCATGATATGCATAAAATAAAATTCAAAGCATAAAACCTCAAAATTCATTAATATTTGTATATTATTAATTAACACTTTATCATCATAAATATCACTTAAATTATTTAATAAATGAGCAGGATTAATTTTATAATCATAATTTATTTAAATGTTTCCACGGTTTTTAAATATACAATTTTATTAATGTTTGGATTTAATAATTAACCAACAAACATTAATATTTTTTTTTTATAAAATTATATTTAAATATCCTTCTTAAATTAAATTTGCTTTTAATTTAAAAGCAAGTTTATGAAGTATCTTTGAGGAATACACATTTTATTATTATCAAAATTTAAAATTTTATTTAAAAAGTGGATTTTAAAACTTGTTTTATAGATAGGTAGGTTTAAAATACCTTAAATTAGGGACACAAATAATCCATAGCTTTGAAAAATTCTTTGAAAGAATACACTTTCAAAATATATAGTAAATTCGTATTTCTAATTTAATGTGAGGGTGGAAGGCAGAAAGGTTTTAAATACATGTTTCCAAAAAATAAATAGAAGAAATTAAGCTTCATATATCTGCATAAAATGTTACTGAAAATATTTGCTATTTCAAAAAGAAAAATGATTAACTTCAGGGTATATTTAACTTACTATTTCTTTGTTATTGTTGCATTAGCTTTCTTTAAGCTAATATTGATTTTTATTCGGTAAATGTTATACCGCTTAAGTAAATGTTTCCTTTAAGAATAAATATCTAAATCAAATTTGGCCTAAGAATTTCATGTCTGAAGCTAAATACTTATTATTTTACAAAAATGTATTTAATATCTGTGTATACACACACACACACACACACACACACACACACACACACACATATATATATATATCTTGTAAAATGTCTTCAAAATATTATAACAAATAAAAGGATCACACTTCTTCATATGCATACTACAAAAACTTTCAGTTAGAAATTGCAAACATTACATACATTAATTACAAACAAAGATAAAAAAAAATGTATCAAAAAATAACTACAAATTACATTCAATACTATAGAGTAATATTTAATGAAATTTGGATTTGTATTATGATTATTCAAAATTACTCTGCTGTGGCCACCCAAAATACATTACTATGAAAATATAGAGGCATCACAGTAAAAGTTTTTTAATTGAATATACGGTATAAGATTGAGGACCGAATTATTAGTTAGTGTAGCAGCTATTGTTAAATATGACTATGGTCATAGAATAAAGAGATTTCGTATGTATGCTTAGAATGTACACATATAGCTATATAGGTTAACCCCGCGCGCGCGCTGATGATGTCTTAAAATTAACAGGTATGAATACTTGTCGATTACCAAAAGTCTTGTAATTTTGGATCACGATCAGGAGACGAGGTCACACCTAAACTGAATTCCTCTCTCCACATCCACGCCACTCCAGCAGAAGGACTTTTAACGTCATAGATCAACGTGCACTCATCCCGAACAAATGGAGCTCCAGCAATACATTGAGGGAGAAGGTGATCATACTCTCAATGACCCACCACAGCAAATGAAGCCTCACGTTTTCTGATTTTACTGGGAACGACGTGAAGCAACTTATGGCTTTATCCTTTATCCTTGGGGTATAGCAGTTCATTCAAATATTGCTAAAGGTAATCTGTTGTAGCAGCGGTGGTGTTTCCAGCGTCAGTTGTACAATCATGGACGACTCATTCAAGATTGGCGATAAATCAGGAGAAGAAACAGGTCATAGATGAAATTAAATCTGACAGGTTAAGGTAAGCACTTCACTATTACATGTCAGATGTGGTTCCATATTATAATGTTGGAATGTGTCTCACTGTAAGCTCTGAAATTACTAGAGGACAAACACCTCAGTAATTTCAGAGCTTACAGTGAGGACTTCAACACTTCTGAAGAGTAGTGTTGATTGCTTATTTACTGACATTGCATACAAGAGAGATGAAAGATCAAAATACAGTACTATTTCAAACCAGAATACATAGTGCAAGACCAGCGTGGTGATACATAACGCAACAGTTCAGCAATCTTTCTAATAACTGAAGACTCAAAACTGACCATTTTGATGTTACAGGCAGAATTAAGATTATACAATAAAGGCAGTGTCATTCCATTCAGATATCTATGATCATCTGTCATCACACCATTGTCGATGCCAACACCTGTGAATTTGAATCAGGGATCAGAGAAGCAAAGGAAACCTTGTTAGCATTTCATTCAGTAGCAAATGACGTTGGAAGGTAAGAACGAACAATACATGGTGTGTAACAGGCTATTCAACATTGCCATATACTTATGATCAATGCAGCAGCGCAACTAAATAGACTCTATCGGTTCCATAAGTCCACTATTTTGTCTTCCAACCAGAAATTATAGATCAGCATTACAGTTGCTTGACTTTGACCCTCATGTTTATTGATTTCTCTGAAGTATATTCCATACCCATATAAACTATTGTTCATTCTTAGTTGAACTCAAAGCTTCTGATTTGGAGCTTGATTAAAAAATGATCGTTCAGGAAATTTTGAGGCATAATTAAAAAGTATATTGAAAAGAAAAAAAAAATGCTCACAAAAACACAAGCACCATTTTTCAAATCGGTAATTTCTTCTGCCTTTATATAGTGCAGGCAACTGATTCGACAGCTGTTTCTTATATTCCTATGCGCTTCAATGATAACGATAACTGGGCATCTCAATGCCACCAATGCATGATGTAAATTTGACGTGTTTTGAACGTTTCTTTCAGAAGGTTGCCTTTTGGAGAATCAACACTGTATACAAACTCGGAATAGCAAATATATTAGGTTGTAGAATAAGTTTGTAGCGTTTTTATCGAAGACTTTTATTTAAACAAAAAAATTATATTAATCAATTATATTCACCGTTGCTGTTTACAACCTCTTCCAACCTCTCGACCAATTGAAGGTAACGCCCTTCATATGGTTTGGTAAGGAGTGGAAAAGATGGTAATCGGTGTGTGATGTTCGGTAATCGGTGGTTTTCTCTGTGTGTCAGAGAAAACGGCGGTTAATATGGAGGGCCTCCCATTGGAGCTCTTGGAATGCGGCTTTGACGACTTGTGAAACATGGGGCCTGGCGTTGTCGTGAAGGAGTATGGTTTGACCGGGTCGATCAGGTCTTTACATGTGGAATAGCCTCATTCACGTGGTGTAGCTTGGCAATGTAGAGCTCCTTGTTGACTGGGGCACTCTTTTCGTGCATTTCCCAGTACGCCAATAGGTTTTTAAAAACTGGCTCAACAACTTCTTTGAAACCAGACCTGTGGCGAATTTTGACTGAACGGCATCAATCAATTGGTTGAGAGTTGGGAAGAGGTTGTCAACAGAAATGGCGAATATATAATTGATTAACTTATTGATATAATTATTGATTTTTGTTCAAATTAGTCTTTGGTAAAAACGCTACGAACTGATTCCCCAACCTAATAGGTATAAAAATGATGAAAATGTGTACACCCTATCCTTCACTAGAAAAAAGGGAAATTCCGACTTGTATAAAAATTTCACACTATACATCAATAAAGAATAGTGAATATGAAAAAAGTTGATGCATATTAAATGATCTTTGTGGGGTTATAATAAATAATCGTAATATATCTTTGCGTTATCAAATTATTTCGAATTTAATGGATTTGAAATACTATTTTATTGATTTTTGATACTAAATTTGTTGACATTTTGTTTAAATAAATGGTTTAATCTATTTATCTTTTTAATAGAGATACTTAGTATAGTACTCGAATGTAAAATAAACATCTCAGTTTTTTTCATATTGATCATTCACATCTTACATTATGAAAATCTTAATTATATGTCTGATGCAATATTAACTCAGGATGTATGTAAGCAAATAGATTATTGCAAATTATTATAATATTAGATATAACGAATAAATATTGCATTCATATTTTAACAGGACTTGTTATTTTACTTCTTATAAAATCCAACTAGATTTTAATTGAACCAGTTTAGTGTAATTACTGAAACCTTTGTACTAGATGAAATTTGCAGGAAACAATAAAATAGTAAGAAATATAAAACACACTCTTATGTTAACAAATAAATCATCGTCTCAATAATTATAAAAAATAACTATAAAATTTCTGTATTTGATGATAGACTTAAGGTTTTTGATATAGTGTTCAAAATAAATAAAATTAAAATCTTTCCTTAGAAGAGAAAACAAAAGATTAAACTAACGTAAAATTTTATATCCTTATATAATGTAAATATTTACATTAATAAATAAACATATATCAGTATATTAACTGATTTGTTTATTAATAAACAAACATGTCAGTATAAAATAAAATAAATATATTACTCAAATAAACATATTCTCTTGCAAGGTTTAACTGGGAGTTTATTTATCAAATTTATTTCTGCTTATATTATTTTAAAGGCAAAATTATAAAATATATTCTTTAATCTAATAAATTATTTATATATTACTTTACCTATTTTATTTCAAGAAATTAAATATGAAATGATACTGTATTAAATGCTTATATTAACTAAAGATAAGACATCATATTTCTTATAATATTAAAAGCAGTTAAACTTAAGTATGAAGGAAAAAATCCTTTTATATTTCTAATTCTTCAAATATATTAATGATCAATAAAACAAATTTAATATATACTTTTAAAAGAAATGAGAAACCAAAAGAAATTTAAAATAAAAATGTTAAGTGTTTCTTACTTTTATATATTTATTCAATAATTCAGTTGAATACATTTCGGAATAAACTGCTTTTCATAAAGAAAGCACATTTTATCTTGTTAAACTTAAAGTACCATTTTCTCTAGTTTTTTAATAATATTACACAGAAATCGCCCTTTTTGTGTAAAATGTTAAATTTCTCAGAACAATTAAGAAAGCTATCATGTAATAATTTTTTTCAATCATTATCAAAGTTTCCAAATAAAAACAATTTTTTAAAACTAAATTTATTTATTAAGTCATGATATTTTTCATTAATCCAATTTTTTCACTAGGAAAACATAAATAAAAAGAAAGGTTGTTAAATGAAAAATATCTTGAATGAATTTAAGTTTGCCGATAAGTTTATAAGTGAGTAATAGTTTAAAGAAATAAAACTACCTTGAAACTAAATTTATTTAGGAAATTTTGAAAAAAATTAATTATGTAGTTTTATAGATCCTTTTAGTTGTTGTCAATAAATATTTTAAGTTTATTTTTAAATTTAAATTCAGAAAATAAATTTAAGTTTGTTGATAAAATTACGTCAGTAATTTTTTAAGCAAATAACTTTTGGGGGATTTAAAGTGCTTTATAGGAATTTTTAAAAAATATTTATCTAATGTTAATAGATCATTTTAATTCTTTTCAATATATCTTTAGAAATATTTATTCATAATATTTTTCAACCGGTTAAACTCGTTGCTGTAATGGATTTTTCATTAAAATATAGCATAGAGAATGGAATATATACTTAAAGTTTTACTAGAATATTATCAGAAATGTTGGTAGAAAATATCATTTCTATACTTTAATAAAATATAAATATAATTTAGATAAGAAAAATGAAATATTTTCATTTAATATTTTCATAAAAAAAATTTTCTAAATATTTTCAGAAGAAATTTTTTTAACACGTTAAAGCTTACAATAATATTAATTAATTACCTTTCTATTTTATTAAATACTTTTCATGTGGATTGTAATACAAATTTTTACAATATTCAAATATATATAATAATATAATATCAAGGTATGTTAAAATATGTGAAATTACGTTAAAATATCCTACCGACAAATGACAAAGTGTTTTTACATGGAATGTTAAGGGCATAGATACTTATATTGTTGTATTGCAAATATTGTGAAATACATTATATATATATATATATACAAAAGCGAAAATTGAAAGATACAAGAATAGATATAAGATTGAAAAGCAGGAGAATAGAATTAATAGTACATTTTATAAAATTATAAATAATCAAATATAAGATGCGGAAAATAATAATCAAATACTACATGGAGAATAGTAATCAAATATTAAATGGAGAAAAATACATTGAAAATACCAAATGGTAAAGAATACATTGAAAACATGAAATATAGTAAACAGTTGGAAAAATCTTCTATATATATTTCAAAATTTCAAAGAAAATAGAAAATGGAACCAACATGGCTAGCTTCATCAGAGGGTTTTGACTATATTGGCACAAAAAAAGTTTTTTCTGCTCTGGCCCAAGACATAGTCTTAAAGAGGTGTACTTTGGGGTGTACTGGCTTTTTCTTAAGATTACCACCATAGGAAAATTTCTTTTTTACTTAACATATTAACATAATTGTAATAACTTGCTTATAATTTTTAGAAACTATGTGCTATATATTTCATTTCCAAGCTGGAACTAGTATTTAAAATTTAACACAGATACACCCACACGCACAGGCACGCACGCACGCACGCACGCACGCACGCACAGGCACGCACGCACGCACGCACAGGCACGCACGCACGCACGCACGCACGCACGCACGCACGCACGCACGCACGCACGCACGCACGCACAGGCACGCACGCACGCACGCACAGGCACGCACGCACGCACGCACAGGCACGCACGCACAGGCACGCACGCACGCACGCACAGGCACGCACGCACACGCACGCACGCACGCACGCACGCACGCACGCACGCACGCACACACACATAAACACGCACACACATACTCAAATACGAAAAACATACACTCACACACATACACACACACGCACATTACTAGGATCAAATTAAGATGTTTCTAAGGAATGATAAGTGACATTTAAAGCGAGAAAAATGTTGCATATTTGAAAAATTTAGCACAAAGTGTCATTCATTAGAATTATTTACATCAACATTTAAGTTAATAATAAAACAAAATTGATAATATTTTATCATATAGTTAAAAATACTATCAGAATTGAGGTTAACATAGAAAATTCAGAAATTCTTAAGAATATTACAATCAAGAATGTATTCAAAGACTGTAGAATCTTGAAGCATTCTATATATGTTCTATATACAAATGTTCTTTATTTCTTAAATTTCACCCTATTACTTTCAAAGCAGCAATTCTAAATAAAATATAAGTAGGAAATTTACTATTTATTGTGTATGTTTTACATATATATGAATACAGTTTTTTTAAAATTCTTTTATTTAACTATTATATTTATATGCAAGAAATTCTTATTTATATGGTTATTGATCCTTTAGGCAAACGTTTTTGTACATCGTTGCGTTTTTGCTTAACTGAAATTTCAAATCAAATATACAGTATATATTTTGCTTAAAGAAGTTAAGGTATTCCCGTTTTGTAACTTTTTGACAAAATTTTCCACCGCAAAGACTTTCGTTTCAAAAAAGTTACTATTTATTCAGGATATCTTTATAAACAATCAAATAATGTCTTATAGAAGCATAAGATGAAATACAAGTGAAAACATAAATCACGTACTCAACATCCCAAATGCTCTGAGAATATTCTGGATTTGAATTCAATATTTATTCAATCTGAATAAATATCAAAAATTTTCATAGATTTAGGAAAATCATATGGAGCATTAAAACAAAATGTAGAATCAAATATTTATTTAAATTTCTAAACCTGGAAGAATAACTTTTTCTGAAAATAAATGTGTATCTAGTGTTACTATAAGTTAGACCTTACCTAAAGCTAAAATACTAAAATAAAGTTAAATATATATAAGTAGTGATAAAAGTAAAATTTAATTAAAATTTTCCATAATGTTTTTAATATTTATTGAGTTTCTTTGCTAAGGAGAAAAATCCTAAAAATGCTATTAATATGATAAAACATATATTTTGAATATTATTATCTTGTTTAAAAATTAGATTTCGTGACTAAAAATCTATTTTTTTTTACTTTTTTAATCTCAAACTCGAGAAGCTTTTTTGTAGGGTATAAAATTAGCAGTGTAAATTGTCTCAATATCTAATTTACTGTGCAAAATACATTAGATAAAATACATTTTATTATTTTGTTGCTCTTTAATCTTTTCCTTCTGATTTATAGAATATATCTGATGAGTAAAAATATACTAATTTTAATGAAGTTTTTAAATTTGACCAATATTTTTACAGAAACTTTAAGATCAAATCAGGAACAAAATTTTTCTGCACCGTTTTTTATGAATTATTTATTAAAGTATTACTATGAATGTTAGGTATAGTAAATTTTTGACATATTGCTTCAAATGAAGTATTTATTATACTCCTTATAAAATCATTAACCAAACTTCTATGTTAACTGTTAATGTGGCAACTTTATGGTTTCGTAATGAATCCAACGAATATTGATATATTTTTCAGTTGTTGTATATCTCATTCAATAATTTCCTAAAAAAATATTACAGTTGTCATTTTAATTATAATATTAGAATCTCTTCTGAGTATCAGTTTTGTCAAATGTTAAAAGAAATTCGATTGCATATAGTACTAGAAAAATTTTCAAAGCTTTAAAATTAGATTATAAAAAATTTAAAATTTTCATTATTAATATGGTGAATCATTGTGTGAGGTTGGAATGACTTTTATTCATGAAATTCATAATATGTTTCCTTGAATGGCAATGAATATTGTGAATCATCGCAAATTTTTATGTGTTTATAATATATAACTGCTACCAATTGATAACAAGAAATTTTATTCAGCCTCGTTTAATAAAAATAAAGAAATTTCATTCATCTTTTTTAAAAACTTGAAATTATTCTTAAATATTAAGCACAATATTTTGATTTGATATCTTAACTTACCTTTTTTTAATTCTAAAATGATTTATTAAATATAACATTTTTATTTTTTTCAGGAAATATAGTCACTGATTAAATTAAAAGAAATTGTGTTTGTTAAAATTTGTACTAATTTAAGTAACACAAATGTTGTAATTTACATAATTCTATTGTAAAGGAATGTTTAAACGTCATCGTTATTGCCTTTTCTTTTCAAAAGTTTCAAATTTATTTTGAAACGTATTGAAAAAAAGCTCGTTCTATGGGTATTAAGTATATAATATTCAAAGTTATTTTAAGCAAAAATTAGCATTTAATTTCTTAATTCCTTTGCTTTAATTATAAGTCCTAATTGAGGGCATATGTGTTCACATCTTTACATAGGAATCCTGCATTGTTCAATTTTTACAAAATGATTTACTTAAGTTTAGTAACAATCAAAGACTAAATTTTCCTTAAATTATCTCACAAGGAAGATTATCTTGGTTTACTTATATTAATAAATAAAAAATTGATATTGAATTGTGATATCCTAAAATAAGTTTTCTTTAGATACGATAAATGAAATTTGTCAGAGAAATATATCAATTTGTGTTTAAGTATATAATTAAAAGTTTCATTTGCCTGAGTGTCATTACTAAATTTATGTAGTTTTTCATAAAATGGTATTTTTATATTTTGTAACGTTATTTTTGAATTCTAGCTCATTTAAAAGTTTTAAATGATTTTGCATATTTTTATTTTTTATCTCATTCTTTAATAAAGAGGAATGTTTTTTTTTGAAAAAACTTATGATAATATTAAGATTATAAAACCTTTTGATTCACGGTTGTTCTTTTTAAAGGAATAACTTCCTTTAATTGAATTTTAATTAATAGAATTATAATGTAAATAAAATTTCAAATATTTTATATATGAATATACTTTTATTAGTTCATATTCTAAAATAACCAGACAAAAAATGGACTGGGCAAAATAAAATGCAGACATAATTTAAAAATTGAATCATTTCTTGTTTTTTTTTTATAAAATAAATTTATTTGATAATAAACATAATGGAAATTTTTATAAGCTTATTATGTTTGTTTAAACAAACAATTCATTTGGAAACATGTATCACCAACTTCTTATGTACAGCAACAGCTTTTTATTTTTCAAACAGCAACATTTTATGTATGATATTATTTAATATGTCCTAGTTTTTAACATATATGCATTTAAACAAATGTATAATTTATGGAATAGATTTTTATTCAACTAAATTTGATAAAAAATAAAAGATGTAATGTTGGTATTAAAAACATATATTTTGGCTGTTTTTTTTTACTTAAGATACCAATATAAATGTAATTGAATTTTTATCTGATTTTAATAATATGAAGTTAAAACTTTTTTTTTTTTCTGATCTCTTTAAAGAATGTACAAAAATTATATGTTTTTAAATTTCCTTGGCCTTTTCTTTTATTGAAATTTAGTGTTTAATATGTAAATAACACTTTTCTCTATCTTGATATTACTAAGCAGTAAATGCAAAATGTAAAGAATATTATATTCGAAAATATATAAAAAAATAAAATACTTTAAAAAAAGAATATTTTAAACATTTCATTTTTCCATCATAAGTAGCATAAACATTTAATAAAACAGAATATTTTGTTTCCACAATATTTGCTTCTTAGTAAAATGGGAGTAGGTGTATGAATATAAAACATTTCGTTTTTCCTACATTAAATGTTTCTAGGTCGCCATACTTCCCACAAAAAACTAGAAACATTTCTCAAAGCATTTGTAAGTATGCAAGAGAATATTACATTCACTCTAGTGAAAACAACGGACTGTTTGAAGTTATACGACCATGTCTTAAAACATTCTGAAAGTATAATGCAAGATGATAAAATAAATGGAGAATAAAGAAATAAAAATAATGTGCATTTCGCATTGCGATTAAATGCATTGAAATGGTAAGGAAGGCGGAAAGAGTTTTTAATGTATTTCGCAAGTAGTTTTTTACATGCATAAGGCACATTTTGAAATAAAAAAATATTTATATTCTAGAATTTAAAAGATTCTTCTCAATAAAAGTTATTTTATTTATAAACATAAATTAATTTTATTGAAACATGAGGGAAATAAATTTATAAAAGCATTTAAATAAAAAGGTAATACATTTGTGCATCTAAACTAATTTTATTAGCAACTACAGATAGTCTTTATGATCAAATTAACAGTTAATAATTAATAAATTAACGAGTTAGCTATTATTGTTGGAGGTTTAGTTAGAATATTTCTACTATTGCAATGGATTTTAAATGAACTTTCTTATTTAGCTTATAATATAAATTTTAAATATTTTTCCTATTTAAAATTTATTTTATAAGCTAACTATTTTTTAAAATTTATTTTATAAGCTAAATATCTTTCCTATATTTCCCTCTTTTTGGAAATGCATTTCGACCAACTATATATGTATGTAACAAAGCAAAAGCCATGAAAATTAAATTCAACTAATTCAACTAAATTAAAAAAACTTGCTTAGTAATCTCAGTCATTTTTGAACATAAAACATTCTGTCTTTAAGCAATTAACGTTCTTGTTTTTTAATTAGTTAAATATATATATATATATATATATATATATATATAAATGCCTTTGCATCACTTTTGAAGTTATTTTTTTCCTAGATAAATCTGCTTAATTCTTATTTTAGGATGGTTTCTGTGATGACATTTGTTTGATGTTTGATTTATCTCATAACTATTTCGATATTTTGAATTGGTTGGTTTTCTGCTATGTTAGATTTTATGACTGTTTATTAAATTTTAACGTTATTTTGATTGGTGTAGTTTAAATAAAATATAGCAATAATGTTTGTTTTAGCATCATAATTTGCAGTTTTATGATCACCTAATGAGTTGATTTGACCATTTAGGATTATAAACAGGACGAACTGAGTATAAACTGAATAAGAGAATATTTGTTGTGGAGCGATTTCCATAGTTTTTAAGATTACTAAAGAAGAATTTAATTTTAAATGCATTGTTTCTTTTATATAAGGAAGAAATGATTCATTAATTACTTATATTGGATCTTTAATTAAGCATTTTGTGATTTTTATGCGCCACGGAGTTTTGCCTATACTGTCTGTTCAGAATTTCATGAGACACGTTTATGTTTCTGATTTTCACATATTTGCTCAAAAATGCCAGTATTATTAGATAATTGTACTTAAGGGACCTATTTATCTGAATTATAATAACTAATTTTTGAGCTGGAGAAATTTAAATTTAAATTTATTCAATGTGCTTAAATTAATTTAAACTTTAACCCTTTTAATCTTAATTGCTTTTGATGTATTGAAAAATTTGTTCACTAAAAGCTCGTAGGACATCAAAAGGTAATTTATGACAACAGTAATATTAAAATTTATAACCATGATAGTGATTTTCATAAAATTATTGATAATCAAGTTAGAATTGGTTAGTTTCATCAATAAATCAAATAATATATCTCAGATATGATTTCCTTCCTCCTGGGAGCATGTAATCACTAAGAAAGCGTGTCCACAGGTGGCGGATAGGGTAATGCCGCCAATGGATTATCCTTTGGCAGGTAGTAGGAAAATAAAATACCTACCGTGGACCAAGAGGTAGAAATCCAACTTTCTCAGAGAGAAAAGCAATCACTTTTCCATGGAAGAACATCTTAGATACTTTAAGAATGCTACTTAATTCGGGGCAGTCCAATTTTGACTTCCGTTGCCTTGATGAAAAATATGCTAAGAGAACAATTGTTACTGGGTACAGGGGAGCCTATGCATCCGGCTCTGCAGTCCGGGAGCTTGATGGTAAATGCATTACAAGGATGATTAATATCTCCAACTCAATATCAATAGAACTCTAAGAAAGCATGATGAGCTTCACAGTAATCTGCCGAAAAATAATATTCAAAAATAATACAGGGCGACTTCAAGAGACAAAACTCAACAACTATCTAACACTTAACATCAAACATGGCTATGTTACAATTAGAAAAGAAAGAATAAATGTGACAGAAGCTAGAATTTCCTCATCAAGTACAATATGAAGTACAAAGGAATCCAACGTCCAAATGACGGAAATCTGAGAAGCAACGAATTTCAGGCGATACACATTTTCTTCCCAAGGCTACGTGTTTCCTTTTTAATGCTTACCATTCAAACAGTTCTGAAATAAATACTGATCTGTTTAACACTTTCAGTAATCCACCATCTGACCCAATTATATTGTTGGGTGACTTCAGTGAGTAGAGCCCCACCAGGGGTTCTCCCACTATTGACTCTAAAGGTCTACAAGTTGAGGATATTCTAATTGACATAGGATTATCTGTAATTAATAATTGGCAAAACACCTACCTATACAGATTTACAGGTTTAATAGGTTTTAATAGGTTTTGATATCATGGCTGTCAGCCATCACTTTACCACCAACTGCAATGGGGTGATTTTTAAAAATGACATAAACGATTATCGTCCTATATTTACAGCACTAAATCTCTGTTCTAATCCACAGACTATTCAAATAAAAGAGTTCTCAAACTTTAGATAGGTATACTGGGAAAATTATGCACAATTTCTGGATGAGCTATGCTCTCTTAAGCTTTATTAGTTTCACTTATCTCCAAAATGAAAATCATTTTAAGAATTCCATCACAATTGAATCAAAATATTATATTCCTAATGGAAAACGTATAAACAAATAGGTTCCTTACTGGAAAACTTCAGATATTGATCCCCTTTTAAAAAAAACAGAAAGTCTCAACAAAAAACTGAAAACTGTCAATTCTTAAGAAAATAGAAAATTACTTTCTGAGACAAATATTCAAATCCAAGAATCAATTGCAAGCAGAAAAAATCTTAAATTAGCTGAATTTTGCAAAAATCTAATTTCTAGAAAAAGATTCAGAAATCTGGAGGGTATGCAAAATCTTTAACAATTGATTTACTGTCCTACTCTACAGTCTAACCTCAAAGACGTATCTAATGCATCAGAGATTTTAAATGTGGCTATTGAAAATGAATTAGCTGCATATCTTTCGAACACCAGTAGATTAAAGTTTGACAAAGAAGATAGATCAGTTCGTACTACAATTAACAAACTTTTATATGAAGCAAGTAAAGCGCAGCTTAGTAACGAAACAGTGTCGGCTGACTTCACCATGAAAAAAACTAGACAGAGCAACTAACAAACTAGATCCCTAGAGATGACCAGGTTGTGATTTTGCAAGATTAAACACTTTGGCAGTGATGCAAAAACTTTCTTTAAAAATAATCAACCCTCCTGGGAAACGGGAAAGCTTCCGAAGTTATGGAAATAGCAGTTTTTCCCGGTTTCAGTAATGGATCATTATCCCATTACTGAAATCGGGAAAAACTGCTGATGAATGCAAGAATTTTAGACCAATTGCCATTTCAAGTATTATATGTAAAATTACTGATCACATTATTCACTTGCGATTATTGGGTGTTTTCACCAAGTAGAAAAAAATGAAGAGACTATTACCAATTTGCCAGCCAGAAACACAAACAGTAGATCAACTATTCCACCTTTGTCAATCCATCATTATTAGACTTAAAGAAAAACTTTCATGGTAAACAACGGCTGTCTTTCTTGATATGATGAAAAACTTCGACACTGTTTGGAGGCAGAAACTAATTATCATTGCCCATAGTTTTGAGATCAAAGGAAATGCTCTTATATGGATCACTGACTTGTTGAGAAACAGAAACTTATGAATTCATTTTAATGGGGCTGTTTCCAAAAAGGAGGAAAAGTTGGACAGCAGTGCTTTAGGGCTCTGTTGTTAGCCCATTACTCTTTCTTCTGTATGTTATTGATATCCACTAACACATGGATGATGATTGCCTGTTTTGCCGAAGAAAATCGCAATTTGGCATACTTGAGATGATACAGAAAAATCTGTTCTCATTATTAACCGATTACTAAAGTAAGTCCAAACCTGTTACAGAAACTGAGACTGAAAGTCAATCCCCAAAAGTCTACATTCACAGTACTTATCACCGATCAAAAACACAGAAACCGATTCAGACTTAACATCATGCTGGATAGTGTTACTCTTTCCCATACAGTTGGTCCAAATAATCTAGGGGTACAACTGGATCCTGAATTGTGTTTTGGAAAACACATCAGGAATTGTGGAAACAAAGTTTTAAAAAGGCTTAATATCCTAAAGAGCTTATCTGACACTATGAAGCAAACCCCAAATTTCCTCGGACAACTGCTCAGCCCTGTTAAAACCACGTTTTGAGTATCCCCCCCTCGTTTGGGCCCAATACTCTGCCACAACATTTAACTATATAGATAGCACCCAGGCGAGATTACAAATAATTATCTGTGGTGTGATATCCTATATAAAGAACGAACAAAGGGTGAGAGAATGTGGCTAGGGCTTCATTCAATGAAGTAAGGCTTATAACAGAATGAAGTACTATACCATAAACTTTACTAACAAAATACGAAGTAGTCACCCAGACCACATTTCACGAAAAACCTTTGAAAATTGTTTTTTATTTATTTTTTTTTTATTTTAAAGAACAGACTATAAAGATAATTTATTTTATATTTTGATTCCAATAAAAGACGAGATATCGGTCTCGATTATAGCACCCTTGACTTCCTGAAGGAGCCTACGGTCCCCAAGTACTTACCCAAAAGTACTGCTATCAATACCAATGTCCTAGTTCCATGCTCCAAATAGGATATAACATCAGTTATCTTTGAAAAGGGCAATCAGGCTATCAAGGCAATGTCGGGAAATAACCTATGGTTATATTGATAACTCAGCCGATGACACCATTAAAAAAGGCGGAGCAGATGAACACTTTGTATTATAAAACGTTGTAACAAAGAACAATTCATTGAGCATTGGATCAATCGCCACAAATTTCACTAGTGAACGTAGAGCAATAAAACATGCATTGCATAAATACATATCGTTCAATAACACTGACAATGCCTATAGAATTGTCATTTTTTGTGACTCCAAAGATGTCTTAGAAGCATTAAACAATTGTTAATCTAGTCTAACCCATGATATTATACATCAATTGAAAGAAATTAAAAAACTAAGCAAGATTTGCACTCAGCCGTGGATGCCAGTTTAATTTCGTATCTCTTGAAATGAAGAGGCTGCTGAACTTGCCAAGAAAGGGAGAAAACTTAATGACAGAAATACCTTCAAAGTTATGCTTAACAATTTAAATGCAATTGTAAGATACCGTACAAGTGAAAAATCATTAAAAAGATTCACATATTTGTGAAATAAATGAAAATAGAGACCTTACTAAAACTATCACTCGCCTTAGAACCGGTCAGTACCGAGTTATAAAGATCCAGAGATAGAAAGCAGAACTTACCGTCTCTGTATTAATTACGATAATATTTCACTAATACTAGGAGGCATTTTTGACTTCCCTGCCATTTTAAGATCTTTGGTTCAATTTGATAATACTCCTTGTTTGACACAGAAAAAAGTTTATACTCCGAAAATATCAAGGTGATAGCCAGCTGTGTTTTGCATATTCATGGTCATATTTCGTTCACCCCATGGACACGATACCAACCAACCAAATATAATTTTTCCTAGTGAGAAGTGTTATAAAAAATCTTATGGTAATTAAACCTGCATTCAAAGATTTTTTTCAGCAACAAAAGTAACATATTTTACAATTGTATCAGGAAATATTTTCTTAAAATCTTATTGTGCTGCTTAACTCTTCCGAAATATTATGAATTTTTAAATTTTTAAAATTTAGATAATTTTAGTCTATATAAAATATCATGTTAGATTTTGAACGGAATTATTTTCTTGAAAAATTATAGCTAGGAATTTAATATAAGTGATATCAATTTAAAAAACTATATATATATATATATATATATATATATATATATATATATATATATATATATATATATATATTACGAAAAATAATGGATATTTTATGAAAAATATTAAGACTTTTCTAAGAAATAATGCAATTAACTGTAGCCAGATGATAATCTATTATGAAGTAAGTAACAAAAGATGCTTATACATTGGTTTGAGCATTATTTTTCTTTTTGCATAGGTAGTCCAACATTTACGATAATTTTCCAGAATTGATAATGCTTAGAAGCAAGCCTGCCTGAACTTAAGTTTTCTTCCTTATGTCATAATTTTACCTTTATATATATACATACAAAAATTGTTTTTTATAATTTTTCTTTACATTTCTATATATCTAAAGAGAAAATTGTAATAAAAATTGTGCAAAATTATAAATTGTAAAGAAGTAAATTATAGCCAGCTTTTATGTAAAGATATATAAATTATTAAATGCTTTAAAATTAATGTACCCGTACACGTTGAAAACGTCAATTTCGACCAAAAATGATAAATTCATTTTATTCTTTCGTTAAATAAGGAATTTAAATAGCTTTCTAAGACAGGTTTGTTTTTGTCTCTATGTTAATTAGATTCTGAGATATAAAGGATTTCGTAAAGATTATGAAACCAAAAGTGGACATATTTAAAGTACCGGAAGTGGGTGTTTAAAAGGCCAGAATGATGTTAAAAATTAGTTTAAGCAGTGTTTAATTTTAAAATATAAATTTAGTAAGCTTTTAAAAGGTACATAAAATAATTACTGTTCAAGAAATCAATAAGAAAATCAAATAAAAAAATTAATCAACAAATATGAGAATTTCTTATAAGGACACAGCACTTTACTCTTTAAACGCGATTTTCTCAGAACTGGTTTTTTTACCTATAATTTGCACGCTTCAAAAACGATAACCCAAAATTTTTTATAATATCACTATGGAATTTCATGAGCGTGATCCGTATATTGTTTTCTAGGGAATGTACTAAAAGAATTTCAATCACTAAAATATTTACCAAATTATGGCCTGTTATTCGAATATTGGCATAGAAATGTTGGCTAAAATTTCAGAATAAATATTCAACTGGCCATAATTTTTTAATTTTTTTTCACAAAAACTTAAAATTTTAGTTTATGCTCTAGATAACACACAACATATAGATTATTGGGTTTTATTTTTTTAAAATATATTTAATTGTTTTTAATGTATCATTTTTCAAATTTTTTTTAAAAAATGCTTAAAATTGTATACATGTTTAACATTTCTCAAGAATAATATTGGAATATATCAAATTTCAGTAGCTCAATATTAATGTTTTCTAATGTGAAGTCAGAAAAAGTCGTCACACTGTATACATGCAGTGTATTTAAAAAAGTGCTCTGAACGTGTTCGGGTACCTTTAAGCAATTAAAAGTAACATACAAATAAAAAATCTACCTGCTAGTTCTCCCAGAGAATCTAATGCATTTATCAAAGTTTAGAATTTAATAATAACATACAAATTAAAAAGAAGCAATTAAAAATAACATATAAATAAAAAATTTACCTGCTCGTTCTCCCAGAGAATCTAATGCATTTATCAAAGTTTAGAATTTTTGTCTATTTATTATTTAGTATGTCTTAAGACTAGATTATAAGTTTCAGAAAAGTACTTTCATGTAGCTACATCTAAGATTTATAAATGTAAATTATTAGTAGTATGATTATATGTAATTTAACACACATTTATAATATGTTTAAAATAGTAAAATTATATCTCACTTATGGATAAGCAATATATTTTAATGTATAATTTTCAACCTATATATGAAATATATTTAAATAAAATAAATTTGCTAAATAGAAAATATATAAATATATTGGACGCGTTATAAAAAAATGTAAGCGAATTGTCCAAAAATAGCAATATTAAACTGTCTATATGTAAGTTTTACCTCTTTTGATTAAAGCAGTAGAATGGAGTAAAAATTGAATTGTGATTTATTTAAAAATTGATTATCAGCAATATTTGGAATACATATAAATTTTAACACAAACGTTTTCCTTTTTTATTATACCAAAATAGTTGCCCAAATAAAAGCAAGATGGTAAATACTTCTCTACGATTTACGTGGTATTAGGAATACTTAAATTCTGTTGCCGAAGTTACTGGAACAAAGTTTGGATATCAATACTATGTGCTTCTCTGTGACTTATGTTTCAAAGGATTTATTATTTTACTTCACAATGAAATTCTTTTGATTATTAAGGTAAATGGTCTTGATTAATTCATCATTATATCTTTCTTTCTTAAAGCATTATAATTAAGATTAATTTTGCAATTAATTTAAGAGTAACATTGCAATTATTTAACTTTAATAAATTAGAGAGCAGTTTTAAGTTATCTTCATCACAAAACTTTTATTTCCATCTGAAAACTAGCTTCATTTAGATTAATTAAGATTTAAAGAAAATCTCTTAGTATTTTTTTAAAAATATATAAATTTCTGATCAACGTGGAAGATCAATAAAGAGCAAAGTTTCTCAGATTATTTCCAGAAAATGTAAAATTAATACTATTACAATATTTACCCTATAGAAAGTATAAGGTAAATTATTAAAATTATAAAAAAATACATAAGAAATCTCTAAAAAATATTTTTAATGTACTACATTTAAATAGGATTGCTCTAATATATATATTTTCTTTTAATCTATCGATTTTGCTTTCATTATATATAAAGAAATGAGTGTTACTTTTGTAATAAAAGAGTTCATGATGTAATGAACAAAAACCCATTACTATGCAACATATTATACATGCATAAAAACTAATGGTTACATTATAACGATAAAATTCTATAAGTATATGTACTTTTCACACACACACACACACACACACACACACACACACACACACACACACACACACACACACACACACACACACACACACACACACACACACACACACACACACACACACACACACACACACACACACACACACACACACACACACACACACAGATTCATTTATATGAAACAATATGAAAAAATAGTAATGATGAATCCTAGTTAATTTATTAAATTATAAAGATATTAAATAGAATTTTAATTGATTTAACTCTCTTATTATAAGTAATGTTGAAAATTAAAAAAAATAAAATCTTACATTTAAATTAACAAATTGATATCAAAACGAGGCTAAATGAGGAGCGATGATTAATTACTACTTCATTTTTTGGAATTATGTAAAGAATATTACTTCCAGAATATTAAAATTCCTTACACAGAATCGTATAAATAATTTAATGAAATTATATTCATTCATATTTTGTTCACTATTGATTACAACAAATTTGATTACAATCGAGGATAAGTCTAGTTTACTGACTAAATAGAATTTTTTTAAAAAGTACAAAGGAGCTGTATTCTTCCTAGCAAGATATATATGACATATATATATATATATATGTGTGTGTATATATATATATATATATATATACATAATGAATTAAAGACAAAATATAGAGTTATATGCAATGAATAAATAACTGAGACTGTTTAATATAAATAGAAGTATCAAAATATATCAAGTTAATTGTACATTCAATTGAATTTTATGTAACATCTTTTTAAAGTAATTTTTTTCAAGTCATATGATTTAAAAACTATTAAAATTTACTGGCAGGTAGTTTGCTATAAGGTAAGATTATCACTAATGTGTAATTGTTTAAATATAAATGCGATTTATTTTGAGTTCCGAACAAATATTGATGATATATTATTATATGAACATTAATTTAAGGGACACTGCCAAATTAAAGATATTTTGATGCTGTTTATTGCTCAAGTTATTAATTTCATGCTCATAAAATATCTGTCCATATAAATAGAAAATAGTAAATTACTTTTTCAATACTAAATGTTTCATATATGGATTTTTTCACATGTATAATTCTTTAAATTATACCTTTTAAATGTTATCGGAAATGGAAATAAATTAGATTGATATCTAACATTCTCATTAAAAGTAAATTTATTTATGTTTATCACAATTATTACATTTCTGATAATAGATTTTTGTGATATATGGAAGAATTTTGCAGTTTAAAACTTCTAAAATATTGAAAAAAATCAAATATTGTTGAAATCATATAAATCCAAAAGTGTCTAATTCAGTTACAGTATTTACATGTTATTGCTTTAAATTTGCTCTTATAAAAATAATGCTCTTGCAACGTCTCCTAATTATATAATTTTTAATATATATAGAGATATTAACATTGTTAAAGATTAATTAAATGTACGTAAATTTTTGAAGTATTTAATGTGTTTGTAAAATAATACTTTAAGAAACATTATATTTAATATTAATTATTATAGTAAAGACAAAGTTAATCAGAAAACAAATAAAGGCATTAAAACAAATTCTCATTATTCATAAATATATTTTGAATTTTTTTAGTTATAAATAATTTTCAATTATTTTATTTTTCTCTAACCATCAAAATTTTTATATTTAAATTTATTTAAATGAATAAAATCCTTTGAATTTTATGTTACTGAAAATTTTTTTATTATTAAAATAGAAATATTCAGTAAATATTTTTAAACTACTTAATTAATAACCATAGAGATTTTTAAATACATTAATGTTTCTTTTTTTACAAGTCCTAAGGTTTTCTCAGATTTAAATAGAACTCAAATTGCGATATCTACATTCAACATAGTAGTTTATTTTCCCATATGTGAACAATATAATTTGTTAAATAAATGTGTTTTTGGTTATTACAATTTACATTAGAATTAATTGTTAAGAGTGTACAATGCAATTTAATTAAAAGAGTTTTTTATATATTTTAAAACAAAGTAATACGTCATGATTTATAAAATTTGTTTTCAATGACTTAATAAGTTATAATGATTCTGCATAAGTGTTGCTTACGCTCTTTTTCCCACGACATTAATATATAAGCTCGTTGTTATTGAGTAGCTACGACAATGCTTTTACGGAGGGAAAGTTAATCTGTCTTAACTTTATTAAGCCAGAGAAGAGGTATATGACACTACCGATTCCTGTGAGAGCTTTTTTCCCGTGAAAACTTTTGCTGTAAGTACTTTGGAAATGAAATTACAATTTATTTCCTTGCGAAATGAAATTACAGCCCATTAACTATAAAATGTCTTTAAATAGAGCAATAAACATTAATTGTGATGAAAAGTCGTACATGATTGTTATTTGCATCCTACATTACAGTATATTAAGATGACATTGCTCTGAATCAAAAGTAATGGCACATAAATTAGAAAAAAAAATAATTTAAATAAAAATAACATTTATGACTGTTAAAATTTCTTTAAAACGGCAATAAATGAGAGCCCTATTATTTTGAAAAATATTACCTCTGAATTTCTTGTATTTTATATTTAAATCCACTTCATAATAAATCTATCTTAATTATGATAAACAGTTGTGTTTATCTAAATTTTCTCACATATATTATATAACTTTTTTAACATAACAAGAAAAATAGAAAACTGAATTCGTGCAAAAGAATTGAATATTTATTATATTATAAAAAAAACCACTTGAATGATTTGATAAAAGTTCAAAAGAATTGTTTTGTGATATAATTTATTTTTGATTATGAATTTAAAATGCCTGAATTAAATCAAATAAATATCCTTAAACAATAAATTTAAATATGAAAATACATTTTAAATAGCATCATGTTTTAAATGTAATAAATATTATTTTTGCATTAGAAATATGAAGTTACTTAAATTGGAAAGCACGAAAATTTAATATATTTTAAGAGAGTTCACTTTGAAACTGTAATTATATACATAATTTCATATTTATATTTCTAATAATACATGAAAAATAAGCTCTTTTTATAAATGAAATTGATTAAAAGTCAAGGTTCATAAAAACACGAGGCACTATTGTGCAAATATTTAAAAGGTTAAAAGGTATATTAAATTCGTGTAAGATATATATTTTATATATAGATTTATTTTTGTAATTTATGAGAATTAAATTAAATAAGTATGAGTCATTTTATAAAAACAGTCCAAGTTCCTTTAAAGGAAAAGTGATATAAATAAAAATAGCACATTGTAACAAAGATGCAAAACTAAAGATTTTTAATGAGAGTTTAAAAATCAAGAGTGGATTTCTTTCCAATTTAAAATCATCATTATGCACATGAAAAAATTGTAGGAAACTTTTTTAAAATATTGACTTAAAATACTAAAAAAACTTTATAGTTCTTAAACAATTTAATTTTTTCATCTTACCATGTGAATTGTTTTAATGAAACTAAAAAAGTTCCTGCAACAATAATATTTATACCATTAAAATATTATTATACATTTATGATTATTTTAAATTTTTTTTAGGAAGATATTTTCCCTTTTTTAAAGGAATCAATTGTATTCATCTCTCTCACTTTCTTGTTTTTTATATATGTCTGTGTATATGTAGTTGTAACTATCATTAGCTAGATTAAATCTTCTGGGATATCAAAGAGTCCAGGCTGAAACCAATAAAAATGCAAGATCACTGCTTCGTATTAGAACATTATATTATTTGTAAAAATATAAATTGAATATTGTTTCTTTCTTGCTATAGTCCTTTCTGCTGTATAATGCGACATATTTATCTTAACAACTTATATGATATTTTGTTGCATATACATATGTTAGTTTCTAGCATAACATAATGTATTTTTCAGGTGATGTAAATTGAAATTTTTTCACTTATTTTTCTTACTCTTAATTTTTAATAACTTTAATACAATTTTGTGACATGTTATATTAAGAAGACCAATATTTCTATCAATAAAATTTCAATTTGTTTATGTTATCCAAAAAATTTTTGTTTATTTGTACTTCTATTTCAGGTATTACGATTATAAAATAATAAATAAAGATGAATTTTTTGCCATTTGCTTATAAAAACAGTTTTAATAAGGGCAGCTGTAGTTATTATGTATGTATATGTATATATATATATATTATATATATATATAATACATACATACAGATAGAGAGAGAAAGAAAGAGAGAGAGAGAGATTTACGTATTAATATTGCAAAATTAGGAAAGTATGATCTTACGAAAGTTAAAAATGCATGAAATGAAGATAAATTTGGAAAGTAATGCTATTAATTTATAGCATTTCAATGCATTTGGAAGATATATGAAGAATAAAGTATTCCATAAAAAATATGGGCTGTAAATTTTTACTTTCATAAATCCCTTTGTAAATTCAGAGAGTTAATATCATGTTATGCTAAGAATAACAAGAAGAAGTACTTCTACTTGTTATTTGTAGCATAACAAGAAAGATTCAGGTTTTTATATAGGCAGAATCCATTGAATACATTTTAGTTCCTGAATATTGCCATTCACACTAGTCCAACCAGTGTTTTGGGAATAGGAAGTAGATTGGCTGCTGCGGGTTATATTGAAAAATAGGTAGGAGCTTAATAAATCATTAATATCATAGAGGATATTCTTATTCAATTTTGTTTACTTTACGTTTAGTAGCTTCTCGAGCAGAGCAATGAGTTTTAGATCAACACAAGCTGTCAGTATTGCAATTCATATTTCGGGATATTTTAATAAATATGTACTGAGACAGACGACGACTCTTGTGTACTCGACAACAAACCTGGATGGCGGATAGACACAAAATGCAGTTCAATGGAACGAGTTCTAGGAAAGCCTTCTTAAGAAGTTATACGTGTCTTGAGATTTGGTGAGTGCTAATGGCCTAGTTAAATTCGATATCATTTCATGGGTCAGAAAATACAACTAGGTGTGATGATATCGAAATTTTAATATCAACATCTAAAGCTCTTTTCGGCGATCCGAAAATTACTGAAATCTTAAGAATTGTTCCTTATCTTTGTGGTCTATGAAACAACATTCTTCAACAACATGTAGTAAGAGCATGTTGTATATCTTATTCTAACGGTCAGGAATCCTGATGGTCGATTATTTTTAGCTGAATATATCACTCTCTGTAACTGTTGCTTGACATAAAATTCAAACAAGTGTAGAAATATGTGAGCGATAAGAAAAACCTTTAAATATAGTGTTTCTGTTCTCGGAAGTCCGTGAAAGGATGTTATTTACAGGAAAATCCCCTGATAGATAACAACAGTAAGAGCTTTCAAAAAATAAATAAGCAATTCAATACAGCTGTAATCGAAATTTTGTGACGGATTTAAAATACTAAAAAAGATAATTGTTCTGCTTGATAGTTGATAATCATTTGCTCTCTGCTGCAAAATGAAAGTGAAATTTCAGGCAACCAAATAAGAAGAGCCGGGAAATTAAAACTTGTCATTTGGTGCAAATATTAAATGCATATTTGTAGCATTTTTTTTACATCATTTGAATAACGGATTTATTTGAAACTTGGCTTGTCGAAAATAAAAACCATGGTTGTGTAATACTTAAAATATAAGATACTGAATTTGAGTGCCATGGGAATTAAATGCTGTAATGGTACTTTACCTAGAATATTTACTATGTAAAACTAATGTAAACTACTGAATATTTCCGTTAAAAATTTAAAGAGTAAAATGAATATTTTCCATAACGGAGGCAGAAGGTGGTAAATTAATAATGGTTATAAGGGATTTCTACTTTTTTAAAAAACATATATATACTGAATAATTTTCTGAGAATATATATCAATCAACACTGGCTGACCCAAAATGCACTTATTGTGATTTTGTGAATAATTTTATTCTAAATCAACCAAGTATGATGTAATGCATTTTTACCTTAATTATAAAATTACTGTATGGCACACAAAAGGAAAAATGATATATAAACTTATAATAAATAATAAAAATTTCAGCAATTTTAGCAAAGGAATGTTAAATTATTACTCGGATATTCTGAAAAACTATTTTCAGGATATTAGAAAGGATTTGGATCCACTTGAAATATTCTCAGTATTTATTGTTTGGTTATTTATCATTTAGTCATATCAATCCAGAAGTATTTTCTTCCGATGTATTTTATACTGTTTTTCAAAACAAAGCAAATAATATTTGAAATAATATTAACATATTATTTAAACTTCTCTAAAATGAATTGCAAAAGAAAAATCTTTCACACCTCGAAATACTGGTTTATAGTTGATTTTCTTATGTTCAATAAAAACCTGGAAATTCTCAGTAATTTATCAAATACAAATATTATTCCATTATTCCATAATAGAAAAATTTGAAAAAATGATTGATGCGAATGATGCGATCTATACGAGAGTTACTCTGAAATTATTGAGATACGCGCAGGCGAGAATTTACAAAATAAAAATAATGATTTAGTTTTAAAATACAAAATATTTTAACACAGAGGATGATTTTTACTGACTTACTTCAACTAGTTTAGCGTAGAATAAATTTTAAACAGAAGAGAAAATGGAGTTGATGTGAGAACATTTTTGCGCTATGATTTTCTACGATTTAAAAGCAGGCATAAATCAAGAAGAATGCGTTGAACGGTTGTAATTAGCATTTGGTGATGAATCTCCAGATCGTGCTACTGTATTCAGATGGTTTAGGGAATTTAGAAAAGGTCGCAATTTCCTTCAGGATGAAGAACATACAGGAAGGCCGCCGTCGGCAGTGCTCCCGGAAAATGTGCCTGCCATACGAAAAATGTTAATGGAGGATCAAAATGTTAATGCTGTACCTATCAAATAATACAGAAGGAACATAATATTGAATCCTCAGCCATACACAAAATCATTCATGAAGAATTATATATGGAAAAAAGTAGTTTGCCGTTGGGTTCCCCATAATCCAACTGAGCACCAAAAAGAGGAGCGTGTCAGAATCAGTAAAAAAAAAAAAACTCTCAAATTGCTAAATGATGGTAGCCACCGCATCATTTCTAAAATTGTAACAGGTGATGAAACGTACATACCATTTTTTGATGTTCCAACACGTCAAGAAAGTAAAGTATGGGTTTTTGAAGATGATCCCACCCCGACATGGTGAAAAAACAACGCGCACTGAAAAAAGTGATGTATGCCGTTTTCTTCAGAAGTACGGGATTGGTCAAAGCCATCAAGTTGGAAGGACAGAAGACAGTAACAGCAAACTGGAACATACCTCTAAATGTCTTCTAGAAATTCTACAAAAACTAAATGTTAAGGGACTTATGCTTCACAATGACAATGCATCTTCACATACAGCCGGATTAACAGTTGGGTTTCTTAAACAAAACAAATTAAAGTGACCGAACATCTGCCGCATTTACCTGATGTAGCTATTTGCGACTTTTGGTTATTTTTTAATCTAAAAAAAACTTACGTGGACGTCGTTTTCATACAGAAGAAGAGATTGATGTGGCTATAAATGCATTTTTCATCTATTTTAAGAAATGAATGGCCTGAGGCATTTAATATGTGGAAAATTAATCTACAAAAGTGCCTTGATGCTGGAGGAGACTACTTTGAACACACCTAAAATTTCGTAAGTATAACTTTAAAAACCTAGTTGTATCTCAAATATTTCAGAGTGACCCTCGTATATATATTTATATATATACATATATTCACAACAAAAATATCCTATATATATATCATTTTTTAAGAAATATTTTTTCCTAGAATTTTCCCCACTTTTTCGCAACATGTTAAAAGCACAAAAATAATGCAAAGAAAAGCAATTTAATTTTATTTTGAAAATGCAAATTACATTTATACACTAATATTTAAATCCGTTGTCTAATCTTACATCGGAAGCTAAATTTGTGCTTTGGCAAAGTAAGTGGAATTTATAAATATTATTTTATATGGAAAAATAACTACTTAGACTCTAGTATTAAAGAAAAATACAAAAATAAAGAAAAATTCAAACTTTTAAATACACAAACTCACATATTTAATTCTTCAGAATTGATTAACGCTTAATTAAGAAACCGAATTTTCTTCTTAAGAACTCAATTTATATATATATATATATATATATATATATATATATAAACGAAAATGGTGAAAATGTGCTTTGAGTCCCCTGCTTGGTGCATTTTCAAAAAGTCGCCAAAAGTCAAAAAGTCGTTTTTACGTGTTGTCTCGTGGAGAAGAATGCTCCAAAGTGACACTACGCAAAAACGGCGCTTCTAGGGCGACGAAACCAGAAATCCGTGTTTTTAACGAATTTCACCGTTGGTATGGCAACGAAAACAAAAACAATGTTTTTTTCACGAAATGTATTACAAAAAATACACAGATAATTGTATAACAAAAAAAGACAGATTTGCCACAAGGAGTGCATTTAGGATGAAATAGTCAGGGTTACCACGCTTTGTACGTCTATCGTCCATTTGGCGAGAAAGGGGTACTTAAACCCCAGATTAACCACAAAAATAAATAAAAAATTAATTTTTGATAATTTTCAATAAAAATTTTGATAAGAAAATTTCAAAATAACACAAGGGGTTTATTATATTTTCGAACAATCGTTTCATGGTGAAGTTACAATTAATATTATCCTTATGCTTGGACATATATCCTACTTGGGTATTTAATGAGAAAGTATGGAAAGAGTTTCTTAAAATCAGAATTTTCGCTATATTAGGAATACAATTTCTTTATTACATAAAAATACTGTTTCAAAGAGATTTTTACGCAAATTATAACAATTCATTGCTGTAGTTCCAAATACATTGTTGCAAATAAAATTTATTTGTTACTAATTGCAACAATGTCACATAACAATATCGAAGATGTAACAGTTTAAACTTATTCACAAGAATACATTTTTCTTCATTTCCAGTTAAACCTTTGTGTGTGAAACTGCGAATTTTTGTGCTGTATTTGAGTATGATATATAATGTCTAATTCATTTTTTTACTATCTTTAATTATTAATGATTTAGTGAGTTTAAAGATATACTAATTATGGTAATTTAAATCATAAGTGTAGTGCATTGCGAAAAATGTCAACTGAAAATGTGCTTAATAGCTACAGAAATTGGACTTCACTGATTAGTGCATTGATTAGATTGAATTCCAGTTAGAGACAGAATGAATAAACTTATCATATCATGTGAGAATCTTTCAAATTGCTTTTATAACAATAAATTCTTGGAACACAATGTTCCATCATCAGATCTCTCCATCTCGTAATTTCTTAACTGATGAGGTAAAACTATTGATGATAGCACTTTCTCAAGCTTCTAAATCGTATAATCAGAACTTTGCAAAATAGATCAAGAACATTTCAAATATTCTGATAAGAACTAAAATACAAAAATATGTGCACCTCTTTTAGTCTAAGATATGCTTTGTTCCCTTTAGAAGGATTATAATATTTTTCAGTGGATCCTCTGGTGGTGCCATCTATCAAAGAAGTTTAAGGCAAATTAGTACTTTCACCTTCACAGTGAACTGATTAAACGAAAGACAAAACATACTGATTTAAATTCGCATAGCCAACGGCATAGCGAACTTGGCTTACCCAAGTGTCGTATAAAGTAACAACACATTTTTTCATATTTTCTCTATTTCATTTGTGATTTTATTATCATACCCTAGACGTTCAGAATGCCTAATCAAATCGACTGCGATATCCATGATTAGTACTAGAGAATAATAAAGAACAAAGCGTGAGAGAGGAAGTTAATATCATTATGGGAGAGAGTAGTCATCAACAAAGGAAACCTGATCATGACCAAAACAACTAGGAGATTTACTTTTTGGACACTAGTTTCAAACAATTTCAAAATATTTTGAATTTGTTTATTAAAAAACTGGTGATTCATTGATTTCAAACTTTGCATGATTTTGGTGAACTCTAACGAAAGAATGAATTTCTTAAATTGAGTTAATTAATATGAAGTTACCATACTTCGCCTTTTTTGTTTTTATCCTCATACCTCCTGTGTGAACAATTAAATAGGTTTGATTTTTTTGCTCCAATACTATTTTTTTGAATCAAGGATTATTAAGAACAGAACATACAATTTATAGAATTAAACTAAACTCTGTTGCACGACAGCCCATGTGGTCCAATGCCTATAGTGCCCATATCTATTTTCTTCACCAAAAGGTCCTGGGCTACGAACATATGTGCCGATTAAGTGGTCAGCTTAATGATAAACCGCCAGTGTTTATATCCCAATCATGCTTGGTACTCAAGTTATGGACCCATTGAAGGGATAGAAGGTTGAGTAGACCTTGCCCAGACCGACGATTGAACCTCGAACTTTTACTTTGGAAACGTGAAACGCTATCATTGAGCCACCGGCTTTAAGCTTTCACTTAAAGATGATTCCGAAATACTACGATTGTTGTCGTATCAGAATTCTTGTTCAATGTGATTTCGCATTCACATAACAATAACAAGCCCAAATGTCTTTTACCGTTTAATTATAACAAATTTACCAATATAACAAATAAGAACTCAAAATTACTTCTCAATAATTATTTTCGATTTTAATTTGCTTCTATCCACAATTGACTGATGCCAATAAAATCTTCATAAGATCGCATCTAGTTTATGATTGCCACCCAGTGTGAATAGTGTTCAGCATGCCTGACTTGGATAGGGAGGTCCTGGGTTCGAATCCTTGTTCGGGCATAGATGTTCTTTCTTTCTCAGTCTATCCTGTCTTTATCCTTTCCTTGTATGAATAGGTTGCGAATAGCTGCCTACCCTGTAAACGGGTACCTAGGGCATGTGTGTACTGAGGAAGTTGGACTCCACATCAAAATATGGATCAGTTGGAAAAGTAGAGCAGCGCAATCCATAATGCCAGCTCATTGCACAAGATAGCAACAATTAATGATTGAGCATAAATCCCCACTGGATAGGAAAGATGCGGGCTTAATTCCTTTTGTGTGGTTAATTTGTCACAACAATCGTCGAACCCCAAGGTAAGATTCAACTATTAGATAAAATAACGAAATTTATTTGCATATCAAAGGACATTTAGGATGTGAATTCGAAGACGTTTCAAATTTTGTATTCTACTATCAGAGTATGCATCATACGTATACATACATGTGTTAGTATATCATTTAAAAAAAGATACCTATAGTTTTTTATTGTTGAATAAAATTTATTTACATTTAGATAAATAATTTATTTGAATTTTCCCACACAAATGTTTAACCTTTTGTAATATAGATGTGAAGTAATTTCGTTTCATTTTAATATGATGTTTGTTATTTATTTAAAATTAATCTTTGAGATCTATATATAAAAGATGAATAAGTGAAATTGAAGATAACTGGGGTTGAGCTTTATTCCTATTAGAAAATTTATAAAGAAATTTTTTTGATGATTTTATTGGAATAAACTGTCTTAATTGGGCATAGAGAAATACGAAAATTTGAATTATTTAAAATTTCTTAACAACTACGCTAGTCAAGAAAATGTAAGTACATAAAAATAAAATAATCAAATGAAATATGTCATATTCAAAATGAATCCAATTAAATGCCAATAATAATATTATAACTATAAATACTTATTCTAATTTTTCCTTTAAAAATTTAATTTGATTTATTTCCGAATATAAATATTTACTTTTACGAAAATCATGGAATTCCAAATTTTTTTTGAGGTTTTTTATTAAATTTTTAAACTTAAATTTAAATAAAATTCTATTATCAACTAAAATTTAAATTTTTAAAAATTAGATTTTTTGATATAATATAAAGTCAGCTTAAAAATGTTTTAAGCCAAAATCTTTAATTGTTATAGCTCTCACAGTTAATTTTTAGTGAATAGCTGTAAGGTATTTTTATGATATTAAAGAAAAGTTATGTAAATAATTACAATTAATTTTTCAAATTGTTTGTGCTATTCAAATATTTCAGATTAAATTTTTGAAGTAAAAGAAGAATTTTATGGAAAAGAAAATGAAAATTTCCCTTCTTAACGTTTTTACATTAAAAAAGAACTCAAATATTTAATGAGTTGAATATGCAATAGATGTGATAAAATAATAATCACAATGCAAAAATTAAAAAAACAGAACAAAAACGAAGCGATAAATGTTTTTTTCTTCTAAAACATTATTTAGTAAATATTTGAGGTATGTAAAATTTCTTTTCAGTCGTTCAATGATACTCTGTACTTTTAATAATGTAAAATTTGGAGGATCATGAACTGAAAAATATTTTTGAAATTTTTATTAATAACATATTACTTAAAAATATTATATTAGTTAAATATTTTAAAATGTTTGAATTTAAAGTAAACAGTATTCATGTATTAGATTCTTATATCTATTCATTGCATTCAATTTAATTATGCAAATTAGTATTATTTCATTTCAGAATAACTACATGCACAAGATTTTATTGACTTTATTTTATCATGAGAGTTCCAAATGTTAAAATATAGTGGTCGTTTACTTTTCTTAAATGAATTCATTTACAGTTCATGTTAAATAGCATGCAAATAGTTAAATGAGAAAAATCTTAATAATTTCAAAAAAGTAACATGAATGCTTTTAGATTATGAAAAAAATGAGAACATCATTGCTAAATAAATAATTTTTGTAATTAGCAAAATAAAATTTTAAAAATAATTAAAATCCTAAGATGAGTTTTTGATAAAGTAATTAATTTTTTTAATATGCAATTATTATATATTTCAAAGGATTTCCTGAAATTTTCGAATAAAATTAATATTTGTCTCTGATTTGTATTTAATTTGTTGTAGCAATAATGTTTACATGTTTAATTTTAAGTAAAATGTATGATTAGTATGCTTATATACTGTTGAAATTCTTATAATTTGAATTTATTTTAAAAAAGTTTAAAGATAATCAAAAAACTGAAATTGGAAATTTATTAAGAAAATTAGTCATCCCAAATTCAATAAGTTTGCATTTAACTTTAATAATTTAAAGGTTTTAAATAAATAAAACTATTTATGTATGATTTATAATATTGAATTCACATAAATGGATTTAAGGATTTGACCAAGATTATGAAAATTTGTACCGTAATTTATAACAGTAAGCATATTTCTAATTTAGAAAAATAAAACATATTTAAAGATCAAGATTAATAAAATCTTTTCTAAACTGAAAGAACAACTACCTTTTGGCTAGTTATGTAAATAAATTAAATAATTTTTAAAGCCGGCATTTTCCTTAAAATTCAGTTATTTATAATGATTATTTTTTAATTTGAAAATGTAGAGATAGAAATTCATGAACACAAATAATTTAATGAACACTAGTAGAACATATTATTTCTATAATCAGATATTTGCTAAAATAGTGTCTGTATATTAGTTACAATATAAATTAGAAACAGCAACATTTTGCAACATATGAGTATTTAAATGAGTTAAAAAATATATTTAATTCAAAAATCGGCTTTTTAGTTATCATTTAATAGGATATAACATGATTGAAGTTAGACCTAACATTGTGTTTTAAATACATACTGAAAGAGGATTTTTTTAGTTATATATTTTTATTTATGCTATTGTGGGGTACAGCAAGAAAAATAATTGCAGAAATAAGCAGAAGATTTTTGAATCCCAAATTATACAAATAACAAACTTTACATGTATTTTTTAAAATATAATTTTAATGTAATTCTTGAGAATCTTAGCTAAAATAATATACATTGATTATCGGTTATGTGTTTTAGGTTTGATATCTCACCATTCCGCTAAAATGCATAAACACAATGTCAATTACTACACCAAATTTGCTTTTAATGATACAATGTATTCCATTATACTACTTCTCAAGCACGTATGCTACTTTTAATGCATAATGGACTTTTCATACATGTATGCTATTATTTATGCATAATGTAAAATATATTTGTTCAACAAATTTTAAATCAAACTAATCCATGTGAAATACTCTTTATATGTGGTTAGGAGATTTAATTTCCATATTTAAATCATGATATCAATAAAAGATAAGAATATATTATACATACTACATAATTCAAAGCTATAGAGCATAATTAAGTGAATAAAGGGAGCCTATCATGCATTAAAACATTGAATCCCAGGAAAAGCAAAGTACTATTTTCAGGAATGATATTTGAATAATAATTTCAATTGTATTCAAGTTAATTAAAAAAAATAATATCGGATAATTTTATTTTTGGGAAAAACAAATGCAATAAACTTTTTTTGTTATTTGATCAGTTTTTACAGTTTTGAAGATAATTATATTGCTATTGATGATTTTCCGATTTTAAACATTAGACATTCAAACATTATTCCAGTACGTTTTTCTTTCGTTACAAAAGAATACTAGAATCTCCGAATACAATATTTTAAAGTAGAACATGAGAGCAACCAATGATCTTATTCTTTTAAAAAAAAACTGGAAAATAAATATCATTCATGTTTATCTTATACTCCTTTTTGGTATCCTCAATAAGAGGATACCGAAAAATTAAAATGTATAAAAAATGATTATAGCATTACAAAATACTACAAATATATATTTTTATTACCCTGTAATAACAAACTGTTAAGGAATATTTACATACTAATATTTGATGCAAGAATGTTTCCTCTTATTAATAATAAAATAATGTTTTAAAAAGAATTTTTTTTTAAAAAAAGTTTTAGTTGTTAGTAAATTTTAATTTAATAATACGATTTAAAATAATATCATCCATATTAAAATATAATTTTAATGCTAAATTGGTTAAAAATATTTTGATACTCAATATCAAGCAAAAAAGTATTTAACAATCACATTATTCTTATGAAATTAAATGTACTATTTCAAAGATGATTGGATAAATAGCAACGTAGTAAGTTAAAATTTAGAGATAAATATTCAACACCTAGACTCTATTAACTAATAAAATTTTTAATCTCTAAAATTATTTCTTTTCAATTATTGTTTTCTTTTGTAAAATTGGAACAATACTTTTTTTCAGAAATATATAGAAAATGTAATTTTAAAAAAATGTAAGTAAAATCAAACCATAGGTATAACATTATGCATGTTAAGCACAAAAAAAGCGAAATAAAATGTGAATCACAAACACCATACACACTTTTATATGGTTTGGGATATCATGTCGATGGGTTTGGTATGAGTTAAGCAATTGTTAATTAGAAAAGTGGTACATAAAAAATATTTTCTTCAATTATGTTGAAGAAAATATTTTATAATCTTTGCATCTTCTATTTTTAATTTATAATTAAAGACAAATGCAAACTCAGTTGAAATAAATATTAAAAATTTATGTCAGAAAGGAAAAAATAATAATAGAAGAATAAAAAATCAAAACTTGTTTTCTTTCAAGTTAAATTTTAATATTATCTTTTGAAATTTGAATAAAACTTTAAAATAATAATATTAAAAAAAACTTTTGTATTTATAAAGACTAATTCTGCAATATTAGATAAAATAAAATTTCAAAGACCAAAATTCAAATTAATTTTAAGTATAAATTTTATATTGAATCAAAAAAATACTTTAAAGAAAATTTGCAAAGAAAATTTTCTTTATACGATTTGATTTTTGACAAAATTTTCTTTATACGATTTTAAATATTATGACACCTTTTTTCCTCTTGTTAATTTTTGAACCTCTTGATTTTAAATTTATAAAAATTAAAGAAAAAGATGAACTCGTACAAATAAAATTATATGCTATATTATTACTAAGATTTATCAAATTAAGATTTTTAAATTAAATTATTGATAATTAAAAACGATTTGCGAAGTTATGATTTCAAGTTGATGTTATTTTTCATAATTGTGCATTTCTTAAAAAATAAACAAGAAATTTAAATTAAGTTATTTTAAATCAAAAAGTGTGTTGCAAAATAATGAAATTTATATATTATATTATGGTTGAGGTATATGAAATTTAAAATTTAAGGTTTTTACATGTTATTTTCATACTTTTAAATATTTTAAACGAAAACTAGATATTTTTAAGTAACACATAAAATTTCTAAAAATTAATTTTTAGAAAATTATTAAATTCTGCTTCTTTTAAATTGATATTAAGTAACTTTATACATTTAAAGAAACACCTTTTGTTTATAGGTTTTCAATGGTTTTTATTGAAATTTGAAGTTTAATTTATATGAAATCTTTTTCAATGTCATATTGAATGTAAAAATAATCTCTATTGTTTTAAGCGTTTATAATGAGCTTTACTCTTGCATTTTTAACTCAAATTATACAATTTGTACTTATATGCTTATATGTATAAAGTATATTACATAGCTATCGTATGTATAAAAATTTATTTGTGTATATATATATATATATATTTTATTTTATTTTTATATATTAGAGAAAATGTATATTCACTTAATTTACACGTCAATTAGATGACGAGATTTTATTAAAAGTGTTCTAAAGAGAATGTTGGTCAAAACAAATGACTTAAATCCCTTTCTCATTTTCCAAAATGTGTGTTACTTAGATTTAAACAATTGAAGTGTATATAATAAATTTTAAGAGGAAAAAATAATAAGAATCATTTCGGTTATTTTTAATATGGCTTATAAATGTTCTAGTAATGGCATTGTTTCCATTTAATATGGTTGATAATTTTTAACTTTTTATTTTATCTTTTAGTTGTCACTTTCTCAATGATCCACAGAAGAAATAAATTCAAGTTAGACATTCAATTTAATGTAGATTTCCATCCATTAATATACTGCACTTGAGTTAGGAATCAAAAGTTTGAAAAATCATAAAATATTAAACTGAAATTTGGCTCATAAACGATAAAATGTATCCTTAACAGAACACATACATAAAACGTGACAAACTTGATAAATTTACCTGACCATTTATAGAAAATACATAAAAAAAACTTTTTCTTATACCCAGTTATGAACTTTAAGCTTTATTATTTGAAATTCCCCATATATGGAATGAATGTACAGTTTTCTTTAAATGGAACTTCTGTTATGTATCTTGCCGTGAAAAAGAACAAGGATAATGGAACTCCATCCACAAGCTATCTTATTTTTTATGAATCTCTTTCTGTCTTCAGCATTTTAAACTTTTTTATGCTGTACATTCATTTCATATTACCAACACGATAAATTGGTTATTGGAAACCTACTGTCAGTTAGTTTAAAATTAGTAAAATTGGTATCGGTTTGTTGATGTGATTGTACATCACGGATTTTGTGGAAATGAAAGAACCGATTTCTTATCTAAAGATGGCATATAAATGTGAATATTAGCATTGCAAAAAGGTATTGGAAGTCATTTTATAATAAAAAGCTTTTAGTTAAATGATATGAAGAATATTTCATCCCTGTAAAGTATTTTCTTACTGTTTACCCACACTTAATTTTAATATTTTAAAATATTTATCTGGGATCAATAAGTTAGTAAATTACCTGTTTAATTTCAATTTAAAATAAAATAACTCATGAGAATGTTCAAGAAAGTATTACTCAAGGTATTATATTCCTGACTCATCTTGGATGACTCTTGATTATTCGTATAGAACGAACTGAAAATGCTTAGCATGACTTGGCTAAAGAACCTATTTGTTTTTATTAAGTTCAAAATGCTGTTCTTTGGTTTGGTTCATTTCAATTATACAAGTTACATTTAATTTTTTTTCTTAACTGACCTTTATAAGCTCCATGTTGTACATGAGGAGATTGTACGTGTTAAAAAAATCATGAATTCTAAGCTATTGACAATATGAAAGACATTTTTCAATACAACTTTATGTATTTTTTTTCTAAGCGAAATTTGTGATAGAAAATGGATATTTTATAGAATATTTTTTTTCATGAATTTTTACTTTGCTGAGTTTCCATTAGGAATTTTTATTATGGGTTCCACAACATTAAACACTTATAAATTATAGCGTGAAATTTTGCAAAATGTATCAAATAACTCAATGCTTCCTTTATTTTAATTTATTATATTTAAAGTAATTGTTTTTTACAAGTAAAAATCATTTTTATCTAGGACAAAATTTTTATTAAGAAATAGATTTGAATACAGCAATCAGTATAATACCAAATAAAAAAAGAAATTGGTTCCAGGATTTTTATTTTGGTAAGTGCTTGAAAAATTAATTTGTAAAATGTTTTGGTATGAATAAAGCATAAAAATGGAACAAATTTGGATTAATTTAATCTTTGAAGTATGCAGATTAACTAATGATTTGTATGCATTAGATAATCTGCATGCAAATATATCTTTATATAATGAATAAATATATTTATATATTTGAATGATTCTTTGCAAAGAGTAATTAAGTAATGCAAGAATATGGAAAATGATCTTTAGAAGAAGAGTAAAATTTTAATAAAAAAAATTCACCACTTGCACTTTAATACTTTTATCATACTGCATTTATTTTTATTTGCATCTTATTTGTTATAGTTATATATATATATATATATATATATATATATATATATATATATATATATATATATATATATATATATATATATATATATATATATATATATATATATATATATATATATATATATATATATATATATATATATAGCATATAGCTTTAGTACACAAATATAGAAAATTCAAAACTTCTGATATTTTTATCTTGATGTGTGTGTGTGTGTTGAAATAATAAGAAAATATTTTACTTGAAAATATATATTTCATAAGATATATATTTCTTAAGATGTATATTTCATAAGATATTTTTATTAAATACTTGCAATGAAAAATTATGATATAACAATATTTTACCATGTATTTCCAATAAATACTTTTTTAAGGTTAGTAAATTTTAATTCCAAAGGTTGATAAAACCTACATGAACGATTTCCTTGTTACAAATTGTATTTTCCTCGTTAATGGGGATGAACATATTTCTTCTTAATTATTTATTAATAACATTTCTTCTTATGAACATATTTCTTTTTATTTTCTTTACTATTAAGGAAATACGTTTAAACATGCTACTTGAAATATTCTTTTATGAATTTTTAAACTTCAAAGATAATTGTAAATTCAATGCTGAACTCTTTTGAATAATGGAAATACTATTTTCGTCTTCAAAATTTGTTTTTGATCCTGTTTTTGAGAAGCTGAATATATATATTGGATTTCTATTTTGTTTAAGATAGTATTTCAGTGATGAAAAAAAAAAGATTTATGTTTTAGAAAATATTATTCAATAATTCTAAACAATATGGTAAACAAATCGATAGATCATAATATCGGTTTTCAAAATTTATCTGTGGATCATTTTTCTTTAAAACTCACTATAATATATATATATATATACATATATATATATATATATATATATATATATATATATATATATATATATATATATATATATATATATATATATATATATACATATAAATTTCCTATTTATTTTTATCATAACCATTCCTGGAGACCATTACTATTAATATTTATACGAAAATATAACTGCATAATTTCATTTTCACATTTGTATAATTAATTGGTAAGTTCTGAAAATGTTACTGTTAACATTATCGTTAATTTTAATTTGTCTTGCGCGACACAGCTGAAAATAGTTTGATACACTGCCCGACATTGAAAAAGCAACACTAAGAAGGAGTGGATCAAAAATTATATAAGTTTCAGGTTAGATGCACCTTACTGAGTTATGCAAATAATGTGAAATGTTCAGTTCTCCATCTCACGGAGGATAAAAGATAAAGTGAGAAACCGTAAGAATGGACAATATTCGCGCTGACATAGCTGTTTGAAATATAATCGTTGAAAGTTTGTTCTTGTGTCAAAGAATGCCAGTAATTTTAGAGATTGACATTCTATGTTCGACGGAATGAGACAAACGAGATTACGAGGTTTTGGAAATTGGACTGAAGACCATTAAGAAGTCTGCCATTAAATTGGACTGAAGACCCAAGAGTCTGGAATGGTGCATGATTAAAACAATGTAGCCGACGGAGTGGCACAGTATTGTCTTCTCAGATAAGTTACGCTTTTCTTTCTTCAGAGATAATTGCCAACTACGAGAGTGGCGTCAACGTGGAAACAGGTTCAATCCTACAGCAATTGTGGAACACCTTACCACATTACAACCCTGTATCATGGTTTCGAACGGCATTGCATAGAATTACAGATTACTTCTAGTTCGTAATCATGGCACTATGATAACCCAAAATTATGTGGATTATATGCTGCCCCTGGAGTCACTCCCCTTGATTCACGGAGCACCCAATTCCTTTTATCAGCACGTTATCTCCCAACTGCACATTTCTGAAATCAGCCAACATGACCTTATATATCCAGTTTTTTCCTAGCCCACCTTGCTTATCAAATCTCTTACTAATCGAACAAGTTTGGAATATGATTCGATGCCTTTTGCAGATCCTGCCATTGCCTCCATCAGAAGACGCACTTTGGCAAATGGTTGACTGGGAATGGAAAGTCAATCCTCAGAATGTTATCCGTGCTCTCATTCACTATGTGCCTAGACATGTTGCTTCATGTTTCGCCTTCTGATCTAAATCTTTTGCCACTTTGTGTTATGCATATTATTTCGTAATACAGATTAGTTTTTCCATTCTTGATATGTGTTTCATTATAATACATTATATAAATATTGTGGCATCCAATTATATTACATAGGTATTGAATTCCATTATCAATTAATTGAATTGTAAATGAACAAGAATTGTTATTTATATAAATGCAACGTGAAATATTATATTTCTATTGAATTTTGGCATCGCAAGCGAAAAATCCGAGGATAAAAAATAAACATTGTAGACAGTAGCAACATGTAAGTGCGGATTTCTCCTAAAGAGACTGCGTGTCTCTCAAGTTCGCTGAATTGGTTGTTTGTTTGTGAGGTAAATAGCGATTAATCTCATAATTTATTTGTTTTAACAAATATTAAGAATTTAACATGAAGGGAATACAGAGTTGCTTTTTTATTAATTTCTGATCAACTCAAATGATGATTCCACTAAATAAAAGAGATTAAGTAAAAAATATTACATGTGTTTTAATTTTTAATATAATATTGATTGTTGTTCTTCAAAATAAGTCCTATTAATTTGTAAGAATTTGAATTAAAACATATTTTTTTAAGTGGCCCCTATTCACCCCATAATATGCTTCTTAATTGTGTTGTGAAAATATTTTTATAGCTTTGGGTTATAGGCGCATTTTTATACATTTTCCTTAATGCTGCCCCTATCCACTTCACTAAACTATGTTGTTTAAGATTATATAAACTTATTACTATATATTTTCTATTCAGAATTAATTTTGTATATAAAAGCTGACAAAAGTTATTGCACTAAAATAGAATGCTTTTTTTATCTTTAAGCAAGTAATGACTGCATTTTTTTAATTTTAAAATTCTTAAGAATGAAGCTCTTAAATAGTAACATTTTTTTTATCAGTATTGTTGTATCAAATGAAAAAATAACTTTGTGCTTAAATTAAGTTTCATATTTTAAAATGAAGTCAATTTTTATATTTTACATCATTTTAAGTTTTTTTTGTTATGTTATTGTTTTTCAATAAAAGAGATTCAAGTACATTTACAGAAATTTATGCAGAGTTTTTTTGAACTTTCCTTTCCAATTTCCTTAAATTTAGGTAATATATATATATATATATATATATGAGTTTAATTTCATAGTTTTAAATAATAATCCAATGATATGGCTTTTCAAGTTAGGTTAGGATATTTGCAGGACATTTTCAATGTTCAGAGGCTATCTCGTAGTTTTGAACCACAATCCTTTATTATTACATCTTTTCTGTTGAGAATTGATTTTGTATATAATGACTGATAAACGTTTTTATATTCAAACAGAATGCTTTTTTATTTTTAAGCAATTAATGAATAATTTTTTTTTAAGCAATGAATGCTTTTTTATTTTTTAGCAATTAATGAATAGTTTGTTTAATTAACTAAAGTGAATATTAATGAATATGTTGTAATAAAACCACAGTATTATTCTGTTTTTTATTTAATCAGAGATAATAAAAATATAATTTTAAATGAATTATATCACACATAGTCTGAGAGAAGTATACTTATCATCACAGAACTGATACTCATAATCGCACTTTATCCAGGACACAGCTGCAGAAAGTCATTGAATCCTACTTCAATTTTCGAGAGGATAGGCCCTATTATAAAGATTTTCTGTTAAGTGTGATATGTATATCTTAGGAAATAGATAATAGATTCCTGGGAAATAGAATAATTGATTAACCTGATTATACAAACATGGAGTTTTTATTCACGAAAGGATACCGATGACTTTAATGTATCTTCCTTTTTAATTTTCAAACATTTTCGCTCTCTATAAGAAATTAGAGAATGCTTATATTTTCCTAACTTATATTCTGCTGCATTGAAGTTAAAATTTCATTGTAAGTTACAATAAAGAGGGTTACAAAATTTCTCATAAAATGATTCCAAATGATAATCACGAACAATATTTAAAAGTGGAAAAATGAGTGAGCATTTAAATAAATTTTTTTTTTAAAAATTGACAAAATAAAAAAATGTGAAAAAAAAAACATATTTAAATAGATCATTTAACTCTGTGTATTACATAACACACTAATTTGGAATCCAGAAGCAAATGATAAATTGAAGATATTGATTCTAATATTAAGTATGTGAAAATGATAATCATAAATATTACAATCAGCAAAGTACAGTTTAAATCTTGTTATAATGTGAAATATTCAAGGTTATTTGTAAATATATCGCATAAGTACGAGCTTGGATAAAATATAATAATTTATATATTTTTATATAATCAATTTATATGTATTTTTTATACAATAAAATAATAATTCAATAATTATTTTATATAATAACAAGGTTGGTGTTAAGCAGGGAGATCAGTAAGAAATACAAAAATTTGAAAGCATATGGAAAACCATTGATTCAAAAGGTACTACAATCTGTATAAAATTTGACAGATATCGTTTGGAAAAGTCAGAGTTTTTACAATAATATTAAACAAAGTAATTAAAAAATCCATTTAATAATTAGTTTTAGGCCTTGAAAAATTTTTAAGTTAGTATTTTGAGTTCCGTATTTTAAAAATTTTAAATTTAGTATTTTGAGTTCCTCATTTTAAAAATTTTAAAGTTAGTATTTTAAAGTATTGTAGAATACTTTATAATACGATTGAATTTATGAAATAGCATTTAAATAAATCATGGCTGCTAAACTGACTGTTAAATAATACGTATATGGGGGCATTTATTGCTTTAAAATATGTATACCCTTAGAGCAAAATAAATTATTTATGATAAAAATAAAAATAACTTGAATTACTAAATAAAATCTTTCCCTGCAAGGACAAAACTAACAATTAAGAAAATTTTAATTTTCGAAACATTAAGTTAAGAATTAGACATCAGATTTAGTTATATATATTTTTTTATCCTTTATTTTTTTACTCTACTGCCAATTGCAAACATTGGAAACTGTTTTTAATGTATACTATAGTGTCTGGATATTACAACATGTTTTGAATACACAGCCTCAATTAATTATATTAATATATTTTATGCCAAAATGTTAATTTTATTCCTTCATAATATGTATTTAATAACTTTAATTACTTATACCTGAAAAATGCCAGAGTTTATTAAATTTTTAATAACAAAATATGTTATTTTTTTAATTGCCGATAAAATTAAGAAAAAAAATGCACACATTTGCATACTTTGTTCACTTTGTCACTTACGTTTTGCGATATTTTATAAATAATTTTTAAAAAAATTATATAAAAATGTGACTTATATTAAAAAATAGAAATATGTTTCTTGGTTAAAAGTAAGCTAAGCGAAAATGAATTTATTTGTGACGGAAAATTAATTATATGTAACAAATTCATTATATTAAATTCATTAATTTTAATAAATTCATGCTTAGCAGAATGTTTTAAAGTTAAAACATTTTCCTTGAAAAAATTGAATATTGTAAAAGAAAGAATTCAGAAAAGTATAAAATTTTTAAATAAGTTTTCAAACATTTAATGAAATTTAATTGAAAAAAAATGAATGGAAATGAAACCGTAATCATACTATCAATAAAAAATTTTTTTTAATGTGTAAAATTTTGAGAAAACTTTAATTTATTAAAATTAATTAAAAAGGATTTATATGATGTCAAACTGTTTTCATTTTAAAAATGTTACACTTCTCAGGAAGAAAGTATGTAAACTTATATGTTATAAAAATAAATTTCATTTATTTAAAATAAGGACTTTGTAAGAGTTCAAAAACTACATAAAGTTTATTTGTTGATTTATATGTATTCTAAAAATACTTATTTGCTATATTATCAAAAATATTCTCAACTGCTTACGCTCCTAAATTGTTTACAAAAACTGTGAATAAATTTGATTAAGCATCATTGGTTTCTGAATTTTTTCTATCAAATATATTTTTTAGTCGTAAAACAACAATTTTGTAAATAATTATCCTATATAAGATTGCTAAAAGCAAAGGTTAAGGAAAGATTCCCTTTTTTGTAGTAAAACATTCAGACATTAAACAAGGACATTAAACATGGACAAGAAAAATATTGAATAAGATAAAATGGTGCCAAGCATATTCTTTTATAATATCATATAATATCTTATAATGTAAAAAATTATGTAGTCTTAAAAGAGCCGCAAGTGTATCAGACAAATTATCTAAGCAGGGGGGAGGGTTCCTGTATTTTTAATATGACGTTCTAGTAAGTATTAATTTGGAACCAAATCTCTAACAAAAACAAACTACTAAAATTGAATCATCAATAATTATCCTGTTTGTAAGTATCACTTCACAGTCTCTTATACTTAAATCAACAAAGTATTATATTTCATGATTTATTTGACCTTTCTTCTTGTCTCTATCATCCTTTTTTTTTTAGCTAAAATTAAATACCAAATATGAGAATAAATATTTAAATCTAGTACTTTATAAAAAATAGACACTATATTCTAGACACTTATGAATTTTTGCAATTGCAAAACAACTATGACAAATATTTGTGTTAAATGTAATATTTGTACATTGGTGTGCTTTGTTATTCATTACTTAAATAAGTTAAATGCAATTTAGTAAAAGCATCATTTGAAAAATATTTAACAAATCGTTTATTTTTGCAAATGGCTTATATAATTATTTATTTCACTCGAAAATAAATGTTTAAAAATTGATAATATTTTACTTAAAGTATTTAAGTTTCCATTGGTACAGTAATAATGTTTTTTTTTGCCACACGTAGATAAATAAGTAGTTTGATATAAAGAAATATGAAGTAAACTATCATTGTTTTTACCCGTTTTTATTGTATCTACAATATATATGAAAAATTTTATACATAATATGAGGAAGTTTTAGAAAAAAATTTAAATTTAAGACAGAAAAAAAAATGCTGCAAAATTTCGTCTCTTAAAGCATGGGAGAATAAATAAAAATAAAAATATCAGTCTTGTAGAACGAATTTTTTAAAGATCAAAAACTTTTGTCATGCTTTCTTGGTCACGACTTCTTGCTTGTGTACTTCTTATTTTCACAATGGTTTGCATTCAGTTTCTGTCCTACTTTTGTTCCCACCTTCTGTTAGACAGATGAATGTGGAGAGCGGAAAACGCTACTATTTCGTCTATTGAATCTTTCAGGAATCTGAAACGTAGAATGCACGTTTTCTTTAAGAATTTCTCTTCCACAATGCAAGATGCGTTTTTGTAAAAATGTTTAGCAAAAAGTTTTCAATATCATTCATACTTTTAGAGAAAAATAAATGTACATTACTTAACACTTTGAAGAAAAGAATACAAAATACAAAATATGTAATATGTATTGCTTGAAGGATTTCACAAAAATATTTCCAACCTCATTAATATATATATATATATCTTCACCGTGATGTGGCATGAAATTCCCGGAGATTTAATTTCAACAGACATAAAATAATCTCAAAATATGACATTGTTTAAAATTTTAAAATTAAAAAAATCCATTTTTTAAGCTTTTACTAACAAAATTGTTATAACATATTTTGGGAGTGTTTTAGATCTGTTGAAGTTTAATTACTTTGAATATCTAGGCATATCATGAAAATGAGTTTCTGAGAATGTAAAATATCATTTAAATTATATAAAATAAATTTAACAACACTATGTTTGCGAAACAATTTTTAAATTGTTACAGTCATTAAAACCAAACCTGAAGTGTTAACTTTTTCATGACGTAATCATATACATATATATATATATATATATATATATATATATATATATATATATATATATATATATATATACATATATATATAATGCAAGATTAGATATTGAAATATATAAAGACATCTATGCTTAGTAATAGAAATATATAAAGACATTTATGCTTAGCAATGCATCCAGTGCAAAAGCAGCTAAAATAGAATAACTAATATATAATTAATATAATATTTCATAAAGTAATACTAGATGAAGAATGATACATTGAAAATACTAAATGTAAAACAATGCATTGAAAATATTTAGAAAATTTAAATTAAAAATATCAAAAATATATAAAATGAAGGGAAGTACCAACACGGCCAGCTTCGTCAGGGGGTGTTGACCACATTGACACAAAATATGGCTTTTCTGCCCTGGACCAACCTTAATTAGTCTTAAAGAAGCTAGTACACCCAAAGCCACACTAAAAGCAAAATAGCAAACCAAAATATCAAAGTAGAATACAAGAATTAAAATGTATTCTAAAATACACAATCCAAAATCTCAAACTAGAATACAAGAAGTAAAATTTAATCTAAAATATATAAGCCAAAATCTCAAACTAGAATACAAGAAGTAAAATTTAATCTAAAATATATAAGCTAAAATCCAATGTTGCCAAAATACATATAATTTACAACAATAAGATCCACATCCAAATACATGTTGAAATTTGCAAGAACCGCACCAAATACTATATTTAAACCAAATAAATACATAAGTTAATGACTAAGTGTAAACACTATTGGTATTTCAAGCTTCTTATAAGACCTTCAAAGCTTGGGCTACCCATCTGTAGTGTAAAACCACGCCTTACTTCACTCTTATAAGCAATGCTCTACTCGCCAAAGAGTGTATAAAAAATTTAGTTGGAATGCTATTATGAGTTAGAATAATTTTTAGTCTATTCATTGGTTTATTGATGTTGTTTAAATTAATACATATATTGTATATTCTATTAAGTTGATTAAAAATAAGATTCTTACAAATTTTGATTGAAATGTTTGAATTCCAGAAAATTAGTTTATTTATTTTAAAATTAAAATTATTGTTTTATCATGTATGTTAGTAAATGTGTGATTATTTCTTATCGTAATTGAAATATCTAGAAATTCAGTTTTTAGGTTATCAGTATTAGTTCTAATTAATTTTAATTCCTCGGGATATATATTATTGTAAATTTTATCAAATTCTAGGCAATTAAAAATTATAAAATCGTCAATGTATCTGTAAGCCTTTTGCTTACAGATACATATAACAAAAGTATTATAAATGATTTTTCATAGTAGTTTGAAAATAAATTTGCTAATATACTTCAAAATTTGGAACTCTGAGAATGCCGTTAACTTGTAAAAAATATTTTCTTCATAAGAAATATAATTAGTATAAATACAAAATAAACTAAGATCTTTCTAATTATTTATATCGATATCCAATATTGAATTAAAATCATAAAAATAAAACATAATCATATAAAAAAGTTTTTTAAGTAGAATACTGGTGAACAAATCTTTGAAATCATAAGTGAAAACAACATTAATTTTATTGGCAGAAATAAATTCAATGATAGGTTTATCACTCTTAATTATCCATGTATTATTTGAATTAGTAATGTTATTTAAAATTGTATTTAAATAATACGAAAATAAATTATCAAATATTTCTGCATAAGTGCTGCATCCACATGTAATAAACCGAAATCAAACAGTGTTTTTATGGAATTTTGGATATTTTTATGGAATTTCGGACACACACACACACACACACACACACACACACACACACACACACACACACACACACACACACACACACACACACACACACACACACACACACACACACACACACACACACACACACACACACACACACTTTAGTTAACCTAAAGTTTAAAGTGCATTGAATCGATGCATTGTAAGTTAAAATTACTAAAAATCCCATTTGATACAATAGAACTTATTTAGATGAATCAATACCTTAATGATAAGTAATAATGATTAAAACTGATTAAAGTAATCTGATATAAATTTCATAATGCAGAAGATAATTATTTCAAATTTTCTTTTCAGTATGCTTTCTTAATCAATCTATTAATAATAAATACTGGGTAAGCCAAAAATTAGCTACAATTTTAAAAATTCATAAAAAAAGAAGAAAGTGAGATAAAGAAGTGCGGTTTGCAAGAAAGGGCTCACAAGGTAATCGGATTTTTTTTAGCAGCAAAAAAGGTTTTAGTTAAAAACGTCACCTATAGATGGCGCTGATATCGAGAGATTCAGCAGAATTATGCAAATTAATCTTGTGATAAAAGTCCGTGGTACTCGAAAATTTCTCATTCGCTTTCAGAATGTTATCATTACCCGATCGAGCGTTGTTGGTGAAGTTGTTCTATTTGAACGGAGAGTTAGCAACTATTGCGTTGCGAAAATTTCGCACGACGAAAGGACTGAAGACGAAGAAAGGCCCCATATCGTGTCCTGGAATAGTCAAGCTTGTCAAGAAGTTCGAGGAAACTGGCTCTTTGGTGGATCGGCCACGCAGTGGAAGACCCTTGTTGGCGGAGAGCCGAATTACTGCGGTGGAAACCACAATGAATGATTTAGCGGCGGAATCGTCCATTGGGAGTAGAAGTGCTCGGGAAGCTGGAAGAATATTGGATGTGTCTCAATCATCTATTCGACGTATCCTCCACGGGATATTGCATCTCTATCCCTACAAACTGCAGTCACTGCAGGAGTTACAACCGGGAGACACAGCTAGGCGGGAATCATTTGCCGAGTGGGCTATGGGAAGAATCGATAACGACCCTCAGTGGTTGTTCAACGTTTTCTGGACGGATGAGGCGCGCTTCACACTACACGGAGATGTCAACACCCATAACACTCGTATATTGGCAACATCTAATCCTCGTGAATACACGACAAAATCTCTGCATCCAGCCAAGTTGACAGTCTGGTGTGGCTTCACCTCATCTTTCATTGTCAGACCTTTCTTCTTTGAAGAACCGTGTCCCAGATTGGGCTGGAAAACGTGCACAGTAACCACTAAGCGTTACCTTACTCTTTTGCGTGACAAAGTCGTGCCCGCATTAAATCAAAGAGGTGTGTTATCTGTAATAAACTTTATGCAGGTTGGCGCACCACCAGATTATGCCAATCCAGTAAAACGATTCTTTTTGAGTACCTTTGGTGAAGGGAGACTGATCAGTCGAGGTTGCAAGATCGCATGGCCTCCACGATCACTCGACTTCACTCCGGTCGACTTCTGGTTGTGGATTATTTGAAATCACGTGTGTACCGTTCATCTTCTTCAACATTGGCCGAACTCAAAGATTCCATCTATCGTGAGGTTTCTGCAATTCATTCCGACATATTGCATTCAGCTGTAACGGGCGTGCGTTGCGAATCGCCTTAGTTGTGTCGTACAATGTACTAGAGGTCATATTGAACAACTGTTATTATCAGAATAAATGAATGGAGCGTACTGTTGTCCTTTTCATTGTGTTTCGGACATCTATAGGCGACTTTTTTAACTAAAACGTTTTTTGCTGCAAAAAAAAAAAAAAAAAAAAAAAAAAAAAAATATCCGACTACCTTGTGAGCCCTTTCATGCAAACCACATTTCTTTATCTTACTTTCTTCTTTTTTTATGAATTTTTAAAACTGTAACGAACTTTTGGCTCACCCGGTATACTGTACAGTCATTCCGGAAGATAAAGTCATTTGAAAAATATCCAGCTTTGTTAAACATTTTATTAGATTTGTTAATAATTGCATCATTTTCTTATTTTAATTCATTCAATTCTAATTCTTACTACAATAGCTGCCTTTTCTTATTAACCCCTGTTTCACAAATATTTAAACCTTTATTAACTAGAATCTGATTCCTATCATGGTGTCGTATATTAAATCATATATTTCAACTAAAATTTAAAAAAAAAAAATCTTTCTTGAGAAGTCGTTTTTATATCCTAATCACTGGCATTTACTTTTTATAACCTATTTTACTAAATAGATTTTTATTTTACTTATTATAAGACAGCATTTTGGCAAGAAATAAGTATTAATTCTAAGAATTAGCATTTATTTTTCAACTTTACAAAGTATTTTATCAATCCTAACAATTAAGTAAGAACGAGCATCTTCTATACTATATTTACAGTTATAGAAACCTCTTTTCAAAAATATGCACACTCATCAGCACACAGATTCAAATGTTTTTTTTTTTTTTTCAAAATTGTATCATTTTTCCCTTTGAGTAATTGAAGTGGAAGATAAGGAAGGTTTGGCCAGATATATTTTGAAGGAGTTTTCTTTTTAACATGAATTTTTAACATAATTTATTTTTAACAGACTTTTAATAAGTATCAAATTTTGTGACTTTTTTCAAAAATAAAATGTATTTTGCAGAAAATCAAATAAAAAAACATATGCATTATATGTGAAAAATTATATACGCGAAAGGAAACGACTAAATATGTTTTTACTATAGACTTTTGAAACAAAATTTCAATCTTAGTTTTAAATACATTCGATAATGTTTTCAATAAAATTTTATAACAATTCACCTCCAATATTTAAGCTGCAAATACTTACAATTTCTTAAATTCCTACTCATTAATATATCTTTTAAAATAGCACACATTATTTTTTAAACATTTTTAAAATAATGCGTTGTAATTATAAGGAACCTTTTTGAAGTATTTTATTTAGAAATCTAATAAAAATGAATTATTTCATTTCCAAGCAATTTGGATTCATTCATATTTGTTATTGATAGATAACTTTAGTTTTACAAGCTGATGATAATCTTCAATCAAGCAAAATTAATGTTTCTCTTAAATAGTTTAAGATATCAGTTAATAAGTATTATCTTAAACTGCCTTCCCCATCCTAATTAAGCTAATTAACCAGTTTTCGATAATATATAAGCTTATTAGCATTTAATGATTTTTACTTTAACGTAATTATGATAATCCCTAATTAAGATAATTAATGGGTATAAAATTAAGAAATATTATAACTTAAGAATATTGTTTTAAGCTAATATACTCTAGCTAAAATGAATGAATGGTATTGTATGCCAGCTAGTCGGGCAATATGGGGTGTGCTGCCCCACTTTTCGTACTGAAATATACTTATATATGTGGAATCCGACTTCATCAGTACACACATAAGTATCCGCGTTTATAGGGTACGCAACCATTCACAACATATTCATACAAGAAAAGGACAAGGACAGGATAGATAGATAGATAGATAGAGAGAGAGAGAGAGTACATGCATGCTCGTACCGGGATTCAAACCCATGAACTCCAGATCCGCAGTCAGCACACCGACCACTAGACAAGTTGGACGGCAAATGAAGGAAAGGAATCTAAGTGTAGAGTATATTTTTTATTTTCACTAAATCTAAAATATTATACCAATATACAATTAATGAATTTTAAAAGTAGATAACAAGTAAATTTTAAGATTGTAGTCAGGTGGGATTTATATATTTTTATAGCGACGTGAAATCCAATTATTTTATAAAAAAGTCTACTCAAAAGTAGAACATTATGTAAGAGCTGTTGTAATTTCTACAAAAATTCAAACACGTTTTTGCTATCATAGTTAGTTGATTAAATTTTCCAGATTATATTTTTTAACACATATATTTTTTAACACACATATTTTTTAACACATATCAGATTATATTTTTTAACCAGATATATTTTTAACACATATAATTGAATTATATGTGTTAAAAAATCTAAGCACATATATTAATATGACTCACGACAGCTAATGTCTTAATGTTATTATTATGAGAGATAAATCTGCTTGAAGTTGCATGTTTGTTTTCGTAGGATATTGCGAAATCTAAAACAACATAAACATTGACTATTATACACAATATGACTAAAAGCGAAAAGAAAAACAAGTAAGAAAAATATTTGCATATATATATCAACATCCTTTCATATTATTAATTTGAAAAATGTCGTTTAAATTATCGAAATTTTCTTTTTTAAACAAAATATACAAAATTACAATTTTAAACTCATCCATCTATCTCTATCAACTATCACGACTTTTAGTGTAAAAATGCTTTGATAAAAAATTTTAAAACATCGAAAGTTTTAGTAATCAAACGTAAATTAATAAATTTATATAATTATTTATATATCAATACACACCCACACACACAAACACACATAAACACATATATAAATGTATTGATATGAGTGTCAGCTATTTTGATTTAAAAAGAATTATTTATTTTCAGACATATTTCTAAAAATTTTCCCATATTTAAAATTGAAATATTTTTGAACAGTCGCAATAAGTTTCACCAAATAATTTTATAAAGTAATAATATGATATTTAGCTGAGCATGAAAAAACATCTATGTGTAAGCGATTAATTTTTAAAAATTTATCACTCTTTTTTCTTGATAAATATTAAGTGATAATGTTAATTTGTGTATTGTTATTAAAGTATATCTATGTTGAGAATTCATTTTATTTTGTAATTATTTGCAACTTTATTAAACCAAAATTTAACCAAAATTTAAAATCTTCATAAATTATTCTTATGACAGAGTGTTGATACATAACAAATTGTAAAAGTTTAAAATATTTTTTTTCCAATCGTAGATTGTAGGCAGTTACTACTGCAGAGTCTATTAATCTATTGTTCCCTGATACTCAAGGAACCGGCCTGACACAGTGACCTCTTAGCCGCCGAGGCGTTTCCCCGGGTGCACCACAGGGGGTGGGTCACCATCGCACCCTCACACATGCCATACGGACCCGTTTATAGGGTAGGCATCATTCATACTTCAGTTACACACACAAGAAAAGGACAAAGACAGGATAGAGAGAGAGAGAAAGTGCATCCATGCCTGATCCGGGATTCGAACCCAGGACCCTCCTATCCGTAGTCAGGCACGCTGACCACTAGACAAGTTGGCCAGAAAGTCTAAAATATTACTGTGTTTTATTACTTGAAAATGGAAAAATAAAATATTTTTTTTTTAAAGTTATAGTGTATTTGGTTGATGCATTTTCGATAAGCATTATCATTTTTTTTTGTTTTTCTTTAATGGATCCTTCATGTATATATTTAAATATTCTTGCGCTGAAAAATTTCATTCATTTAAATACAAAGAAATTAACATTCATATATTAGGAATATGTAATTAATAAGAATTAGATTTTTTACATTTTTGTAAAATATGCAAGACGTAATATAGAAATCCTTTCATTTTATTCTGGAGTTCATATAACGATTTTAACAATTAACATTATCTTTTACTTGTAAATTTGTGACAAAAATTGCTCCAATTTCAATAATAAACTAACATAGAATTCTGGGAAAATCTTATTTTTAATTTTATGCAGTTATTTTATGGTAACACACTCAATATTTTGAAGTTCAAATACTTATTTAAAAAATACGATTTATAATTTCGTTTTTTCATCCAATAGTGCAATTGCATTATTTCTGAAACGTTCATGGGAATATTAGACATCTCTATTTTGAAAAACATGAAAATTCAAATCAATATAATAACAAATCAATACAAGTGTCAATATTCAGATTATTCATAAATGTACAACTATGTATATAAAATAATAAAATATCCAATCCAATCAAAAATACAGTATTATATTTACTAAACGAAATCACAATTTTTTCTTAGTAAATAAAATATTTTAAGTTGATATTTTAGTAGAGATCTATCACTTTTATGTATTAAGTATATCCTTTATATATCACGTATAAAGGAGATTTTTTAATAAAGAAATATATTTTTTGAAAATAAAAGTATTTTATATTGATATTTTGGTAGAGGTAGGTATGTGCCTCCTCGCATAGCAAAAATGAATAATCTTTAATTTTATATTTGGCTTGTTTTCTGGGTCTTCTTCTCTTTATAACTTAAACTAATGATAAAAAAAGATTAACTGATTCTACATATTTACATATATATGAATAAAATAATAAGTGTTTAGTTACATTTTCATATTCATAAATTTATGATTGTTATGATTTTATAACATTATAGAATAAACCATAAAAATATAATTTGAAAATCAATTACGAAAAACGACAACTATAGTGTCAATAGTGATGTGTTTTGTTTGGAACTTTCTTTTTTTAACTGTAGAAATTTCTAATTTTCCTTCTTTTGAGACAATAAAAACTTATTATACCCTTATAAGCTATCATACAAATTTTTAAGTTTTCTTTGATGATTAATTCGATATTTTTTATTTATCATGCAAAAGTATTATAAAAAATTATTAAAAGTACATTAACATTCAAAGTTTACTTAATTTATGAATGGTTTGGTTCAAAATGTTTTCATTTTTACTTTATATTATGATACAAATTTAACTTTATCAACAAAATGATTTGAGAAAAATGCGATCATAACATGACTTTAATACAAACGACATTGTAATTTATTAAAAGGATTGTTTAATTAATTGGAGATTTAAATTTATAATTCAATTTAGAATTTATCGTGACGTTTGACATTTTAAAGCTTCTTTAGAAATTAGTATTAAGCAAAGAGCTTATATACAAATATTTAAACTAAAAGCTTCGTTTGAAAATAGCTTGAATAATGGATTAGATAAATTTCAGCTAATGCCTTTCCCTTTCTTCATTTTAAGCCCTAAGAAAATAGGGAAAGTTAGGAGATCAATTAATTGAATTAAATTCAAAGCTTTAATAATTCAAAAGATAATCAAACTTTACGATGTATTTGACTGATACATTTTTAACTGAAAAAGAAATTAAGATCAAGGGATAAACAAATTAAAATCAAGGTTGATGGACCTTCTAAAATTTAGTAGTGCTTTTGCAAGAAATAAAATTTTAAAATTTGTATGAAAGATAATTAACTAAATGTGCTTATTCTATACAATAATGATTTGACATTTAAGGATTTAATTTCTTGAGTTAAAATAAGTATCACTTTCCTGCAAAAGTCATATGCAGGAAAGTGATTTATTATTTTTATTTTACTAAACAATATGAATTGGCATTTAATCTTTCCGTAATGGTATTTATTAATTCTATGTCCAATATCAAAATGTGAAGTGTCAAGAGTAGAAGGAGTGAAGGGATTATGCATATAGAATAGATGAATACATTTCTCTTCTTCAATTTATTACAGTTCTATTAAAATATCTTTAGCAATTTAAAAAATCATTAACTGCATTGACTGTAAGACATTATAACTGACTGAAAGTTATTAATATGTTTAGAACTAATTAAGGTATTCAGCCAGGATTTTCTTTCAAAATATATAATTTATAAATAAAAACGAAATAATGATCAGAAATAAATAAATTCCAATTTATATTCTATTTGCCACCTCTTAATCTATTCCACTAAATATTGTTTCGCATTCACATTTCTCAGCTCTTCTCTCTAGCTTGAAAACTTTTAATGTAGCGCATGCGGTGATTATTTGACATATCAGAGTCAATTAATCACTATATTAAAAGTCATATGGTAATTATTTGACTTATTATGAAAATAATGTTCAATAGATGCGCACGATCTATGCGCACGAATATGTTTTCTTCTCTTTAAAAAATAGCAATTCGTTTTGCAAAGAAATTTACGTTGGTTTAAGGAGGAACAATCACAGATAAATATGCAGATGCCAATTTTAGTTTTTATTTTTCATAGGATCATAACACAACATATAAATTTGAAATCAATCATGGTCGATAGATATTTTTCCTAGACTAGCATTTCTAACGTTTACAATTTAAATTCAAAGATGGATTAAAATGTTTAAGTATGTAACTAATAATTTATTTCAAGAATGACGCCTGCAACAGTACAATATGTATTCAAAAGATGGCTAGGGATGCCTAACTATTTAATTAATTTCAAGACTGATGTCTCCAATATAGCAATACGTTTTCAAAAAATCATTTATGAAGTTAAAATAGAATATAATTCTTCTGACTGATATTTTTGATATCAACATAATTATCTAAAATCTGGCTTAAGAAGCCTAAAAGAATATTATAGTTAGAAAGGTATGTCCTTTCCGTGTAGTACCATACCTTTTCTCTCTACTCATGAAGAGGGGTGGAAGAATTTGCGATGTTTGCAATCATCTTAATTTGCTTTCGATTTACGATCTTTAAAATTACTTTTTTAGAATTTTCTATGCTAAAATAAAAATAATTTTATTTATACAAGATATTTTACTTAAATGTATTTGCATTTTCTGACTTTTTAAGTAACTATCAACAATGTAACAAATAATAATTAACAAAATAATATTGCTTATTATTATTTGGATATCCAGGGTGATTCAAAAGTCATGACGGAAATTAAAAGAATAATTGTAAAAATTAATTAAGTTACAAAAATATGGTTTGTACCAAACGGGTGAAAAAAACCGGTTCTATTTGGAAACAAATAAAAAATAGTTTTATTGGCTATCAACAGATGGCGCTGTCGGATTTTTGATGTAGGATTATGCAAATTAACAAACGATATAAATAGGAGCAACTGCAGCAGGTGACGGTATTCGAAGCTTAAAGGCATTGCAATGCGGTCCATAGTTGAGAAAGCTCTCTTAATTAAACTGTATTATAAGAATTCGGAAGGTGCCATTGTGAGCATATTACTACATGAAGGCTATGCGAGATAGCAAAGGATCAATAATGACTTCTTTATTGAAGAAAATGCTGAAGTAATTTGCAGCTACAAGATCTTTGGCATCACTTCCAAGAAATAGACGTCCCTCAACAGCTGCTGCTGTTGCCACAACAGGGGAGCAGGTGGTGTAATCCATGTCCATCTGTTCTGCAAATGGAGGGTGCAGAGTTCGAGTTATTTTGAGACAGACAATATTGTAGTACAGTAGTGTCTGGAGAGCACTGCCTGAATAATCCTGAAACGGTATCCCTGTAAACACGTTGCAACATAACCAAGAACTGAGGCTTGCTGATCTCAAATCTTGCTGAGATTTTGCGAATTTTGATTTCACTAAGATTTACAAGCAGCAAGACTAATTTCACACTGCGCTTTGGGCAGATGAAGCCATTTTATACTCTTTGGAGCTGTTAACACCCAAAGATTGTCGAATGTGGAGCACAGAAAATTTACGTAATTTGTTGAGTTACCCTTAAAACAGCCTAAAGTGATATGTCTATTCATGTTCAAGATATAGGTCTATTCATGTTCAAGGAGGTCACATATATGTTTTTCTACATTCACTATCATTGGTCAGTGATATGTAGCCCTGTTACAGAATAACATTATTTCTGAACTGCAAGCACGACAGCCACTTTAAACAGTCACTTTTATGCAAAAGGGAGCACCACCTCATATTGATTTGCATGCGCAATGTCTGATACGATCTACATTTGGAGAGGATCGCAATATCAGACACATCTTTGAACACCCATGTCCTCCAAGTCATCCAGATCTGACACTTTGTGGCTTTTGGCTGTGGAAATACGTAAAGTCAAAAGTGTACTGCGACCAGCGGAGTAGCAGCACTGAAAGATGCTATTCATCAAAATGTGCTTACCAAAACGTGAAAAATGCTACTAAATATTGTTAACGGTGAGGTGACTCATCTCACATCACTTCTGATGATCGACAGCTCATTGGACATTTGCTATAGTACTAATTAACTGTAATTAAGCTGAGCTGTAAGTTGTCAATATTTTTCCGTTTTTAAATCATTTTATTATGAAATGAAACACTAGTGTCATCTGTTGGTCATCAACAAAGCTATTTTTTATTTGTTGCCATACATATATATAATCCAGTTTTTTTTCCCATTCGTTTGGTGCAAATCTTATCTTTGTAACTCAATTCGTTTTCGAATTATGCACTTTTAAAATTCATCCTGATATTTGGATATTCCTGCATATAATACTCCCATGATAAATTTTATATTATATTTTCAGTCAGAGTATTAGTAAATATATTAAATTAAAATAGGAAACAATAATATTTATAAAAAAATGATTTTTATTTTTATTGATTTAAAGATGCATAACACGGGTGGTAACTTTCAACTTATATTTTCACCAATGTGAAAATCGAAAATTATATGAATCTGATTCTTAAACGAACAGTGTAAATCTTTGCTGAATTTTAAAATTGATTACATTGAATATTAAATTATTTTTGGAAATATTTTGAAATGGAATATTAAATTGGGGATTAGAAAAGTTTCACTTAGTTAAATATGGTATATAGTATTTTATATTTATAAGCAATTCTATATCACAAACTCTCTTTTATGAGTAAGAAGAAATACTTCACTTAGAATAGCATAATATCGTTTGCGAAATTTTATTAAAGATTTTTATTTTTATTAAAACCAGCTAGAAACTAGTAAAAATTTATTTTAGTTTATTATTTGAAAAAATATTATTATGAAAAACAAGAATCCTTTTTTCAAATATCATATAAAATGCTGAATGTAATTTAGCAAATAACATTAAAAATTCATTTTTCGAAATAGAATTTTATTCAAACAGATTTGAATTTTCGTGAAATTATTTTATACATGAATTTTTTTAACTGAGCATAATTTTAGTTAAAGATGAAAACTTGACAAACACATAAAAATCATATTAAGTGATCTAGAATTGTTATTAATGTCCAGATACTAATACTGTTTCCAATAATACAATGTTAATGTAGTCGAAATTAGAAATTTAGTGAGAACTGTTTGGTAGACATTAAAATTTCTATATCATTAAGTTTTTATCAAGCCAGCCAACTTGTCTAGTGGTCAGCGTGCATGACTACGTATAGGGAGGTCCTGGGTTCGAATCCCGTTCCAGGCATGGATGTACTTTCTCTCTCTCTCTCTATTCTGTCTTTGTGCTTTCCTTGTGTATGAATGTGGTATGATTGGTGTTTACCCATTAAACAGGTCCCTATGGCCTACGTAAGGGTGCGATGGTGGCCCACCCCCTGTGTTACACCCGGGGGAACGCCTCGGCGGCATAGAGGTCGCTGTTTCTGATCGGTTTCTTGGGTATAAGGAGACAATACATCCTGATATACCCCCACCATTGGAAAAAAAAGTTATCATCAAACAATTTTAAATAAATGTTTGGTTTTTCCAAACATTCATTTAAAATGTGCAGTTTTTCACAATAATTATGAAGCATTTTTTAAATCGGTTTTGAAACAATATGCTCATTAAATATATTTGCAATTATAAGTTATTTGTATTCAAAAACATATTATTAGGATTTATCAAAGATAGATCTAAAATTTTGATGCAGACAAATCTCAATAACAATATAAATATCTCTTTAAACGTGAATTAAAACCTTATAGACTTTGTAATATTCTCAGAAACTCAAGCACAATGTTGACTGATTTATTAGATTTTACGTATTTCAGTTAACTAGCTTTATACTGCCAATAACGATCTTTATTTAAACAGTTTATATAATTTAAAGGATTAAAATTTGAGTAAATATAATTTGAATATTTTGATTTTGAATAGTAATGATATACATTATCGCTTGTGTTGTTCTAAGGACATCTCATTATAGGAATCTTCTAGATGCTTATATTTTGTAAAATATCTCTAATCACAGCCAACTACTCGCAATTTTCAAATAGAATTTAATAAGTGCTTGTTATCTGAAATGATATCCTCAAAAATCCATAAACGGAATGAGATATTATCTCTTCAATTTGACTTGCTGAATCGCTAAAAAATTATACAGACTTTTTAGCAATTCAGCAAGTAGAATCGAATAAAATATTAAAGGAAACTATTCAAAATTTAATATTTTTATTTAAAATTTATTTTTATATTTTCTAGTTTATTAGAATCATAGTTTTCTAACCATTTTGAATAATATAAGTAAATTTTCTGGCATTCTTTAACAATAAAAATCTCTAAAAAATATTGAAATTTTTAAGATTTAAATTGCTAAAGAAACGTTGGATAAATTCTGCCAATTTTTCTTAATATTCTATGGATATTTTTTTTTAATTAACTGTAAAATACTATGAGTTAAAATCACGAATATTTAGTATTTATGCAATTAATAGGAACTGGATTAATAATAATTAGATAACATTACAAAATTTGATAAGCAGAAAATAATTTTTACGATATGGTTTCTAAAACGTAAGAAAATCCTGTTCTTACTTTCTAGAAATTAGAAAAAATTAATTTATTCATCATAGTTGAAAGATACATTTGCACACGCTGCTTTTAAGAGACTAGATCTTTTGCAAGCATTTATTTTCAATTTTCTTGAAGAAACATTTACATAGGAAAGCTTTATTAAATAGCAACAGTTCCTTGTTCTCCAGGAAGACTTTTATATATTGAGACACATTCATATGGGCCATTGTGATGCTAATCTGGTAAGTTTTAAAGGATCAAATATGCAAATGAGCATTTAGAAATCAAACATAACATCATTTCTAATAGTTCATTAATAATTACAATCAATATAAAGTACTGTAATCAATTATGCTTTATTAGTTGCTATTTGCTGTTTATTAATAAATATATAATAAGCATAAATAATCTTGATAAAAATTTTAAAATATATAATAAAATTTATATAATAAATGGTATTTATATATTTGTTTTATTATGACATTTGATAAATGAAAAAATATACCTAACATTTGATAAATGTTAGAAAAAATGTATTAATTCCTAAGTTATAAAGCTTGAAAAATAAACTACAAACTTTTCTCTTTATTATTTCATGCTTGAAAATCGGATTTCTTTGATGTTCGAAATTCTATATGAAGAAACATTTTTAATTTTTTACTCTTAATTTTTTTGAACTCCTCTAAATTGATCTTTAAAGGACGTAACACTGATATACATTATAAATCAGTCGAATCTAATCGGAAAAAGAGGGACTGTTGAATCTAATGGAAAATTCATGAAATATTTATATAGTGAATATTTCTCTGAAAATAATCTCATTACATTTCTAAAAGAGGAGTAATAAATTATGGACTTAAAAACAGTAGTCAAATAATAAATTTTTTAAAGTAAATAAAAGTAGTTACATATAAAATACGTGAAAATATTAAAGCATCCTGAAATGTATCTATTTATATATATATATATATATATATATATATATATATATATATATATATATATATATATATATATATATATATATATATATATATATATATATATATATATATATATATATATATATATATATATATATATATATATATATATATATATATATATATCTGTGTGTGTTGGTGGGATTTGATAAACCAAATGGTTTATGAAGTATTTTTTTAAAATGTATCCAAAAGTAAATTTACATGTTGAAATATTCAAAACATTCTTTCTATAATTAGTTGTGTGGCGATCAATGATAATTAAAATGCGAAATTTCAGCTGAATTTAACAAATTCTTTCAGTGATATAAAACAAGAACTAATTATAAGTAGATTTCAGTTTTAGAATTTTACTGAATTTAGAGCATCGTTTTCATTGTTGGAAGGGAATGATTTTGAATGCCGAGGTAACAGAATATCCTTTGTGTTCATGTTGTATAGGTTCTAGTCACAATTTTTTTCAAGCAAAATGATACCTCTTACGGTCGAAGGTTAGCCTTCTTTAGGTTTCTGCTTCTAAATTAGGAAGACTCCTACCTACCTGCTTCAACACGGTAGTGTTCAACTGTGGCCTTGGTACAATTAGTTTTGCTGGTGCAATAACTGAATCAATATCAAATAAAGCGAATTTTCTTAACACTTAATCACTTCTCCCATTCATAATTTCGTATCTTAATTATAGATAGAATGGTAGAGAAGTAAGAAGTGTAGGTCTTTATAGATTACCGTTTTTAATTATTGTGACATCTGTGGATAAATCACCACCTTCAACTTGTGTAATGAGTGTCAACCAATAAACTTTTCCACATTTTATTCGAAAAATAGCTTTTACAGTGCTGTTAAATGTTAGGAGTCTTTTGTAATATGATGTGCATCACGGCTCATTAAGAAAATGAATTTACTGTAATATTAATAGTTTAAAAATTGTGTATAATAATAATAATATAGTTAAAAAAATTAAAATTGTATATAGTAAATGTTAAATAATAAAAAATATATAGAAAAAAAGATAATATAAAGAACCTAATGACAATATTTTAAATATAAAATTTAAAAATGATAGTCAAAATACCCGTAATTAATTATGATAAAAATTTGGAATAGGGAATTTTACAGATGATATTCCTTCAATGTAAGACTATAGTGAATTTGTGGGAAAATCTTTTGTTTGGTCATGTTGTTTCTGTTGTCTTTCTTGGCATGGCTTAGTCCTTTTATAGGGGAGTAGTTGTAATATTGTTTTGCTCTTTTATGCATTATTGATGCACAAATTAATGAAGACTGTGTTATTTGAGAAGAGGGAATTCATTTTAAAAGCTCTTGTTAAAGAGCAATTATCAAGATAGTATAGTGAAGATAATGATTGTCTACAGGAACATTTAATGCTTGATGTCCTTTTTTTTTTATAAAAGTATATAGAGAATGGCTCATGATTTGCCAGAAAGTGATTGAGAAATGTATTTGTTGACAAATACTCAGCACAGTCATAGTTTTTATAAGATAGTAGGTCCATCTGCCATTAATTTGAATATCCCATGAGAATCGCCAGATAATTAGAAGCCTCTTGTTAAGGACATCTTTGAGGTGTGATAAAGGTAATTTTATATATGTTATTGGTAAGTTTTCGTCTAAAAAACTGCTTCATTGACCTTGCAATTGTCAAGCTCACTTTCTATTATTCCTACGTGGCCTGTGGTCTTAGAGAAATGAAGATTATTTTATGACAGTTATGAATATAATAAAAATATTGGATGTTGATATTAACAATATTGGAGGGTATGGGGTATGTGATGTTACTTTTATTTGCCGATTAATGCTGTGGATTAAGTAAAGAAAGTAATACTAAAATGTTGTCATTTCAGATTGTAACATCAGTAAATTCAATAGCAGTATTTGAAAAAGAAGCTGAGATCCATTCATGCTAATTTAAACTATCTGAACACAATACATTTTATTAGGCAAGAATTGCTGGCTTAATTGCTCTCCCTCCAGAAACAATTTTCATTGCTCTTTCAAACTTCTGAGTAAAGGATAAAAATTTTTTCCACCAAAAATATTGAAAAATATCGATAAATAGGAAAATAAATATTCATCATTATATCTGTGTAAATAATTTAATATTTTTTGTTGATAAATACATTTTGGAAAAGTACAAAACAATTATATTTTACAACATTTTATGATAACCATATATAAATGCTCTAATGCTCTCTACAAATCAACATTTTTTTTACTAATTTGAATGAAATATTTTACTTACTTTACTTAACAATGACTTTTGCATGCTATTTTGTTTCTAAATATCTGGGTAACTCTAAAATGATTTTAAAAGAACTCTAAAATAATGGTAAACGCAAGTTTTTATAATATTTTATTACTAAACTTGTGAAAGGAATATTTTTAAAAAATTCATCTGCCTCATATGCAACAAAATGTTCTGTTGTGCGGGTTTTATGTTTTCACCATTTTAATAAGTTAATATGCTTAAGAATGAGCAAGTTATGAAACGCTTAGATCTACAAGAAATGACGAAGAAGTGTGGAGAATATATTTAATTTTTCTATCTATGATCTTTTTCTTTCAATTACTCATTTTAAAGATCACTTAGAAATCGATCAGCTAACTTAATTTATGCACGCCTAATTTCAAAAACGCCTAATTTCAATAAAAAAGTTCACAAATGTTTATTAATACAAAAAATAATAATTCATTATTAGCTTAAATGAAATGGATATCCTTAAATGTAGTTTATCCGCCTGCAAGCTCTTACTTGCCACAATTGCTGACTTACTAATCATACATTTATTTGTTTTACATTGCCTTGTTTATTTCTATAATTTCATGAATTTATAAGTAGCTTAATTAGTAAATTGTTTCTTAAGTAAACTTAGCACGTACAATAATATTGCAACCCAGGATAGGAAAATGCAACTATGTTAAAACATTATAATTTCAATGGATAATGAATTGAAAAAATGAAAAGGAACTGAAAACTAAAGCATATGCAAAATATGAGATTTGTTACTTTGAAAAATATATGGTTTAATACTTCAAAGCATGTTTAAAAAGTAAATTATCTTTAGTCCGAAATAGAGGACAAATCAAATATATGTATTTACATTGACTAATTGGAATGAAGTTTAAAACCATAGTATCTAATATTTTTGAAGTTTAATAATAAGTCAACATTAAATGATGTAAGGATAGGTTTGTTAATACTACATTACTTGTGACTACATAAAATTTGGATGAAACATTGCCTATCATTTTGTGTGATAACCTTGTTATTATTATTCATAAAAATAGTATTAAAAAAAACTTGGTAATGTGAAATATGATAGCATAAAGTAAATTTGTATTTTCTTCCTAAAAAAGTTTGGGTTGAATGGAAAACATTAATAGCATTGGTAACAGAAAATATTGACAGAGACTATGCTCATCAAATTAATTTTTTAATAGTTTTCCATGTAGCATATTAAAATTATACAGAACAAACTGTATTTGTTGTTGAGTAATATTTGCAACTCTGCCTTGAATTGTAAATTAAATCGATCATAATTTGTTATGACAACACGAGGTTGATTCTGAATTGGTTAATATATTCTCTATTTCTTGGAATCAATCCCAGCTTACCTGAAGTGATACTCCAGGTAATTTTAACAAACTATGATGCACTTCTTAACATTTACCTGGATTCATGTTTCCCAATAAAGCACCAAGTGATTAACTAGATTAAGTACCATTACTCTGACATGTAAGAATACGTTTTTATAAAAAGCTGAAGACAATTTAATCATACAACTAAATTAGTTAAAAAGCCTAGTTTTATTCTCTTTAAAAAATGGAATGATACTTTTTTATTGAGTATTAAATATCTGTGTAATTAATTAAAAATATAAAATAATTAAGGCACACATTGTTTTTCTAAAATTATTTGTTTCCCAATTAAATTTTGTATATGCTTATTAAATTTAGAAAGTTAAAATATACCCTTAATTAGAAGAGAAATGTTATTTGCAAGATAACTATCACTAAGCCTTTAATTTCATGTTTTTAAATATTTTTAGCAAATACTTCTTCCAAAAAATGACAAATAAACTTTTATTTCATACTTTTGTTTTGGTCATTTAAAAATCTGAAAATATTTCTCTATAAAAATATTGGCAAAAAAAAAAAATCTCAAACAACCATTGCAATGTCAGATAGCTCAACCTTTTAATTATAGGCTAAATTGGCTATAAATATTAACAATATGACAGACAAAATTGATCTATCAATGAATTTAATAGTAAAGAATAATTATTATATTACTATTTTAAATTGTAATATAATAATTATTCTCAATTATAATAATATATAACAATTATATATTAACAATATATAATTATTCTCAAAATCAAACCCTTTTAAATTGAGGTCAAGTACATTAAAAATTACATAAATTCAACAAATTAACTCTGCATTTTAAAATAGTGGAATCAAAAACTAAAGCTAAATATTTTATACTTTATTTAGGACATATTTTTAATATACCTACTATAATTAAATTTAAAATTTGCTTATATTTTTAAAAAAGTTAAAATTTGGAATATTTTTTATTAATTGCTTATTTGCTAAGCATTTTTGTCACACAAACTTACATTGTGAGAAGTTAAGGAAATTTATGTAAATTCTTATTAACACAATAATGCACAAGACGATTTTATTTATTTTAGAGAAATGTAACATGTAAAAATTGTGTCATTGTTAAACTGAAAATAACATTGAATAGATTTTTCATGTAATATATTATTTATATATCACTATGTATTAGAAAAATGCCTTATAGTAATGTTGAGTAAATTTTAATTATTATTCATATTATATAAAAAATTGCATTATAGTTTATTTTTAAGGTTTAAAAACGTTTGAAATATATATTTTTTAAAATTTTTAGAATGTTTTAGTAAAACAAAAAAAATGTAGTTTAGGTATTTTTAAATAACGCTAGATTTTATTGTAAAAATAGGGCTTTTTGAAAGAGGCATTTTGTATTCCAGATTCGTGTGCGGGTAAGCAAAGAAAAAGTACTAACTTTTCCCATTTCTCCTCTTCCTTTTGAATAAAAATAGAGAAAGAAGGAACCCAAAGGTATTTGGAATTGAAACTCTGCTGTACAACAGAAGAACTTGGAAATAATCGCAATACAAAAATGATGACAATTGTTTTTTATATTTTGTGGAAAAATCCGCTTCAAATGTGTCGTTGTATAGATTTTACGTCCCTTAGTTCCATAACAAATGCAGATGAAATTTTGACACATACGTTCCTTCAAGTATAAATTCTATTTTGATATATTTCTGTATATTTCCTATAAGTAGAAAAAGTATGAAAATTTGAAGGCATACATAACATTTTGTAAAAGAAGGAAACTAAACTTTAAGCTTCTAGGTGCTTTTCAATTCATATTATTGAAAAAGGTATTTTCTTGTTTGTAAAATATCAAGCATTGTCTGAAAGATTTTTGTGAAACATAAAATACTTTTTAAAGCAAATTAAATCAGCATTTCATTCACGTACCATGAAAACACTTATTAATAATGAAGTTTGCTTTTTTAAACTTATCTTTAGCAAAGAATAGACCTACATATAAAACTTTGATTGCTTACTAACTACATTATTTTAATGAATAAAGAAATTCAAATAAAAGGCAAACTCTGTAAAATATTTACGGATTTATAATAAAAATAAATTATGTAATTAATTAATTTGCTCAGACATGAACTATTATTAAAGTCTAAATCTTTAGCAAAGAATAGACCTATATATAAAACTTTGATTGTTTGCTAACTACATTATTTTAATGAATAAAGAAATCCAAATAAAAGGCAAACTCTGTAAAATATTTACGGATTTATAATAAAAATAAATTACGTAATTAATTAATTTGCTCAGATATGAACTATTATTAAAGTCTAAATCTTTAGCAAAGAATAGACCTATATATAAAACTTTGATTGTTTACTAACTACATTATTTTAATGAATAAAGAAATTCAAATAAAAGGCAAACTCTGTAAAATATTTACGGATTTATAATAAAAATAAATGTAATTAATTAATTTGCTTAGACATGAACTATTATTAAAGTCTAAACCTAATCATTAGTTAAGTATTACTCCATAAATTTTAAAAGAAAAAGGATTTGAAATCTGTTTTAAGAATTTGTTTAAATTACATTAAAAAAATACTCAATTTTAAATTATTATTCAATTGAAGAGAGAGATAGAGAGAATTATTTCTTTTATTTACAATAAAATAAAAAAAAATATTTATCTTAGAATTCGACATTTTAAACTGAAGTCATCTAGTTAAAACTGACATTTTTTTTAAGAATATTATCATTTTTAAGAGTACAAGCATTCTTAAAAATGAGATTTTTTCATTTAATACGAGTTTATTTACTGTACTCTAAGATAATTCCTAATTAACGAAAGTTATCCACTCAACAGAATTGTCAAATAGTATTGTGACATATTCGCTCTTAGTACATCTCTCTTAGAGAATACATCTGAGATTAATTTTATTTTTAATGGCTTATTTTTATTAACAGCCAGTTATATTGAAGTTAGGTTATATAATAGGTTTTTTTATATATAATTTAATAGCATAATATTGTTTTGAAGATAAATAACGTTATATTGTGAAAAATTATATAAAAAACAAAAATATTTTAAATTAGTAAAAAACTTATGAAAAAATATAAAATAACTTATGAAAAAATTAAGATTTTAAAATATTTTTATTTTCTTTGGTATTTAGAAAATACAAATAAATTCTTACTACTAAATTATAAAAGGCCTACTTGATACTGTTTCTAATAAGAATTTAAACTTTAATAATATTGGAAATAATAGGAAATTAAATATTTTTTTTGACCTCATTTTGAACTTATATTTTTGTCTTAATTCAGAATATGGTCAAAGGTAATATACTTGAGCTAGGTCATATTTTCGTATGCCTAAAAATATACTAATATTATCATTAATAAAACAATAAACTTGATACTTATAGTAAATTGCTTATTGTTGTGGTATTACGCCAACTAAGCTGTCATTATGGGGTGCGCAGCTGTACTTTTCTAACTGAACCATGTTTTGATGTGGATGTGGAGTCTCATTTTCTTCGCGCCCTTATGCCATAGGTTCCCGTTAAAGGGTAGACAACAATTTACAATCCATCCATGTAAGGAAATGACTGAATAGTTAGGGAGATAAAGTATATTAATGCCCGAACTGGGATTCAAACCCAGGACCTCCCTAACCACAATCAGGCATGCTGGCAGGGTGGGTGATAAGGTAAATTTCTTAGCATATAATTATGAAACATATTTCTTAATAATTTCTACAAAATAAATATATAGCTTTCTTTATAACAAAAACATTTACTCACTGTAAATGATTGCATTTACAGAGTTACAAATTAATTCATATTTTGATGCCCTATTCTATATAATTCATTGAAGTTAGGAAAACATAACTCTAAAAAAGAGAATCAATAATTGCCAATTACAGATAACTCTTAAATATAGTTTTAAATATTATGTTTGATGAGCTCGATTTATAAAGAAAAATCATTTGTATAATTGTTTGAATTCGTAAAATTCTGTGAGTAAGACACATTCTGTTGCACTGTAAACTCTAAAAATAGAAATTATGTTTCAAAGGAATTTAAGTTCATTTATATTTAATTAGAGATGAGAATAAATTCAGAGCAATGATGAAAGTTTAAATAAATGCATTGAAAGAGAATTTTTAATACTATAATATTTTAAATCCGCTTATAAATAATCAAAATTCCATACTTGATCTAAAATTAGAAACGTTTTAAATATTTGACTAAGAAATTAGACTCTCACATTAAATGCGTCACACAATAACTATTGTAATAGCATATAAAGTTTAATGGTACATATAATATATTCACTATTACATATGGAAAATAGTGAAATGATCCTTTATCTTTATTGACAATATTCTTCTCCTTCAATCATAGAGCCTCAGTTAGTTTATAGTTGCTTATCTCTTCCGATATCCCTCAGAAAGGAAAAGGTTATGATCTTACGGCCAATGAACATCTTTCCATTCAGAGTTTTCCTTCAGGAATTTTTATCAAGTCTAAAGGTCAACTCTCCACTTTTGTCGATAACATATTCCTTTTCTACTTTCTATTTTCTCTCTCAATCTTCTTGTTTTTCTAAATCATCTTTGTTTAATCTATTATTTTCTGATGTATTCCATTCTATCTTTTTTATTTAATTAAATATAAAACCATAAAAGTTTGAAATTTGTAAGAAATCAAGTTTTTTTCCTCTTAAACTTTGCATTATCGAATTAAAAATACAAGAGCGAAATACTGTAATTTCTTACTTTTATTGCCAAATATTATCTGACTTTCTCGAAGGAAAGATACTTTCAAAAAGAAAATTACTATAAATTTTCACCTACTTATAGCATTCTATTTGTATTTGAACTATACAAAGAAATGAGTATTATTGCATTTATTGCTTAAAACAGTTGTCTATTCCTAAAATTTGTTACTTTCATGTCACTATTGTTTTTAAGAAACATGAAATTTTCTACATTTTGATTTAATTAATGAAATCATTGATATTTACACTCGATGGCTTTTATAAGTATATTGTTTATAAATCAGAAATTTTAACAAAAATGAAATAAGAGCATTATTGAAAAAATGCACGAATTACTTGATTGTCGCAAATCACTTATTAATAAATAACTATTTTTAAATTATATAAACTATTATAAAATAATTAGTTGACGGAATAGAAGAGACAGTTGTAAAACATGGTACATAGGCGAAAAACAGTTTCATCCACTCCCTGTTATGGTAACAACTTATACCTAGATATTTTGCTATTCACACTTTTTAAGAATAGAATTAAACTAAAATATGAGTAATGAATTTATGATGTATCAAGTGCTTTCTTTTTAATTCTAATTTAAAATTAGTAATATTTATTTTGGAGATTACTTTTTATATCTATTCTCCTTTTCGATGTCAATGAGGTATTAAATTTCTTTTAAGCACAATGATATTTTCTCAGTTACTTCAATAATTTAGAAAGTATGATCTGTAACCTAATACAAGCATTTTTTAATCAATAATCCCATTGAAACTGCATGGGAAGCAATTTCAGAATACACTAGCCAATATCTACTTTATACAATGCTTAAAACACTGTAAGTTGCTGTTGTACTGCTGTTGTTCTTTGTACTGATTACTTATGATCGATGCTTTTATATTTTCTCAAATTTTAATCACATGTTATTTTGTAGTATAATATGTTCGTTCAATAAGTATACAATTTTAATTTCTTTTACGTATAAAAAACTTAATATATTTTATGTTTTATTTATTTTTTTTTGAGAATGACAATACACGTTTTGAAAAGGATGTAGCTAATTGGGAAACTTTTTTGAGAAAAATTGAAATTAACTTACATATATTGGCCTATTTACATATTTATATAAATTTTTTATTTAAACATTATTATCTTACATTAAGTAAGATTATTTTCGAATTAAAAAAATTAAATATTAGTAATATAAAGGTAAATTATACTGTTTTAATTTAAAATTATTTCAAATTTGTAAATAATTTTGATAAATATGCACAAATTTTTTATAAATAGAAAAATATGAATTTTCATTCAATTGTAACCACTGATAGATCTCTCTCTCTCTCTCTCTCACACACACACAAACACACACACACACACACACACACAGACACACACACACACACACACACACACACACACACACACACACACACACACACACACACACACACACACACACACACACACACACACACACACACACACACACACACACACACACACACACACACACACACACACACACACATCTATATAATGGGTGAGAGAGAGAAGGGGCCAGGGAGATCAGAATCAGGGTAGCATATTTTTATCATGTTAACTATATAACCTCTAATATATCATAATATCGGTTATTGTAAAATCACGTTGTTGCAGTGTTAGAAGCACAGTGGTAAACTGGGAAACAGTATTCTTAAGCAGGTTTTATAAGGGTCATATAAATAGTTCTGAGAGTCTCATCTGCCCAATCTATATATATTAATAATCAATCTACCAATATGTATACATATAAGAATATTTTAATGCTTTTAAGTTTTATTTTGTTTTTTGGTATTATTTGATAGATAGGTTTATTGAATGTAATTTCACTATCCAAAATAACGGTGACGTACAGCTGGATGTTTTCGATGTTTTTCAGTAGAAATCATGGCATCATGCAAATAGATTTCAACTTAATGTGAAGAAAACAAACAAAATACTTGAATGAGTTAAAACAAAGTTTATGATTTTCTGCAAATTTCCGTACACTATTAAGAACTGAATTGATGTTTGGTCTTGTTTTTCAATATCTTGGTTAAAGTTCTATAGCACAATACCGTCTGTAAATATCACAACCGTTCTCACCCCTTGATCACCCTTTCAAGATCAGTCAAAAATAATGAATAAAGATTTGGACTAAGAATAAATATTTGAGGTAAACGCTGAGAAAATTTGAAACTCTTTTAGAGAGTGTTTTGAATTTTACAATGATAACTTTGTGTCTTGAAAAAACTTAATCCAGTTTAAGACCTTTTAGGGAATTTCAAAGGAATAGAAGATTTTAATTATGATTTTATGATTCTATACTCTGGAAAAGGACTTAGCTAGTCTAAACGGGCCTCTACGATATGGTTAGTAAATTTTTTATTTTAGGAAAGTCTAATATTTTAGCAAATATAAATCATTTATGGTGCTGTGTGCGTCCCTAAAAACGTACTATTTCTACGGCAGAAAATCGTGAGTTTCCAAGTAAAAATTAAGATATCTTAAAAATATTTTCTCAGTTACTTTACATGTATTACAAATCAAGAATTGGGTGAAAAGCTTCAAAAGAAGAATCCTCCTTATTATTTTTTCTAACAATGACATAAATTGTTCTTCTACAATATAGGGGAAGACCTCCATGATTCAAAGTTTAATTGATAATGTCTAAAAATTTTTTTCTGCAACAATTCCACGATAATTTAACATCAGCCAGTTATTTCGATCATGTCCAGTTAAATTATAATAATTGAGATTCCAAAGTGTCATTTCTAACAAATGAAAAATAAATTCTTTTTTAAAAACTAAGTTCACGATGGAGAAGATAGAATACCATGAATGATTTTGCATGCCCTTTTCTTTACAGTATTTTCCTCATTTGAAAATTTTGCAAGAAAAATTTACTCATCTGTTGGAGAACCTGAGGAATTTGCTGATGAGAGCGAAGCAAATCCTGGAAAAAATATCCATCTCTGTCTCCAGCTGTGTAACAAGTTTCAATTTTTGCCTGTTGTTTATTGGTATTTTTTACAAGTTTAGTATCGGAGGATCTCGAATCAAGCTTGGTGCAAATATCATTCCATTTTATCTCGTAATCATAGCATATGCAAATTCAATATCTAGAATAATTAAATTAAATATTAATTTGCATTAATCGCATTAATTACATAATTTTTAATTTAATTATTAAAAACACATTCAAGCAGTTAAATATTAATGCGTTACGTATGATGTATATGTGTGACATATACAGCAACATATACAAAATATACAATAGTATTTTGAAGCATCTCTTCATTAGTAAGTTCAAGGGAGACGGTATCATATATTTGAATACGTTTTTATCATAAAGCAATAATTAGATTTAAGTAATACACATTTAATTTTCAATGCATGTTCAATGGGAATGTAATGTAAGGAGATTAGACACGGACATTTTTTTGTTCATCCATCATGATCAGCAGATTTATATTTCCCAGAAAGGGAAATAAAATTATTTTCCTATCCAAGAAAAACTACACAGCAAAAGAAATCAGCTTCCTGTTGTTGGATATTCTAATTTACCTCTTTCAATCTTAATAATTTATTCAAAATACTGAAGTAAACACTACAAGTGACGTTTATGAGGAATAATTTCTTGGGAATTATTCATGACTTATAAATATTTCTCAATTAGAAAAATATACAAGGTCTAGAATATAAGCATAATTAGTATCAGATAGCCAGAAATTGTTTTCTTAGTTGTACAATGTCTCATTAAGGGGTATTTATATAGATATTATTAGCGAACAATAAGCATTTGTTTAAGCTCCAGCTAATTGTTTTATGTACCGAATGGCAAGTATTTTTCTTTTTCAAATGCCAATAATCTAAATTAGTAATTACATCTATCATATATATATATATATATATATATATATATATATATATATATATATATATAATATTAATAAACTCACATGATAGAATATAAAAGAAAACAAATGGGTTAATATTTTATTATTCACTTTTGAAAAAATAAATATATTTTTCTCAATATTCATGTAAAATTTTTCTTTTTTCAAATGCCAATAATCTAAATTACATATATATATATAATATATATATATATATATATATATATATATATATATATATATATATATATATATATATATATATATATATATATATATATATATATATATATATATATATATATATATATATATATATATATATATATATATATATATATATATATATATATATATATATATATATATATATATAATTTAGATTATTGGCATTTGAAAAAAGAAAAATACTTGCCATTCGGTACATAAAACAATTAGCTGGAGTTTAAACAAATGCTTATTGTATATATATATATATATATATATATTTATATAAACTCACATGATAGAATATAAAAGAAAACAAATGGGTTAATATTTTATTATTCACTTTTGAAAAAATAAAAATATTTTTCTCAATATTCATGCAAACTTATTTTCAAACTACATCTGTTAAATTCTTAACAAAATTTGTATAGAACGATTTATTTATATTTTCAAAGTTTAACAATGTTTTTACTTGAATGGAATTAATAAAAATTCTACTTTTTCTTAGCTTTTACGATCTGTATAATTTGCGATGTGGGTACCATTTCTTCATTAATGTGTTCTAATCTAAAATCTAATCAAGTATAAAATCAGGAGAAGGTGATTTTCATTCAGATATTAGAATTTATAGTGTTATTTGCATCGGTATCTTAAAAAAAATTGTAATTTTTAGATAATTAAATTATGCATTATTTATACTGATATTGTGTTTTTTCAAAACAATTATTTTCTTACATTCATTAGATCTCATTGAATCGTAATTTCAATTGATTACTATCACTGAAGGAATTCTTGCATTGTTTTGAGGAGCAATTTTTCGATTTCTAGAAAAGTTGCAAGCACACAGAGGTGCATTAAAATTTCCCCGTCACTAAGGATTTCAGATTACAAAATTAAGCTAAAACAATTTGTAATATAATAAAGAAGTTCCTAAATTGTATGCGCAAAGTAGATTTTAATTTTAATTCATCTAGTTAAAACCATTCTTGGGAAAGCAAACAGAAATTTCTTTTTTAATCGCAAAATTATTGTGGGTAAATATATTCTATTCAAACTTCTTACATGCAAATATACAAAAAAATGTTTTAAAAGTTTTTGAAAGTATTAAGTATTATCTGTCCTTTTAATTTAATAACTTGTGTATTTTTAAGCTTTAGAAACCGCAAATTATATTTAACTGTAACTTACGATCATAAATTTTCCTGTACAAGGTATGTTTGTTAGTTTTCGTCACTCAGTGTCACACAGTCATGGGTGATAAGCGACTGAGTTATTCCTCATTGTTGTTTAATGCATTTGTCTCTTTTTAATCTTTCAATGAACCACATAGTTGTGTTCGAATGATTTCAAAAAGATTTTTCGGCATACATCTGCTTAATTCCACAACATTTTAACTCTGCACTTGTTATATTATTTATACAAAAAATAATCTTTTTCTCTATAGTCAATGAATAATTAAGAGCAAAATTTAATAACACTATTAGTTAATATAAAATCAAACATGGGTGTTAAAAGTGCTCCACTTTTACTTCAGTTAATGTTTAACTGCAAATAATTTAAACAGAAAACATTAGTAATCTTAATTTTACGAATAGCTTAATTTAATACGTAGTGAAACATATACTAATTTTATTTTATACCATAAATTATAATAATAAAATGAATACATAAATATATATAAAATTTAATCACATCAGAAAATAGAAAAATAAAAATTATTCAATTGCAAGATAGCAGGTTTAACGATAATATCATTCAGATGTGAAAACATTTAACGTTGAAAATTGTGTGTGTGTGTAACAAAAAGAGCATGGATTTCGTAAACTAAACCCTAGCTTCAAATTCAAAATAGTATATATAAATTTAAATATTGAAAACATATTTTATAGAATCTATACTTGTTGTAGTCAACATTAAGAATAAAAATATGTTAAAACATTATATTTTTAATGTTAGATAAAAAGTAATTTTTTATTAATAATATACTAATAAAATAAACCCAGTCATTGTTTATAAATTATACTTTAAATTTTAGCACAATTAAGGCAATTTTTATTTTTTATTTTATTTGACTTATTTTTCTTTTATTTTCAGTGAATGAGTCTTATTTACCACTGAGAAAATAATATTAAATAGTATTTAAGGATTTTTACCCTGTGAAAAAGTAGAATGATGCGTGTAAAAATATGTTCTCATTTTAGAATATGTAGCAATTTAATATGTTGGAAATATTAATCTTTAAAAATTGTCCTTCTTTCAAAAGATTAATTTTGTGGAAAAAATTCTCAATTTTTGTATAGTTAAAATGCCTAGAGGGAATCCTAGGCATTTTACTGTACAAAAAAGGGAAGTGAATTTCAAAAATACTTAATTAAGCCATGTAAACATGTAGACAAAAGTCGAAGAGGAATTTCCAAGCCGCTACACACAAGTCAAAAAATTGTTTTTAACTTTTTGAAAGATCTAAAGAATTAGAGGAAAGCAAAGATTGGCAGACTTAAAAAAATGACACTACGTAATCAAGGAAAAAACTTTAAAAAAGTGGTCGGTCACTGAGGAGTTACCTTGGTTACAATGGTCTTGAGAAATTTACTCCCCCTTCAGATCAATGCCAAAATTGAGAAAGTAGATACTCTGGTGCTGCCATCTATCGGAGGATAAAGAGCAAAAGTCCTCCTTTCACCTTCATGGTGTTTTGATTAAACGAAAGACGCTCCAAATTGACTTATATTCGCCTAGCCAAGGCATTGCAATGTTGGCTTGTCCAAGTATAAATAGTAACAACAACACTTTAAAGAAATAATAAACGCTTAGAACCATTGGAGAAATAAAAGACCAAGCTGGAATCACACATGTAACCAAAAGAACACTTTACAACTACATAAAAGGATGAGATACGTTCATTTTCAAGAAAAGAAATCATTACCTTAAATGGAACGAAAGGCACACTGTGCACCTGTTTCAGTGGGTCAAAATACACATGTCTTGGAACTCCAAATGGACTTCAGTTAGTTTATCTGATGAAAAAATTCAATTTAAATGGCCTAGATGGCTGTCAATACTATTGGCATCGTCTGGGTAAACAAGAAGAAACTTTTTCTTACCTGACAGATTGAAGGAGGCAGTTTAATGATTTGGATGTCAGTTGGCTACATTGAAAAGACCAGTCAAGTGTTTCTGGATGAAAAACAAGCCTGTAGATTACATTCAAATTTTAAATTCAGTGCTTCTTCCCTATTGCACTGAGATAGGCGGATAAAATTGGGTATTTCAGTAATATAGAACCTCCATTCACACGGCTAATGGCGTTAAAAATTGAATTGAAAAAATCATATTCGGGTTTTGCTATAGCCTGCTAAAAGTATTGACTTTAATATTTCTAAAAATACGTAATCAGTAACTGTTCGTCATGTTTACGCCAGAGGCAAGCAATGTGAATATTTGATCGAACTTCAAGAAGCTTTAAAGTGTGTTTTGGATAATTTTTGTCGAACCAAAATTCAAGACTTATGTGATTCAATGGGAAATAGAATTTTTAAAGTAGTTGAAGCAAATAATGGAAGAACTCCTTATTAACAAGACTTTTTTACTTTCTACTTCTACTTTTTTCACACAGTATGATGTGATTGAAATTAATTGTTAATTATTATAGGCAAATATAGTTTTATTATTTTATATTATATATATAGTCATCTGATTTTAAATAACTTTTTAAAAGTGTGCTGTAATTTTATTTCAGCACTTTTAAAAACTTATTAATAAAGAATTAAAAATATTAAAGTTATCTTATTTAAGAAAAATCTAGTGTCCTACTTTATTCCAGAAGTGTGCATGTTAATGAAATTGTCATCCGTATTTTTCATTATATTTCTTTTCTTTTTGATACTTAAAGTGTAATTAAACTTTTTAATTTTAAAATCTTATGAATAAAAGTACGATTTTTTATTTTGAGATACCTAAAACTGAAATTCTATCATATATAATGATAAAATATTTTGGTTATGAAAGAAATAATTTTCTCATATATAAATGTTTATAAATGCATTTAAGAAAGAAAAAATGTGTCCCTTTAATCAATTTGGTTTATGGATGTAGAATTAAGCATAAGTTGTATAAGAATTGAAATGAAGATTGTTTAAAATTATATTTAAGAAAAAACTAGTTTTTTTTTCATTTTTTTTATAAATCAAAATATTGATATTTTTTAGAAAATAAAAATATTTGTAAAACCATATAAATAAAGTTTCATGATATTTAAATTTTCCTATATTATAGTTTACGTATAAAAACTTTGTGAACTTGTACTTATATAAATATGTTTTGTGCCTTAAAAAGAATCAAAGCATATTTTACTTTAAATAAAACAATAAATTATTTAATTGAAATGAGGAAATCCTGGGAATCTATATTTAAATCTTGAAAGTTTAATTTCATTTTCGTCTGAAATATTTGCATGCCAATCAACATATTTCATTAAAAAAAGTTGAAACTGAAGATTAACTTAAGCCCCATATTATTTACATTGGGATAAAATATTCAAAGCTCCAATGTTTTGCAAAGGTCGAATATTAAGAAATAGGAAACTCCATTCACATTTCGCATAATTTCTCCCATTTTAAGAAAAAGAAATATGATTATGACTTATATAAATATTCTTGAAGCTTAAACTTCTAAAACTTTTAAAAATAATATGAATTAAGGCATGATTTCTCCCATAGTTTCTATTTCTTTAAGTGAATTATAAATCAAGCTTCATGAAATGAAGTTTCCTTAACTTTCTTAAAAGAAAAAATATACAAAATTTAAAAACTTATTTTTAATATATTTGAAATTCTTTCAATAAAATATAGCAATTAATTTTTTAAAAAGATTGTTAGTAAAGTACTTATTTATAAGAAGTAATATGAGTGATAAATATTTTTAAATAAACATTTGCTATTCCTTTAAAATCCCTTTAAAAATTTTTAAACACTCTTCCTTAATTTTATTTATTGGGATTTCATACATTTTTGGTTCTCATTGAATACGCATTTAACATTAACATTAATCTAAATATGTAAATACAATCAGTTTTCTTTTCATTAGTATAAAATAGAATCATACCTATTCCTTTAAAATATAGAAAATTTACAGATTTTAAAATGAAGAAAAGATTAATTTACATAATTCCTTTTTTTAGTAACTGTGTTTAGTTTATATGCTTTATTTTTTTTAAAAAGGTTTATTAATATCATACTTCACATATTTGTAAAATTCATTATCCTCATATATCTGTTTGCTTCTTGAAAAATTTTGATCAAACTCATAAAATGCAACTGTATGTTTTGTCAATGGATAATAGTGATAATATACGAGTTTTTTGGAGACTTTTTGATAAAAAAAGAATATTAAAACCAGAAAATTTATGTTGTTTTTATGCGCATATTGTTTTTTTGCTATGCAGAACACTTCTTTTAATTTTATATTTAAATAAAATTATTAAGTGGCACCAAGATTTATGTGAGATAATTTTATTAGCATTAAATTCTACTTCTTCTTAAATTTTAAAACTTTTATGATTTTATTTATCTTTCCATTTTAGCTCTTCAATTAATATTTTTACAAACTTATATTAAACCCTCGAATTTATTATGTCAAATAGATTTTAAAAAACATTATTTATTTTGAATGGCATGTTTTCCACAAGGTGTATTTCTGAAAATTTCCAAATTTTTAGTTTCTATCATAAATTTTCTTAATTCTTGAAAAATTTTGAAAAGTTATTTTATTTGAAGGACATTTTAATAGCCAAATAAATATATTTACTTTAATTCGTAAGTGACAAAATAATTAGTATCACAGAAAAAAAATTGCCAAATTGAAATAATTATTGTTACATGATTGCCCCAGTGTATCATCACTTATTTGATGAAATCATAGGTATCATGCAAACTGTTTTGGAATTTTTATTAATTTGCTTTTTATTTGAAAAATAAAATTCTCTTATATTATTACTTAAGTACTTATATTATTTTAGAAAAGAATATATTAATTATACATTCTTATGAGAATAGGAAGAATACTTTTTTAAAACGTTTAAAATAATTGTTTATTTATCAAGGTAATAGTGACAATTTTTTGTTAAAAACACATTTTGTATTCTGAATTCATGGATGGAAAAGCAAATGAAACCTGCAGTTTTATCTCCTTTCCTGCCATTTATCAGCATAGAGGTAGGACGGAGCAAGAATACTATGGATACAAAAACAAAATTGTTGTAAAAAGAAAAAAATCAAAAATAGTCTTGATGTAGAAAGGGTGAAAAAGTTTTTATTCTTGAGAAAAATTCCGGTTTAAGGATATTTTTATACTATTTTATGTTACTTTTTATAGGTGGCTAAGAAAGCTTGAGACGAAACTTCGTGATGAATGACAACAACGTTTCTGTTTGTGTAAATATTTCTGATGTTTTCCACTTTTCTCAAAAATCAAATGAAGGTAAAAATTATAATATACTTCAAAGGGGACAGGCTTTACAAAGATAGATTAAAAGTATAGAAGTTTATTTGCTTAGAAATATTTCTTATTTTATAAGACACAAAATTGTTGTTATGAAATAATTTTGTAATAAACGATTCTATTTATTTTCAAACAAATCGTTATTCAAACGAAATTGAAGGATTCAACTTTATCATTGTAAATACACAAATACAGTTAATTTATGAAAGTGTAAGAAGCATGCTCTTCATGTTTCTAGGCTGAATACATAATAAGAACCCATAACACATTTCAATATATCATCTTGCTTAAGCATTTTTCTGAAACATTTTAAGACTGTTTTAATTATATATTCTTATGTGATTTTTATATAATATATAAATTATAAAAATGACTTTAACCTTTCCATTCACTTAATTTTTGATGTGAATATATTATAATATAATAAATTAAAGACAAAAGAGATGTTCATATTTTGTGGCAAAATCAAAAATCGTTTTTTAATTAATCCTTTTATATTTTAATAAATTTTGAAAAATAAAATACGTAGTATATGAAATATCTGTATCCATTTAAATTTAGGAAAATTAAAAACTAGCGTTGTAATTGTATGTAAATACAAAAATGAATGGACATATTTTAAGAGTGAAAAATCTAATATTTCTATTGTAATTAGAAATTAATAATTCTTTATTTTAATTATTAAATACGCAAATTAATACATTTTAGAATGTATTAATTTGCTTTGCAAGAAGAATGTTAATTTAGAAAGCATAAAAGTATAAAATTGATATTAATTACGAAATTAATATTAATATATATATGTACTTCAACACTAAATTTTTCCAATATTGTTACATATTTTTTATGACTTTAAATTATATACATTTTCATTTTATAATAAAACTGAAAATTGTCAAAAACAGCTTAATTTTGAAAGTATTTAATAAACGAAAGTACAAAAATATGTGAGAGAATTCAGTAGAATTGTTTTAAAAAAAAAATCTACCTTTTAAAGAAAATTGAAACGTGACAATTATATTTTAAGAACAAATTTTTAACTAGTATATATATATATATATATATACACGCACACACACATATATATATATATATATATATATATACATATATATATACACACACACACACACACATATATATATATATATATATATATATATATATATATATAATATAAATATAATATATATATATATATATATATATATATATATATATATATCTATGTGTGTGTGTGTGTATATATGTATATAGTTATATATATATATATATATATAGATTGTGTTTCTACTTTTATTATTTAATTATTTTATTATTTTTAGCATTAATCAGGTTTGTTAAGAAAAATTTTAGATTTTTTATTAACCAATTAAAATATAAAAGATGTAATTTGAAAAATAAAAACAGAAGAACAAAAATATTATTTATGAAGAAATATTTTACTAATGTTTAAGAGCTATAATTTTATGGTAGTTTGATAGTTCATTTATTTTTTTACAACGAATTGTGTGTGTGTGTGTGTGAATGTATTTATAAATTTCTTGGTAAGAGCATATGATTGAATTGATAAATGAAAATATTTGATAAGAAATTCAAAAGAATCTGTAAAGGAAACTCCTTTGAAAATGTATTTATATTCTAAAGGGGAACACTTTTGAAGCTTGTAGTTAAAACTTTTAATGTAGCCTTAAACTTCAAAGGCATTTTCATAAAAATTGTTAGCATTTTCTCATCTAGATAAATATTTACTCAAAGCAGGTCTTACGGGTATAAAAAATAAAATCTATCTATAAGACATAATTCTTAGAGAATTACAAAAACGTTTATGTTTAAAAATAATAAAGTGTGTAAATTTTTGTTATAATATATTTTAGTTAATATATAGATATAATTTTAATGTTAAATTTTAGTTATAATTAAAATTTTTTTAGAGATTAATTAACGAAGCTGACTATAGGATTTTTTTCACCCTGGACAAAATGCCGGTTGAAAATCACCTGAAAAGATAATTTTGTTACATACGAATTTAAAATTTGTTACAAAGAATTACATTAGCATTTCAAATATACAATTAATCTCTGAAGATTTTGTTTCTTACAAAAAATGTGCTTAAGAATGATTTCAAATGTAGAATATAAGAATAAAAGATTTAATACTTCATTGCATTTTTAAAATGACCATCAGAAAAAAATTGAATTTCTCCTGATGAAAATCAGTAATAAGTATTTATGTCAATCGTTATCTCTCTAATACATTTTTAAAAATGAAAGTGATTGGTATTTAAGGAGGTCATGTTCTGGAATACATAGAAGAAAATTCAAAGTTTAATCTTAAAATTTCTGATGACTCTTTATGTCTCAAAAGTTCAAAATATTTACTTAATTTATTATTGTGAATATAAATCATATAATTTTTTAAATATTCATATTTAAAATAATCTTTCATTCAAAATCTATTTTAAATTTTGATTTCTGAAAAAGTTAAAATTAACTGAAAATAAAAAAATACGTAATACTTGTGAAGTAAAGATTTATTTGTTTAAAACAATTCATTTTTAATCACAATAATTTACTTATCAAAAAAAGTTGTGTTAGATACAAAAATTTATATTGATTAACTCTGTATGTAAGAAGCAACGATTTTGATTAATAATTTGTAATAATGGTTTATTTTTATATTTAAAAGAATGGAATGCTTATTATTAATCTAAAATTTTATTGGTTAAAATAGCTGTAAAATTGCTCTTAATATACCTTTTAATAAAATTATTTTTCATAGTTAAGTATTAGATAGGTATTAGTATAATTGAATATTAACATAAGTATCATAGCATAATTAAATATTTAAAAGTTGTAACAATGAAGCAACTGGCTTGATTTTATCTGTTAACATTTTATCAACATTATATTCTTGATAAAACATATTTTAAACTCTTTATTTATGGAATATATTAAATTGTCATGAATGCAATGAAGTTTTAAATGAAGTTTATATTTTAATATTATATAAACCAAATTATACCTTAATTTAATAAAATCTATTCAAATTAGAATCGTGTTACAATTTTGCAGACGTGATATTTATGGAAGAGTTTCTTTGCTTATAAGCATAATTCTTTCATACGCACAATTCATAAGTTAAATTGATTAATTCAAATTTTTTATGATTTTTAACATAATCTTACATAAAAAGACTAAATAAAAAATAAAGAAAAACTATTTCGTAGCCTTAAATTTTGATGTCTGCTTGTTCTAATTAATGTTTTGTTTAATTATGTTTTTTTCCAATGGCAGATTGTAGACAATATCAACTGCAACATATTCTATGAATTTATCGTTCCCTGATACACAAGGAACAAGGCAGAAACAATGACCTCTTAGCCACCAAGGTGTTGCCCCGGGTGCACCACAGGGGGGGGGCCACCATCGCACCTTCACACATGCCATAGGGACCCGTTTATAGGGTAGGCGTCATTCATACTTCATTCACACACACAAGGAGAGGACAAAGACAGGATATAGAGAGAAATATTACCATGCCTGATCCGGGATTCAAACCCAGGACCTTCCTATCCATAGTCAGGCACGTTGACCACTACAAGTTGGCTGACTCTTTGAAATGTAATGCGGCTTAAATTACACAAGAAATATTTTTAAAGTTTCAATAAATCTTAGTAAAACAAAGTAGGATATCAAAATTTAAAAAAGGGATTGCTCAAACCATTTAATTGTGCTCTTGCTACATTTTTTATAAAATATTATAAGTTATCATGGTAATTTTTCTAAAAATAAGTTGATATTTTTAAAATTTAGAAAAAATGTTATATATTTGTGATGTAACTCAGCATATACTGTAAGTAAAGTTTTTAGCATATGCTATTTAAGTAATTTTTATCAATCTTGGAATGAATATTGAATTTTTTTACAAGAAGAAATTTTATGAATTGATTAAAATGATGAAAACTTTTGGAGGGGGTATATATATATACTATGCGCTGCTTTAATGTAAAGCAAGATAAAAGTTATGGTTCTTAAGATTTTAAAGGTGTAATAATAGCTGTATAATAATGTTATATATATATATATATATATATATATATATATATATATATATATATATATATATATATATATATATATATATATATATATATATATATATATATATATATATATATATATATATATATAACATTATTATACAGCTATTACACCTTTAAAATCTTAAGAACCATAACTTTTATCTTGCTTTACATTAAAGCAGCGTATAGAATATGCCCCATTGAAATAATACCAAGATATTTTTGTAATAAGAATAACGTCTATAGAAAACTCAATAAATATTAAGTTAAGATCATTTTTCTCTGAAATAAAAATAAATGAACCTTAATAATAATTTTAAGAAGTTGATATTCTGTAAAATTTTTATATTTTTAAAGAAATATATATTAAATAAACTTTCAGTATTATCGAATTTATGAACTCTGCTTTTTTTTTAAGATCAAAGCCAGGAAGCTCAAAGGAATTTTAAAATCTTTTTACAGTAATCATCGAAAGTAGAATATTATGAACAAAATAGTTTTTAAAGCTTCTTGCATTTTGTATGCTCTTAAAATTACTTTATGTTGTATTGGTACAAAATTTCTTTATGTTGGTACAAAATTTCTTTATGTTTACTTAAAAATATTGGATGAAAAAGTTTTTGGAAAAAAATGTTTTTTTTAAGCTTTTCAGCAAATAAGGATGTAAAAGAAAAAATATCTATGTAAGTGTTGTAAATAATGTAGTAATATATAGATATAAATTACACCCTATGCATATAAGTACTTTCTATGCTTAATAAATAGTTAAATGAAAGTAGAAAAGAAGCGTCTTTGAAGAAGCCCATTTCCTCTTCGGAAATTGCATTTTTCTTCTGATTTTCTACGAATTTTTTTCAAATACAATTGGAAAATAAATATTGACATATTTGCGCATGCAGTAATTATGATTTTAGATTTCGAGTACTTTTTATAAATGATATAATTTTTCAAAATATGCATTGTAACTGAAACTGAATTTTGCTAAAATTAATAGGAAACAAAACTTAGTAATGAATAGTCATATTAAGGAAGCATCTTTCATTGAAAATTCTGAAAATGTTTTGCACAAATTATATGTATTTAAAATTTCAAATACATCCTGCAGAATAATATGATATCACAAAATTCATGATAAATATTCATTCATAAATTCGGATACATACACGTTCGTTTTAATTCTAATACATTTTAACAACTCAATCTCTCTCATTAAACGATATAAATCGATTTTATAAAGTTAGTAAATTTTGTTAGTTAGTCATATTTCTATCTAATACAAGCTTTTATTAAATAACATAGTTTGTTTTAGCTAAAAAATGACTTATAAGTAAATTGATATAAAAATGTATGATTAACAATTTTCATACATTTTTCTCTAACTATGAAACTTATGGTCTAATTTTAATTTTCTTTTAAGTATGCCAAATAATTTTAAATAAATAAAAAAAAAATCACATGATAAGTCATGTAAAGAAGTTTTTTATTGTGAGGTAATTAAAGTGAAATTTATTAATAAAATTTCATGTTTTAAGGACAATATAAGCATTTTAAATGAGTAAAAGGTGTTATTTTCAATTTTATGTTTCATACTCTCTCTTTTATAAAAAATACATATAAATTCCTTTTAATAAATTTTTGAAATAGGAAGAAAAGCGGCAATTTTTTTTTTGAGAAAAATATTAGCGTATAAAATTTTAATAAATTCAAACGGAACAACGTCAGTAAAAGAAAAGACTGTTTAAAAATAAGATTTATATAAATTAATTTTGTATTAAAAATTCCTTCAATTTGGAATAACTTTTAAAAGTATAATATAGAAAATAATATAAGTATATTTGAAAAATATAATTATAAGAGTACTTATTTCTCAGTATTGCAACAAAAACCATTCATCTTCTTACTTTATACAAAGTGGATAAATGTTTTACATCATCTGCCAGAAAATTAGAAAGTTCTACTCAAATTTTTTATTTGCATCATATATTTTTGGGGGAATTCTCTTAATTAAAGAACTAAAAGGACAGAAAATGTTAAATTCATTCTCTCTTTTAGTGAAATGAAATCATATTTTTTATGTTGGAAACATAGAAATTACCGTATATATTTGCAGTAAACATTAACTTTTCTTTCTGTTAGTCTAGAATTTGCTTCTGAGAGTATGAACATGATTAAAAATCATATGTTTTACTTCATTTCCTGAAAATAAGCAGGAATGTAATTACATGTTAAAATGATGAAAAATAAGGGATTATAATAAAAGTTAGCTTATTAGCTTTTAAATTTTTTACACTTATTTGTACAGATAATAAATTAAGCGTTATTTTTTTGTATTTAATTAGGTCTTATTATTATAATATTTATCTTTATTTTCAGTATTTTGAAAAAATATATATTTCCTCGTGTTCAAACACAGAAGTAAAATATTTGAAAGTGTAATTTTTTATTTTTGGAAAAATACTTTGAGTGAACTTTGTTTCTAAAGCTTAAATAAACTTAATACTTTTGTATTTTTTTATAAAAAAACCAAAATATTAAGCGTTCCAAGCAATCCCATTATTTCTTGGCAATAATAATAAAATAATTAAAAAAATCATGGCAGATAACACTAAACTTGATACAAAAATTTTATACTGAATATAATTCAAAATAAATTGAAACTTCATTTGAAGGAAATAATGAATATTATCATCATTCTTCACTGAATTTTATAATAAATTATTGTAAATAAATGTGTATGTTACATTTTACATAAAATATAAAGATATTGTTTTCCAGTTATTTTTTACTAAATTCAAAAGTTTATCCAAGAAAAAACTATGATTAAATTATTCATATATATTAACATATATATAGAAGAATATAAAGCTTATATCACACCTGATATTAACTTGAATGGAAAAAATATAAAAAAATACAATATTTATAAAAAATTTGCATTGTAACTCAAATTTTGTTAATAGCTTAGTGTCTTAACAATTTCTTCACTGTAAATATAAAGAATTATGTCTCTTCTATTGTAAAAGCATTCATTTTTATAAAAAAAATTACTGGGTAATTTTTTTTTAAAGATAAGAAAAATTAACTTCAAATATCTATCAGATAAGTTAAACAACCTGACTGATTCTAATAAGGGAAAAATAATTATGAATGAATTTAATGTAAATTGGGAATCATTTTGCAAAAATTTTAAAATGCACCATGAAATTATAGAATTTAATATCATTCATTTAATGTGATTTATGAATAATTTTGCAAAAATTTTAAAATGTACCATGAAATTATATAATTTAATATCATTCATATAAATAAAAAATTTAAAGAAGCAATTAAGTAAATTATTAATTAAAAGATGTTTTCAGAGGAGAATTATAATTATTAATTTATAATCTAATTAATAATAATTATTAATAATAATAATTAATAATAATTAATAATATTTATTAATAATAATAATTAATAATAATTATTAATAATAATTAATATTAATTAACAATAATTTCTGATATATAGTACAATATTTTAGGTGATTATATAATTTTCCTTTCAACAGAAAAAATTTAATAACTGTAGTTAAGATTATATATTGTAAAACACAGAGGTAACTTAACTTCTCTTTAATATGCAAGAAATTATTTTACAAAACTATTGAGCATAATTTTACAAAAAATACATATAATGGAAATTTAAAGTCTAAAATATATGATCAAATGTTTTTTTTTGATTTGTGTTTTATATTATTTAAATAACATATATTTTATACCTATATATTCTAAAATACCTTAGTTGAATATAAATGTTTGATTCCTTATTCAAATTATTATTTTGTTTATTTAAATTAGCAAGCAGATGAAAAAGTAGAGTATGGAAAAATAAAAATAGTCATCAAGTATAGACTTCTGTAAACACCTTTATATTGAGAAAAATAATGAACTCTGGTTGACATTAATCATCGTATAACAAAATTAATAAATATATGAATACAAAGATTAATTATGTTACATTTATTTAATACTTCAATGTCTCTTAGTTTAAGTTAAAAATTAAACCCTAAGATTTTATGAACAAGTTTTAGATTATGATTGCTATAAATTTTCATTTAAATTTAATTTATTAAATTATATTCTACAGATGGGCATTTGTTTCTTCCCATTTCGTTTGATAAAATACTCAGTATTAATTTTTGATTATTATATGTTGCAAAATATGTGCATAAAATTTATATTTGGAAAGTTGAATTATGTATTCTTTAATATAATTTTAATATTATATAGAGATAATTATATATAGATAATTAATAATAATATATAATTTAATAATATATATAGATAATTAAATATTTTTAAAAATATTATTTCTTAATATTTTAAGGTATTTACTGACAGCTTTGATTTTAAATTGAAGATTTTATCATGCTACAAGTCAATGAGTCTCATTTTTGGAGAATTAAATTAAAAGCCCTATATGTAAATTATCTAATTAATAAGCATTTAATTATAACCACTTCTATTTAGTGTTTAAAGGCTTTATTCACACATGAGTTAATTCAATTATTTAAATAAATCATAATAATTTTTATAATAATGAAATAATTTTCATTTTAAGGATGTATGTAATGAACTATTGTACAAAATATTTTATAAGCATAATTTATTTTATTTGAAATAAACAAAGTCTAAAAGCACATGAATACATATTTTTTATTTAATTCATCAATGGTTTAAAAATAATGAATTTAAAAATAATTTCACCAGTAAATATAACAGCATTTTCAAACTTATTTATATGAGTGGAAAAATATTAATTTTGTAGATGTTTCAAAGTATTAAAACTGAAATTGTTTTTCAGATATCAAGTAAATGATTTAAAATGCCGTTATCTGGGGGAAGAGCCCAATATTAGTCAAATATTTAAACTCAATTTTCTGAAAAAAAATAAAACATTAATTACTTGATTATAATTCACTCAACTAGGAACAAATGATAGAACTTTATTTTTTAGCTGATTATTTTAGTTTCCAAATATTTTCAGTTTATTATTCCTTTAATTATTAGTAAGCTGTTTATTTCTTAGGACTTGCTTTTTATTCTTTTAACTTTTATTAAAATGGTATGATAACTATATAATACAGCTGGATCAATTTAGATCAGAAAAATACAAATGTGCAGCAGAGGTTTAACAAAACTATCCTTCAGTTTAACTAAATGCATAAAACAACAGAAAATAGCAATATTTAGATTTCCCCAGATGTATGTGAAATGTTAGGGAATAAAGGCCAAGAATAATCATACATAAAAGAAAATATACAAATACAATAAAAGAATGATAAATTATTACTGAATAGAAAGTGTGTAATATAAAATGAATAACCAAATTTTTTCAAATTGACTTTATTCAAAGTAAAACTGCATTGGGATAAAATTTTGTTTGGTATTATTTAGAGATTTTACTTTCGAAATATTAAAATTTGATAAAGGTAAATGACCGATATTTTTCATTATAAATGAAATCATTATATAATCTAAAAACATTTATTATTGATAATTCTTTATATTTTTTCAATAATTTTTAAGCTAAAAATTATGATGTAGAATATCCCAGACTTAACAGAAAACATATTATTAAAACAAACATTTTAATTTATTCTTCTTATTAAGGAATTACAAGAATTTTTTAAAATAATTAATTGAAAGAATTGAATACAACGAAATATCAATTTATTTACAAAATGATAAATAAAGGACAGAATATTGACTCGTTTATATCTAGTTGTTCCAAAGAATCTTATTTCTTATCATTCGATATTTGATAACTTTATACACAGCTGAAATTCATGAATCGTGATTATTTTTTTACAACATATATTTAATAAATAAAATTGTTTTTCTTCAAACAGAAATCTGATAGGTAACATAGATCTTAAAGGTAAGTATTTATAGTTTTACAAAATGTTTTCATTTTAGAAAGGGAATCATTGTACATAACAATTAGGGAATTAAATTTATTTTTGGATACTAAAAACTTTATTTATTAGTTATAACATAAATGTAGAGTACATATCTTAAAATAAACTTTGTGTGATTGTTCAGCTGGAATGTTTACAAAAAATATCATTATTTTTCAAATACAATTGTGAACAATATATTTTTATGTGAGTGAACAAAAACCAATATAATTTTTTTATTCAAAATTGCAATAATGAAACATTTACTTAAAAATATTTATTTGATGAAGGATTTTTATCTAGACTTCTCAACTGAGACGATGAACAGGAATTTACTATCTTGATGAAATGAATGATTTATGTAGGTTAAAAAATGCTTTCTCTCGATACGCTTCATCTATTTAGTTTAAATATCTTGCTCATTCAGTTTTGTATCTTATCACATTCATTTTGTATTTTTAATTTTCATAAGTTTTCAAGTTTTGATTAGCATACTAGGAGTTTTTTAGATTGCATATTAAAGGCGTTTACTGAATTATATCAATTTTACATACATTTCGGCTTCAGACTCCCATTTTATGAAAACTGAATTTTAAAATCATTGGAAGATACAGTTTTACAGTCTTTGACCAAACAAGTCAAAGACTGTAACCAAGTAGATTAAATTTTACAGACAAGATAAGACATGTTGGTTACATATAAGAGATTATTCTGATTGATCACTCTAAGCAGGTCAATTTTTATAATGAAAATTCAGACACCTGATTTCCTCTATTGTTAGATGATATTCCATGATACATGTTTTTTTTGTAAATTTTGACTGTACACTTACCATGAATCTCATTTGGATTGCTGTCAATAGCATCGAAAATAGTTAAAGTGACAAATTATATGAAAAGAATAGTAGTTAAAAGGGATTAGTTTTTTAAACACGAATTAAAGTTATGCAGGTTAATTGACATATTTCATCTAAATAATACAGGAAAGTAGTATCAACTTAAATGAGATAATTTTGGGAATGACTTTAGGTCATATAAAGATTATTAAATTTACTTATTTTCACATTAAACACAAGGAATAAGTTTATTATATAAACTTTTGTTTGCAATGAAGGTGGAAAGAAGGAAATTATTTTAAACTTTACAGGAAGTTGTTTAATTTAATTTTTTATTAATGAAAAAAACATTTGATGTCATTACAAATATAGTTTCTTTTATTTGTAAATTTTATTATTTATTTTATTACATTTATTTTATTTGTAACAAATATTGTTTATTTTATATGAAAATTCCTTTGTCAAAACTTCTTAGAGATAATGTTTTTGTTTTGATACCTACACAAAATACAAGATAATTACTTAATGAAGAATACAAGATAATTTGAATGATCGGCAACAGCTACTTACGAACTAGACTCCACAAATATTAAAATAGTCCTAGATAAATTGTTCCAAATGGACTTTTAGTATTAATTGTTTTATCACGATTACATTTTATCCAATTCCACATGTTAACTTGCGAATGCTCAACATTTCAAATTTCTTTTTCATTAGTTCATAGTTTCAATTATCACCTTGAGTTTGCAAATCAAAGTTAAATATTCTCTTAGATAATTGTGATCCAAATGAAAATCAATATATCAATTATTGATCATAACTAAGTTCTCCTAGTTACATATTTAAAATAAAATTAATATTTACTATTTTTCTTATGCGTTCTACTTATTATGAACCTGATGAATTATATAATTTAGGTAAGAGGAACAACATGCTTTCTGTGCATGTTTTTCATTTTCACTACATTTATTCAGCATAAATTTCCTTAATTATTAAAATTTGTGTGATGGTGTAATTTATGAACTCAGCAAACAGATTTTTGTAAGGAGATTTTATAAATATGGTATAAATGGAAACCAACTAGTTTAATATGATTATTTCTCCAAATAAAAGATTGATTTATTAAGTTTACAATTCAAATAAAATATGATATCAGTCATTTCAAGTATCATAAAAGGTAATCAAGGACTATAGTTTTGCTTTATAAGGTTTTCTTTTTGAAAAAATATAGATTTTGATAACTTAAGCCACAATTTTCTTTGTCAATTAAGTTTTAAAGTTGGTCATCTAAAATTTGCCCGAAAAATATTACGTACCCTTAGAAATATTTGTCTATCATTAAGTATTTTTTGCTTATCAAACATTTTTCATCATTACCTTTTTAATGGACTTTAGGATTGATAAATGTAGAAGTACTTTAGTGACCCATATAGAAATCAATTTAAGTAAATTTTTATCTTTGATCTTTAATAAAGAATATTGGTGATATCATTGAAAAGAGATATATACATTTCATGTTGAAATTTTAGAATGAAGATATTTACAGTATTCGTAGAAAAAACCTAATTGTAATGCTTCAGTTATTAAAACAGGTTTACAAAACAGACATCATTGTTTTAGTTAAATTTATTCATAAAAGGTTCATTTTTACTTTATAATTAGAACTTTATGATTAATTACCATAGAAGCTATTAATTTTATGGATACTCTACCAAAAAATACCATACCACATCTTAGAAAGATACATAATTATGAATATATGTTACATTTTTTTTTGACTATTATGAATAATCATTGTGAAGAATAAAATAGAACCACTAAGTAAATCCATTTCCATAATGTTGTTTTAATGAATATTTTTAAATTTTTTTTCAAACTGCCTTGTTTTATGACATAACAAAAATAGAATACCATATTTGCACTGTGATTTCTTTGCTGTTATAAAATTTGATGGTTTATATATTCTTTTGAACATTCTTAATTTTATTTTATTCAGTATGGATTTGCCAAATCATGATCCTTTCTTATTTATGATTGATAATTGTACTAGGAACTATGGATTAAAAATCAATTCCGAGTCATCAATATTACCGTTTACTGTCAGAACAGAATGTTGAAAAGTGTTTTTTAATTAAAATAATATTTAATTAAAATAATTTATTTTTTTGATTGAAGATTTATTATTTATATGTAAACATGAATTTTTATATTATGAAAAAATAAAAATTACTTATTTTACATTGGGATAAGAAACAAAATTTCGTATTAGGCATTTAATAACAATTATTGTCTATAAAAGTTAAGTTGTAAAATAAAAACTGGTGCTTTGATGCAATTTTATTAATATTTCCTAAAATATTTGCTCCGTATTTAAATTGACCTGTTTAACAGATATCAATGTATATTATAACGAATATCAATATAAATTGTTCAATGCCCTTCATATGTTTTCTGATTTTTACCCTATAAAATGAGAGAACGGATTAATTCCTTTTTGATAAATATTTTTAAATATGTTTTTATAAACCTGCATATATTACAGCCTTTGTTCATTATATTTCCTTTCAGGAATTCACAATATTACATTCTAATTTCTATAAAATATATGATTAGCATTTAAGTATTTGTCTTATGTTTATTTGCTTATTCATATTTCATATCGGAATAAGAATATTTTATCTAATTTTAGCACCCTGATACATTGATATAAATATAAGTTTTACTGTCAGCTGCAATTATTTCAAGCAAAACAACTATATGCCTAGTCATATATATTTGTTTTCTGATATAAAAACTATAAAACTATATCAACAAAAATAAATAAATCACAGATTGTAGACCTGAACAAAACATTTAAATAAATATGAGTTTCAAAATTATTTTATTTTCTCATTTTATTTCCTTTATCTTTTTAAAAAGATATCGTTAAAGTAATCTAAGGAAGTTTTAAATATATTATCATATCAGAGTTAAATCTATAATCGCGCGTATTTTGCAAAAACAAAAAAAAATATTGCATGAAAATGTTTTAGAAAAATTGTGGCACTTAGACTAAGAAGAAAATTTTCAGTGGCGCAAGCATTTTATGTATCTCCAATTCAAAATAAAAAGAATAAGAAGAGTTACTTTTTTTTTAACTCTTTCTTTCCCTTAGTAGCATTAAAATTGTAAGGAGTAAAATTACAAAGGATATTCAAATAATAGAAGGAAAATAAGCAAGTAAGCATCTTTGAGAAAATATTTTGGCCTTTTAGGGAAAAACTATTTTTAAGATTTCTATATACTTTTCAGGAACTACAAAAATAACGATCGAAAATTTGTTGCATTTGTTTCGTCTAGTACAAAATTTTGTTAAAGTTTTTGCTCCCAAAATATCCATACAAATAGAGAAGAAGATAAATTTTGCTAAGTCATTTCACGAGGACTTTAAGGAAAGAAAACTAAATGTATGATAATTCACATTATTGTTATTTTTGTCATACATTCCAAAGTCATACAATATTATTAAGATAGTTATTATGTGATTAAATTTTTTTCTGTATACAAAAACTATTTTATGCAAAATACTTGAATTAATTCATATTCTATATAAATATTGAATTATTTTCAAGTCCAAATCCAAATATTTAATAATATATGACATTTATTTAAATTTTTGAAAAGCAATATTTTCTTATGTGAAAATTTTAAATGTGCAACACAGAAAAATTCAAATGTAAATGAATATGGCCACTTATATATTCAACAGCTTAAAACGTGGAAACAATACGATCTTGAGTTTGTCAAAATTATTTATTAATATTAAAACAAGTTATTTTCACTGTTTCTTTATTAGGTTATAATAATAGATCATTTATGATTGGATTATACTAACCTAAGAATTAAGTTAATTATTTCATCACTGAGTTATGTTAAATTATTTACAAAAATAAAAAATATATATTAGGTAAGATCTCTTTTAGGGAAAAACTAATAATCTAGTAATAAACTAAAAAGCTAGTAATATTTTAATACCTGGAAAAAAATTGTAAACATATGATATTGTAATAATTTGTACATTTAAACTTTGATTAATAAAAAATGAAGACTTGTAAATATAAAATTATTAATACATAATTTTTTTCATCAATAGGCAACGTTAATTTTCTGAAGCAATATATACAATGGAAAATACTATATAATGGAAATTAAGGTCTTAGTGAGCATTCAAGTATGTCATATCTATTGATAAATTCTTAATGAATCATATTTTTCAATGAATAAAATTGATCTTTATATAATATCTGTTAATATTAAAATACCAGGCATTTAATGTTTCTGAAATACAAAAAAAATTATTGGTGTCTTAAATATAAAATTATTTTTAGTTTACATTTGATTTCGTCATTATTATTAGCCATCCTTTCAAATATTTATCTAAAAACCAGTTTCATTTAGAATCCCCATTGTCTAAATAGAAACTTATCGTGATCGGTCTTAGCAAATTCAAGGACTACGTACGTCAATAATCGACCTACATTCGTTTATTAATCACACATACACATGCTTTGCCTTTCATGTTATGAGAAATTTTGCAAAAGCTGATACTAATTCAAATATCTCTTTTTTCATCTTTTAAATGTAACAAAATGAGGTATTTGAAGAATTTAAAAGAACTCAGAAAACGTTGTATAGTAAAAAAAAAAAAAAAAAAAAAAAAAAAACATAATTTTGTTTTCGGAAGAGAAATTTCACTTTTTGTTTTCATGAAATGAAAAGAAATTAAACATAAATTTAAAATGTATCATAGGAGCTCCAAAAAGAAATAATTCCTATGACATAATTTGTATTTTATATGTGGAATTCATTAAGTTAAATATACTATCAGAAAAATAAAATCCAAGTTTTACTACAAAGGAATGTAAAATAAAAATTTATACATAATTAATTGATTAAATGTTTTAAAGTATATATTATAATTATAACTACAAAATGCATATTATTATGATATTTTCATATAAAATATTTGACACTTTTTATATAAAAAGATCGTGCAATAATAGTAAGGTGCAATGTGATATATATATATATATATATATATATATATATATATATATATATGTATATATATTATCTGAAAGTCCAATTCGATTATCAAGAATATAAATTATAAATTACCAAGAATACAGACTCAAAGAAGTTAATATTTACTTTTAGTTTACTGTTATAGCTTAAAAAAAATTAAGCAAACAAAAACTATATACCTCTTCTGAGATTAAAAATGTTTCAATAGTAATAATTTATAATTTAAATGCATAATAATACTGATTTCACTTATCGAAAATAATTTCAATGAAGAAACAACTTCATGATTGTTAATTTTAAAAATTAGTTGCTCTGTTTTTGTTGTGTATATATATATATATATATATATATATATATATATATATATATATATATATATATATATATATATATATATATATATATATATATATTATGAAATATGAAATTAAATCATAAAAGTAGGAAATATTAAATATTATAAATATATCACGCTTCTAAATGAATTATTTTATATTTTAAATTTATTAATTGATTGATTTTTTTAAAGTTTTCCATGATATTTTTTATAAAGAAATATATTTTAAGCATATTAAAAATTAAATATTCAGTGTGAATTGTTTTTTGCATTTACCTATCTAACATAATTTTTGGCTTATGGGCATTTCAGTAAAATGTAATTTTTATAAATTAAATATAAGACTTTCAATTTTGCTTATATATTTAAGAAATCATTTTTACTTTTTCTAAATATATGTGAATTAGTCATATTTTTTAAAATTTAAAACAAAATTATTTAATTTTAATAATTCTTCCTGAATATTTGTTAAATCTAATTAAATGTAAATTATTTATTATATAAAATATTTCTCCAATAATTTATATTTAAACCATTTCTGAAGATATTTATTTTAAATCACTGAAAAAATATATTCTGGAATGTGTTTAGCAGTAATTAAAAGAGGAATATTTTGCTTAATGTATTGACGATAGTTAAGAGAGTTATGCCAAAGAGAGAGTCTGCCAAAAAACTTATGTAAAAACATAATTCAGTTAAAATTGTCTTCTAAGTGTTAATATGCTAATATTTTGTGATATTACGCTTATTTAATAAGGTTTTTCTTTCCAAATCTAATAAACTTAAAGGACGTTTTTTTAAAATTTATATTTTTAAAACAGATTCCCATTTAAAGATCACAAAAACTCAGATCTGGGTGAAAGAGTACCCTTGAGTATGGAACCAAGTGATTGATTACTATCTTATATAAATAAAATAATATTTAAATATTTCTTAACTATGAGGTCAATGTGTTGAAAGAAAGAGTTTGTTGTTATTTCAATACAGCGATAAAAATATGCAAAATATAAAAATCAATTAAATTCTTCAACATGTGGTTATATTGCTTATATTAGTTTTATTCCTATAATGAAATATACTTTCAAGAAAAATGCTTATATCGCTTCAGACCAATTTTTAAATAGTTCATTATAAGAGAATAAATGGAATAGAATTTTTCTATACTTTCATTTCGGTAGATTGTTTGCCGAGCTGACAGCCGAATAGTTAGCACTCTTGCCATCTGTTCAACTGTTCGTGGTTTCGATTCCCACCTTGATCATGGATGTTTGTAGTGGTTCGGAATCCACTTTAAGTCGTAGGTCCTGGTCTATTTAGCCCTCTTGTGCAAACATATGACCATTGAGCGACAAATAATCCATACAATCCAATCTATTCGGTATATGGTTGTAAAATAACTATTTAGTTTTCAATTTTTAATTACATTTATCGGTTTAAAAATCTGTTTTTAATTTTATTGTTCATTTTAACCTTTATATATTTACGCATGTGTTTAATTTCATTATGAATCCATTATAATGGATATCGATCTAGTGTATTGTGAATTATCATCATATTTACATAAGTTATTGTATATTACACACTGCAGATTTCACTTTCGTGGTGCTCTGGTTAAACGAAAGATGCACCCTGCTGACATAAATTCACATAGCCGTGAGCAGAGCGACCATAGATTGTGAAAGTGTTATAAGTAAAAACAACAAGGGGTACGGGGAAATATAGTTTTATAAAGTTTTATGTAAACAGTGTAAGACTTTTTAAAGAATAAGTTTTCTTATGTAAACGCACTAGTATTAATTACAAGAAAAACAGTAATTGCTAAAATATTATGACCCTTTTATTATGTAAACAATAGTAAAAATATTAATTGTGCGTATTTTATAATATTATTAAATTTGACTGTTTTTCTATATATTGTCATTCTGAATTAAGATAAGAATATAAAGCATTATTTAAAATAGTTCATAGCAGTGAAGGTAACTTAATTTATATCTTCTATAATTTTTAATAGAAAGTAAAAAAAAAAATTTCAAATTAAGTAATTGAAATAATTTTTTTATTTGGTAATATTTAATTTTATAATTATTTTGGCACAGAAACCAAATTTGAAAAAAATAATTTCTCTATTTTTGTGCGTCAAAATATAAGTGAAATTAGATCAAAATATAATATTTTACATCGAATATAAATGCGTCTCGGAATTACATTTTCTGAATTTTCTATAATACGATATAAATATTCACTATTCTATTGTTCTGTTTAAGCAATTTATTATCAAGTTCAATGAATTTATAGTTGTTACGTGAAACTTATTACATATTTATTTCTTTAGAGTTTAGATGGAAAATCACGTGTACCTACATTTCAAGAGTCCTACTTAACTTTATAGATTCTGATTAAATTAAAGGAATAAAAATTTCAATTGATCAAGCATTTGATATTTTTTATGTGTGATGTACTGAAGTAAATGAAAATCCAAAAATTAAGGAACGTTACTGACTAAAATTTAAGTTTAAAAGTGAAAAGTTTAAATTTTATAGTTTAAATCATAAAAAATACGCATTTCACAAAATACTTTAATTAATAATTTATCAAATCAATGTTTTACATGGCAAACAGAAATTTCACATATAGGTGAACTAAAATTGATTCTAATGAAATTTATAATAATTAAAGATTCTCTTTTATTTATGGCACTATTAAGTTTTGAAACTAAATTTATTTTCATACACTTTTTCTAAAGCATTTCCGAGCTGTAACGCATTGAGAAAATTAAAAAGCATTAAGCTGAAGAAAATTTTAATAATACTTTAAAAATATTAAAAATTCAGTAAATATATCATGATTTAATTATTTTAAGTTTTATTTATCTAAAACAATTGGACTGTGGAAATATTGGAAGATGGAAACTCCCTTACTGTAAATGTTTTTTTATATAATCCCATTGATAACTCGAAGTTGGGAATTCAAAAAAGAATATTGAATTTTTTTGAAACAAGGAGAAAGCTCCGAAAATGGAATATTGTACCCCTGAAATTAATATCATTTTAAGTTATTCTATATATTTGTTTATATAAACGTTAATTATATTTTAATTTAAGTTAAACATGGAAATAAAAATTAATAATTGTTTAATAACTTTTTTATTAAACTAACAGTTTAATAGTAAATAATATATTTTATAATATTATGGTAATGATTTCACAGAATTCCATGCTGGAGCCTAATAAGGATTTTTATGTATATTATAATAGTTAAAAGTTAAGAAAAATCAAGGTCATTACAATATTATTACCACTTATTAAGAAATAAATATCTTGTTAATAATATAAGTTTCTTAAAAATTGAGCAAATACAATTTGTATACCTTGCTTTGGATACATGTTTTAAGAAACTTGCAAGCTTAAAACTCGTAAAATATTTATGATATCATTGAACACTAAAAGTTTTCTTAATAGATTCATTACATTACAATGCATGAGAAGCATTAAACTGTATGTGTTAAGAGTATAAAAAATAAGAGTTTTGTAAAAATAAGAATAAAAAATAAGAGTTTTGTTAAAAATAATGATACTAGAGTTTTAGAAAAAGACTTTTTATAATTTATTCTTTCAATAAAAAGCTAAGTTGCGGAATTATGAAGCTAAATATATGTTGTTTTTACGATATCAAAAAGTTTTTGCTTATTATTATTATTTTCTGATGAGAGTAAAAGAAAAATAATATTTAAAATTTTCATAATGTAACATTCAAATATTTAAAATCTAGACGAACACAGATAGTTTATATTCTAACTATATGAAAAGTATTTCAATTTGATTTTTCTTACATATTTGAATTATATATGATAATGTGATATGGAAATAAAAGATATGAAATTTGAAAGCGTGTATTTTGGAAATATAAATTTAGAAAATTCTTTCAATATGTGTAATTTTAAATTTGATCTGATTGTATATAATCATTGTATACATGATGTTAAGGGCATTTATGTTTGTAAAAATGTCATATGCATTTAAATTTTCTATTTAAAATAGCATTAAGCATTGATAACTCTTTATTAGGAATCTATTTTTTAAGTTACTTTTTTTGAAAAAAAAATTTTGAGAATACTGCACTTAGAAATTTCATTTAAAACAGTTTTCGAAACAATTGAATAAGAAAATATATTGAAAATGATTTCAGAATCTTTTAAATTATTTATCAAGTATAATAAAAATCTGTACATAATGATTTCACTTGAATAAAAATTATTTAAAATAAATTATATTGAAAAATAATATAAAAATTTTAGTTTGTTAAAAAAGCTTTTTTAACACTTATATTTTATTTACATTGAAAATACATTAATAATTTTAATAAAAGTTTCATAAATTATAATGGAGTCTTAATAAAATAAATAACTAAAGACAAAGAATTTTGTTTCGTAAAATGTTTTTGATTATTAATTAAATGAAAAGATTGTATTATAAAGTTAATGTTTGTTAGAAAAATCATAAAACTAAAGTCATTAAATTAGTTAGAAAATCAACAAATTTTAATTTCAGTGACATTAAAAATATTAAGAAGATATTAAATTGAAATTATGTTTCATTTGTATTAATTTGAATAAATCCATATTAATATTTTTGTTTTTTATTTCATTAAAATGCTTATAACTCAAAGTATTATAAAATGAAACACTAATGCAGATTTTGAAATGGCTTTTAAATTTTAACCAAAAGATATGAAGGGATAAATAAAACACATTTTAAAAATAAATATGTACTCTTTCAGATAACTTTAAAAATACATTTTCGAATATTTTCCAGAAAAAAATAGAGTAATGAAATCATTTTAAAATAAAACATGATCTTTATAAATTGAAAATAACTTTATTTCTTGCAGAAAAAATTTAAGACTAGAGATTTATAAAAAAAAATGTTACAAAGGTTTTATTCCTTTTTATTTATAATCGATCGTTCTTTTTCTAAAAAAGATAACGAAATTTTTTTATGTTATAATATTCTTTACATTTTGAAATTGAAGTTTATGAAAGATACTTGAAAATAAACGGGAGTCTTGTTCACGTGATATTAAGTAATTGATTGACAAGGAATTGAGAAAAACAGTTTTAAGAAATATGTCAAATGTATTTGTTTCGAATAATTGATGAATACTTTATTATAAGCATTTAACAGTATAGTACTGTAACTGCGTTTTTCACTCAATAAAATTGTGTGTGTCTGTCCGATATACATGGATTTTTGAACTGTAATTAGTTATAAATTTAAGAAAAAATTTCTTCTAAGAAATCTGAAATGGTTTTATATTTCCATAAAAAAATTTATATTTTGAAATAAAAATATATTTTAGACTTAATTATCTTAATCATAATCATTACTACATGTATAGATTTTGCTTTTGAATTTATTATTAATATTTAATGAAAGTGTTTTACATGAAATATGTGATTATAAATTATAATACTTTGAAAATAATATTTCTTATATATTTTCATTATGAGAAAGTGTAAGTATGATCCAATTTAAGTGTTTCCGATGAATTTCAAAAGGTAATAAGGGTAAAAAATAGAGTTAGAAATAATAAAATAAAACAAAATTTGCATACATTGTATACTTGTGATTTAAATTTAATTACTTGTACTATAAAATCAACTATTGTTTTTAAAATCTATTTTTTCTCTTTATTTTTGATTGAAACTAAACGTAAATATTTTTGGATAAATTTTAATGTGATAAAATTACGTATTTTTTAAAGCTGTAATTATATAGATGCCACAATATCACTTATGTGAAAATAAATAGAAAAACAAAATATAACTTTAAAATTTTATTTAAGCAAATATTAAACTTTAAGTTTTACCATTAAATGAAATTTAAGAGACAATCGAAATTCCTTGAATTCATTTACATCTGCGAACTGCGTGTGATGTATACACTGCTAAACTGACCGTTAAAATTGGAAATGCTAATTCATCTCATGACATTTGAAATAAAAACACTTATTTAGTAAGAATGTATAACAAAAATTACATTGCTTACATGTAAGCATTCATTTTCTCTGCTTTACGTAATAAATTTTAAAGTTATAATTTTTAATTAAGTCCCAATGTTTGTTCATCTGCTTTAACTGAAATATTTTAATCTTAATCAAGTTAGTAAATTAGAAGAAATATTATTAAGACATAATTTCAAGGAAACACGTAATTTATGACACAAAAAGTTAGAGTGCAATTAAGAAAATTCATTAGAAAAATCAGATATACCGTACTATTTTTTTATCAATTATCACTCTTAATTCTCGCAGGAAATATATCTTGACATTTTTGATAGAACTATATTTTAAACTTTCATGTGCATCCAATTTAATGTTAAGATGTGTAAAACATACTCTTTGCATTATTTATAAAAACTTAATGTTTGCAAATTAAATAAGTGAACCAATTAATGTGTCTAAAGTAAGTGATATCACGAATTAATTTATATAAATTTCGGTATTCATTTATTATTAATTTTAAATGAGCAATACTTTAAAAATATTTTTTAAATATTTAAAAAAAACATTTTAAATTAAATTTCTTTTTATGATATATAGTTTATATTTAATTAAATTAATCATTAATATCAATTTAAAATTGCTACATTCGTATTTTATTACGGAAAAGAAAGAATGTGTAGGAAACATTACTAAGCTAATATGCACTTTTTATTAATGACTTTTAATTGATAATAAATAAAGAATAAGATAAAATATTTCATATATCAGCATATTTTTCAAAACTTCGCAAAATGTATTATAGTTATAAAGAAATAATCAAATTCTTATAATATCAATGTTTTTTTAAATACATAAGTAAAAAAAAATCCTCGAAACTAAAATTCAACTTAGTAAAAAAAAAATTAGTTTCATCAGCATCATAATAATGAACAATTTATATAAGCAATTCAATAAATGTTTTTCTATTTTTTTAAAAAAATTAGAATTATTTATGAAAATAACATTGTATTAAAATAACATATTAATTTATAATGATAATTATTATATTCTATTATTTATAATGATAATTATATTATCATTATAAATAATAGAAATATATAATTCATTAATATTAATTTATAATGATAATTATTATATTCTATATTATTAATTTATAATGATAATTATTATAATGATAATTATTATATAATTAAAATAACATATTAATTTATAATGATAATTATTATATTCTTGATTAAAGACATTGATGATAGCAAATGATCAATAAGTGACAAATTTTTATATTATATATATATATATATATATATATATATATATATATATATATATATATATATATATATATATATATATATATATATATATATATATATATGTATATATATATATATATATATATATATATATATATATATATATATGTATTGAAAAATCATAGATTAATATAAAATAAATTTGCACATGTTAAATTAAGATTCAATAAAATATTATTTCTTCAAAAATAAAAGCAATTATCATTGGTCAAATTTTGCTCAAAATGCAATATTTCTAAGCTTTTGTCGAAGTTTTCCATTTGAGAAAAATATTATTTACTCTACTTAAGGTGTAATACTATAAAGTTTAACAAACTATTATACAAACGTATTGTACAACTTATTGTACAAAAAACAAAATTGAATTAATTGAATAAATTTCTCACTTAGATGTAATTATTATATCATTATATAAATATACCACGTCTGTTGTATAAAGAAAGTATAAAATAGCTATTGAAAAGTTAAGCAAAGAGAAATTCTTACAACAGTTTACAATTTAAAGAAGTTTTAAAAATATAAGAAAATATTCCTATTTCATCAATTATATATTAATAATTCTTCCTACTAAATTTCCTTTTTAACTATTGAAAAAATATGCCGAGATTACAATAATTTTTTATGAAGACTAAATATCCTAAAATTATGTTTTAAATGAAGAATATTTAGCCTATTAATATTCTTGAGGGTTAATTCATTAAATTAAGTCCAAGTTCATAAGGATTAAAAAACTATATTGATAAATTTACTATTAATATGAATTACTCACCTATGAAACTATGTACAATAATATAATTAAAATTTTTTTTATTGAATTAAATATGATTACTACTATTTACTGAAAGTAGTTTACTGAAATATCATTTTATATGATTATTTTTATATAATATACGAATGTAAGTTATAACAGAATTAAATAGGACTATATTTTTAATAAATTGATAAAGATTAATATTTTAGGAATTTAACTAAAACAATGCAAATAAATTATTATATTAAAATTATTGCAATTATGAAAGCAAATATAATTTTGTAGATGTTAATAAGTTAGTTAAACATAGCAAATAATTTTGGGCAGTATACGAAAGTATTTATGAAACACGGATTGTTTATTTTATTTCTAAATATTAATGTATTTTTAAACATTTAAATATTTTTAAATTTTTCATTTAATTCAACAAATACTGTTATATTTTATAAAATTAGTAAATTATATTTAGAAAATAAATAAAACCTAAGACAAAATTTATTACTTGGATGAAGAAATTTAATGTAATAATGTAATTATCTACGCAGGTTTTGCTGTATTTATGTTCATAAATAAAATGTATTTAAATATATTTAATAAAAAATACTTATTTATTTGATTCATATTACATAAGTAAACTATCAGTTATGAAAATGGGAATCGATTATTTATTATATTGGGATTCATAAAATTCATAAAAATGTTAATTCAAAAAATATGTCACAGCGATCTTTTGCAATTTTCATGATTGAGTTGATATAATACTGATGGGAATATCCGAGGCATAGATTCCTTTATTTTGGTTGAAAGGAATAAGTTTTATAATTGTTTAACATGCAAGAAAATTTCCATTTTATAATATAGTAATTACAAACATGTGCTAATTTAGTTATTTTAAACTTGATAATTGTCAAAGTTTTTAAAATTATAAACACATTTTTTGCTCTATTTGTTATTTAAGCTTGTTTTCTCTTTTTATGGAGATATAATTAATAAATATACTTCAAAAATTATGTTTTAAAGTACGTTCTATAATCCTTTAATATTTCATTTTTGTAATTATTAATTTTACTGCTGAATAAATTAAATTTTTTCATAAAAATTAATTAAAAGCATATTTTTAAGAAGAGTAATTACACATTTTTAGCATCTATGAATTTGTGTAAATGCTTATATTGCATACAGAACTAGTATAAAAAATAGGTATTAGATATAATAAATTTTATTGTTTTATAATATTGTTTTAGACAATAAAGATTATATAGCAATAGAGTTTATTATATAAACTCGTTGTTTTTAATGATGCATAAATAAATAATTATACATATTTTATTTAACGAAATCATTTGAATTCAAGAGTTGTGATGATTCTAATAATTATGTTGTGATTTAGGATTTCTCATCCATTAAATTAAATTTATCTAAATATACACCTATTATATTTATATTTAATGGAATACCACTAATAAATATAAAATGCATAACTATTTAGTAAAAAGTAAAATTTTTGTGATTTTAAAAATGTTATTTAAAATTTAAATTAAATATAAAACGTTTCTCTGAATAAGCTATGACGTATAAATTAAAATTCGAACTAATTTATTACCATGCCTCAATCAATTACAGACTTATTCTTAAATCATTATTGGTTTTTATCTTAGATTCCATCTGGCAAATTCATTTGCGATTATTACCTCCTTTAATAAATGCATGTTATTACAGCATAAACGTAGGATTCTTATTAGGAAGATCTTATTAGGAAGATTTAATAACGAATGATTTAAAAAAATAACGATTAATTTTTAAAATTATATGCACATTTTGGATTTTGGGCAGGTATTGATATTTTATAATGCTGAAAATATTAACAAAAATCACTTGCGAAAGGTGTAAATAAGTATCATATATATATATATATATATATATATATATATATATATATATATATATATATATATATATATATATATATATATATATATATATATATATATATATATATATATATATATATATATATATATATGGGTGACAGAACCCTATGACACAACAAGGCCAGAAACTACTACATATTATTCGTAATCCAGCGGACAACTGTGAACCAAGTCATGGAGGTAAGTAGCGTTGTGCGCGCTATGCCTCTACAAACTCGTTTATAGGGTGGGACACATTCATACATCATCACAGAAAAAAGGACAGAGAAACACAGAGAGAACAGAGAAAGAAAGCAACAAATAACATCCATGCCTGAAACTTGATTCGAGCCTTGACTCACAGCTCAGGAGTCAGGAACGCACGCACGCACGCCCGCATGCACACACACACACACACACACACACACACATATATATATATATATATATATATATATATATATATATATATATATATATATATATATATATATATATATATATATATATATAAATTTTTAGTTTCTTAACTTTTTTTTAATCAGATAAAACAATGCATTTTTCATTGATGTATCTTGATAAGCACAGAAGTTTAAATTACATTAATTTAAAATTATTTTTAGTTAACCTTAAAAAATTATAAAATAAATGATAAAAGTATTTCAATTAAATTTCCTTTTCATACATTCTTTCGTTACTTTTCTTTCCTTTTTATCAACCACAAGGGAATTGAAAGCACAAAGTTTGTGCGTCACATTTCATTACTAATCAGTATCGAATAAATGTGATGGTGGAAATTCTGAAATAGATCTTTTACGTATTGATAAAAAAAACGAGAAGTTTTCTTAAGCTTGGAACAATGATAAAAGCTAATGGGAATCGTCAACTGCGAAGGGTTAGCATTCTTCGTATATAAATATGGTTGTCAAGATACTTTTATGTCAAACGCATTATTTTCAGATATTTCCCCATTCCTGTTCCTTGAAGCTAAAAAAATATGCCTGAAAAGTGCAAAATTGCAATGAGTTTATTAGAAAGAATATGTAAATATAATATCCCACAAAACGTGAAATATTTTTTGTACATAGCATTTTAATTTTTTTCTAATTGATAATTTTTTCTTAATGAAGTAAGGGTAGTTTCTCTTTATACCAAAAACTTATATTAATTAAGGTTCTTGAGTTATTACTTGAGTGTACCATATTAAGGAATGAATAATGATTTTTTTTCTTATTTTACAACAAGGCTTATTATAAAATAAGAATCCTTAATGATTCTGAATTTTTTATAATATCATTAAAATGTATAAAATACATTTGGTTTTATTTTCTATTATAGCTTATAGTAATTTGAAACCATATATTTTTTCCAAATATATTCACATGTATATCTTCAATTTAATATCTGTTTCACTCTTTAAATACATATAATAATCAAATTGAAGAATTTTTACAGAGGAAATATTTCTATTTTATTTTGTAATCTGAGATTTTACTTAAATAAAAGTATATGAAATTTTTTTTTAAATATATCATAGAATTTTTGATTTAAACGTTGTAAAATACTTATTATTTATGTTGAAACGTTCGCATAAAATAAATATACTTTCTAATTTAGCATCCTGAAATTCACATAATGACGTTTCACTTATGAAAAAGTGAAAAAAACACTTTCCTAATGCGCGGTGCCCTAAGGCCTTTACCCTAATCAGATCTATAATGGGCAAAGTGATGACTTGGTTTGGTTTGTTTGTCATTCAAAGATCTGTTTTTGCACACGACGGCTAATTAGATCGGGACTTACGGTTTAAAGTGGATTTCGAAGCACTACAGACATCCATGCCCAAGGTGGAATTGAAACCAACGAACTATTGAACCGAAGACATTAGCACTAACCATTCGGCTGTCAGCTCGGTGTCAAAGTGATGGCATCTCTTCAGTGTATGTGTCATCTTCGACTAGAAAGTAAAGTGATAAAGAAAGACGAACATAAAGAGAGAAAGAAAATTCCATGCCCGAACGTGGATTCAAACCCGGGATATACAGATTCGAAGTTACAAAGCTAATCTCTTCGTCATCGTTTGGCTGGGAAAGAAAAATTTATTTCATCTCTCATAATTTGAATATTTTCTGAGATATGTATTAATGATTTTTTGTTTGCTTATTTATATGTCTTGTAAATTAAGAAATTAATTTTGAAATAATAATTAAAATTATTTTTTATTTGATTACAACAAGTTGATTTTAATTTGATAAAATAATAGAAAATAATATTAAAATTTTCAGATTGAAATTAATTTTACATCCTGTTTAACATGCATTCATTATGTTTTTCTATACAATTTAATACAAATATTTATAAAATCGGAATTCTAGAAATTCAAGCATTTTTTATCATTAATGCTGTATTAATTTAATATTAAAAATAAGCTTTTCTTTTTATCAGCAGACATATGCATCAAATATAATTCCATAAATTTTTAAAAAAGTATTTTTACATCAAATAATAAACCAATGAATATACCCCAATCAATTAACTTAGCAAAGCCAAGAAAAACAGGCAATTATTTTATAGTGATTAAGAACACTATATCTATAATGTTGCACTTATTTTTAATTGTCAGTTCCTCGCGCATGATCAGTGCAATAACACGGAGGCTAAAACTCCAGATTTTTACTATCAATAAAATAGTGGATGTGATAAGAGGATGAAATTTATTTGCAAAGTAAAATGTTTAAGTTTTAAAAAGTGGGTTAATATATTGTTATCTACTAGAATTGCAACCTCAAGAAATTAGCATGTAAAACATGTTTTATTAACTTGAAATATACAACAAGCCAGTGCTATGAAAATCTCTTTATTTTTATAGTATCCAGGAAATACGCACATTGCTCTAGGCTTCTCATAAGGGCATTAAATTTATTGTTTTTAGTATGAAATTAGTTGCTATGAATTCTATAAGAAAGAGTGTATATTAAAATATTCTTTAATTTGATATAAATTGAATTATTGCTAATTTTACCCAACATTATTACTTTTATCGTATAAAGCAAGATGTCTTAATTGTAATTATGTGAATTTAATGGGCTTGTATTATTCATATGGAAAACTTTATCGGATCTCAGTGGCATCTTATCATTAATACCTAAGAAGACAGACACCTTATTTGTGTACATTTAAGATGCTTTATAATTACTTCTTGAATCCTAAACTAAAACATAATGTTGCTTATGAGAAAACTAAATTACATTTAAATGATTCGATGGCATTTTAAACAAGATATATTGTGAAAGAATGGATGTCGTCTTCAACATTCACATTTGAAATTTTAAAAGTAATAAGAAAAATGTTTATCATTGAATATAAATTGAATAATTTCACAAAAGTTTTCAATTTGCTTATGAACATTGTGATGGATATCAGCACCATGGAGTACATACATACATTAGTAGTATAAAATATACTTTTATCATTTTAGTGAAAATATAAGGTAATCATTAGTGAAAATATAAGGTTAGTTGAACATGTCTCAGTAACCTTCTTATTATTATTCACGTGAATATCAAACCAACAGATTTTGAATTAATTCTATTAAGATCCTATTTTTGAGGTTTTTACGTATAACACTTCATTTTAAGCGAAAAAAATTCGATATTTTAATTTAAAAAAGTTTGACAACCCATCGCTTTTACTGCTTGGTCGTGAGCTTGTTTGAGTTAAAAAATTATCGAGTTTCACCGTGACAAACACTTTTGATTTCTTATTAGTTAAAAATATTCAATCAATTTCTATAGAAGGACTGATATGTTATTGTTTTTATACACTTCAGCTGGTGTACAATATTCCCGTGTTGAAACTAGTTTGACAATGGTGATCAATCATGCATCTTATTTTTTTTCATTATTTCATGCCCCATTTGATAAGTTCTGTTACGTCAGTTAAGAGTGGATGTTCTTAGATTTCACAAATTTTATTCCTAAAAAAACATTGTTCACAACACTTATTCTTTATAGTAAAATGTATGTCTTCAGTTAATTTCAATATGATATTTTCATTACTTCTTGGTGCAGAAATTTAATGCCCGGTAATGTATTACTTGTGATTAAATTTAGTAAAATGAAAGTAAATAAGTTCTATATTTTAAATTATAAAAAACTATATTTTAGCATGAAATTAAAACATTCTTAATTAAACTAAAATTAATTTTTTAACTTAAATTACTATTCCCCAAGAGTTTGTGTCTAAAAAAATTTAAAATAAAACTAACAAGGAAAAACATAAAATGTATTCAAATTGCTCATAGAAAAATTAACTTAGAGAATTTATTTTTAAATGTATTTATTTTTTTTTTAATTATTACAAAAATTACATATATATTAATCAGATTGTAAGAAAAAAAATGTTGTATAAAATCTTAGAAAGACAATGTGTTCAATGATTACATTAAAATTGTATATTCTGACATGTCTCTGATTAGAGACTTTAATAAAAATTATTAAACTTTTATTTGCTTTAAGATTAAGTCTTATTTTATTATTAATTAAGAAAGGATTATCTTTAGAAATTTTTTATAAATAAAAATCATTTCTATCATATTATTCAATGAGTTTCATTAACTTTAAAATAAAAATAAGGAAAAAACTTTCTTGTCCTTAAATAGATTTAGCTCTAATTGTTAATTAAAATATTTTATAATTTAAGATTTACTTAAAAATGTCAACATGCTATGACTTAAACCTGATTTTATTTTAAATATCAAAGAATATATTTGCAATCAAAACTGAAAATCATCGCCCATGAATTTGGGATATTTTATATATTTTTAAGTATATATTAAAATATTCTCAACACACTTTTAATAAATCTAACAAGACTAATAAAAGCCAACAATAATATCCAAAATTATTATTTTTAAATAATTCATAGTTTGTATACTTGACTATCCAGTTTGATTTATTTACTCATTTAAGTGGCTAAACTTATTCATTTTCAAAACGAAATTGGTATTATTTAAAAATTATCAATAAAATGTTGGAAACGAAAATTAAAATTTCATACGATTTTTTTTTTTGTATTCTTTACAAAATAAATGGCATGGTTTTTCTATATATTTTTAATATTATTTTTTGAATGATTTAATTTTTACATAGTCTTATACGTTTAACGATTTTCTGTCCATATTTCAAATAAGAATCTGAAATTATGAATTGTACGACATAAGTTAGTCAGAATGAAACGTTTCATATTTTATTACCCCACTATTCATGCGGTCATGAGGGAGAGCATTTATAGACATTGGTGCATACATAACAGTCAGGGAAATGTTGAGTTCCCAGAAGTTTTCCTTTGAGACGCATTATTAATCTTTTAAAATGATTCATGATAGAGCCTAGTGGATACTACAAATAGTATTTAATAGATTTCAGCTGTTGTTACGTTATTAACAATGATGTGTGGTATCATGTGGTTTGCAATGTGAAATAATTAGTTAAATGGAAGAATGTTTGCTTTATCTTACTAAAAATTTGAAATCACTTGCATCACATTTTTAAAATAGAATACATTTTATATACATGCTATTTTAAATCATGCATCTCTAGATAATACAATTTTTTTTGTCATTTGAAAGTTTCTGGATTACAATTGTATGTTGAATCTAAATTTAAGCAGACTCGTCTCTTAAATAATGGTATTGATTTAAAGGATTTAATAATAATTAATAGTAATTAAAAAATAAAACTATATTTAAAAAAATATAGCAATTTAGGATTTTTCAATATATTACCAATTAATTAGTTACAATAGTTAGAAAATATAAAACTGTATATATATATATATATATATATATATATATATATATATATATATATATATATATATATATATATCTATAGGTATACAAAAGAAATCCATTATACAACGCTACAGTGTATTTAAAATATTCTCTCTCTCTCTCTCTCTCTCTCTCACACACACACACACACACACACACACACACACACACACACACACACACACACACACACACACACACACACACACACACACACATATATATATATATATATGAGGTAGAATATTTTAAATAAACTGTAGCGTGGTATAATGGCTTTCTTTTCTTTCTTAAAATGCAAGTTAATCAATGTTGAAGATCGATTATTGAAGAATATATGGTATTAAAATTTATCTCCATGAGTCACTACTTTATTTAAAAGAGTATAGGTAATTGTTGGATTTAAACCTTGATTAAATTATATAATTGAAAAATTTGATTTTTTCAATCTTATCAAAATATACAGTGATGATAATAAATTGAAAAAAAGAAAAAAAAAAATTCTTTCATCTTAATTCTTTGAAAAATCATAGTTAAAAATTTAAATATTTATATGAATAAATAAATTATATGAGCATATCATAGGAGATAAGCTTTAATAACATTATATCTTCAGTGTTAATCATTCAAGATTTATTAATCTGCATTGAAAAAAATTGTGAATATTTTTTTGATTCGCATTGAAATTACATAACTTATTAAGATGATTCTTTCGAAGCATATAATGTCATAATCATATGAATATTCAAAACCTTTTGTGAAGATAATAAACTGAGAATATTTTAAAGTAAGTTTTCTGTCAGCGTAATATATTTTGAGAAAACATTGTCAAAAATCTGAACATTTATTTCTATAGCTGATTTAAAAGGAACATTATTCAAAATTTATTAAATTTATATATTGATAATAATAAATTTTGAGTTCTTTATACATTTGATTACCAATATAATTTGACTTTCTTTGTTTTTACAAATGTGTTTAAAATCTATGAGAAATATAAGGTTGATAATAAAGTATTTGCAAAGAATTCCTCGCAAATATTTTATTATCAACATTATCAAAGACCATTGTGTCTTTTATTGTGATAAGGATTGCAAAAGTAATGACATTATTTAACAATTAAAACTATTAATTTTGGCAAAAAGATTCTAATTATGGAAAAAAGAACTTTTTTTTTTAAAAAAAATAACAATGTTTCATTATAAAATTTTATAACTTGTGGTTTTATTTTTTTGGTTACTCTCTGGTTTTCAACTGAAATTTATATTAAATTATTAGCCATGTTTTCAGAAACTAAAAAAATATCAATGTATGCACATAGATATCTCTTTTGCTGAGAAAATTATTCAATCAGTTACTTTTGAAGAACTCAATTTTTATATATGGAATTTTCAAGATTATTTTATGAGCAATTTGTATTTTTTTATAATACTGAATGGTTATTATTATTATTATTCAGTAAATAACAGCAGTTTACACCAAAGTCTAAATACTCATCTGAAAAAAATAGTTATTAAAAAAGTAAAGGACAATGACTTGTGGAATTTGTGATTATTTTAAAATATATTATGGGTGGTGTATAGCAAGCTGGATGTTGGGATTTTTAAGAACCTTTGGAAAATTGAATCATGTTATGCTCTATGTTCCTACGAACATTATATTAAGAAATTTGGAATCAAAAAACATAAATAGAAATTAAAATGGATCTATAATATGACATAAAAGATTGTATTAAAGCGCAAATTTACGCTGATGCTTATCAGTATATATTTGTTATAAATTGTAATGTATAAGCAGATGATTCCAAATATAATAACAAATAGGAATAACAAAGATTTCTGGAACATATGTTTATTTTTATAATTATAGTTTCACATCACACCATAAAACAATAATCGCACTTTACATACAATTTCACAAAACAGCTACAGAAAAGAATAACGTACGCACCACTTCATAAGTGAAGTGTCATATCTGAAAAATTCACTAGTTGCGTCTAGCGCCATCTACCCACTCAAAAAGAGATGGTAACTGTAATTATAACCACTACAAATATACAAATATATTTGGAATGACATGACATTATTTGCTAGTCATTACGTTAAAATGTCTCATTTTGTTACTGAAACAATGCATTTAATTTCTGCTTACAAAAGGCCTGCTATGATTGCTGAATATCATGGAACATAATTTTCTACAAATTATTTTCCATGGAATAAGTTAAAACATTTTAAAATAATCTAAATATACAAAAGCATATATAATAATAAAATATATGCAACATGCTATAACAGATTGTTAATGGTAAAAAAAAAAAAAAAAAAAAAAAAAACTTAGAATTTTCATTTTTATTACTTTTGCGCTGTTACCTATTTGAACACCTTTGCGCGTTTTGCTCACTTTAATTGTAATTAAAATTCATGTCATAGTAAAGAAAACAACAGCTTGAATGAAAGAACATATGCTTGGATAATTAAGAATTAATCGTTTAAAAATGTTAGAGAACCAAATAAAACTATAACAAAATAATTTTGAAATTTTAATTAGAAAATTTATCTCAAATGAAGGAATGTGTTGCTGTTATATTCGATCCGTAATTAGTTATGATGAAGATTTAAAAGCAATTAAAGGCATTTTATTATGCTGCCAACACATTTACTAAACTTTACCATTGGAGTAAATACATTAATTTAAATGGGAAAATAGTAACAAAATTATGCGATTGTCAGCCAAATAACTTTGCTAAAGAAATTGTTTTATATTAATGATTTGGTTGCTTAAAAATATATATGCATATAAAAAAATCTTAAAGCATTTTTTTCAAAGTAAATATAAAAGCACAAAAGCTTTCTAGACATTCAAAATACTTGATTTATATATATATATATATATATATATATATATAATGAGAAAAGAGAATAAAATACTTTTCTGTCTCTTTTAAATTATCATGAATGACATGAAAAAACAAAGAGTATTATAATTTTATTTAAAATTTTTACTGCTATATGAAAAAAAAAAAAAAAATCAAATGTGAAAAATTTCTTTCTTTTTGAAAAATATTTATTGTAATTTCCATCGATAAACTGGAATGCAAAACAATTATAAACTTCTTTTTCATTAAAAATGTGTTTAAATTACATTGATGCATTTTTAACTTTTAGCAAAATTTATTTAAATAATTTGAAAAAAGTCATCAATATATTTATAAAGAGAAAATCTAATGAAAAGCTTGTTTTGTTTACTACTCATAAGATAACCATTATCGTATATGTAGTAAAGAAACTAATGTATGTATTTTTTGTAAATTTATTATAATAAATCGTTATCTTAAATTAAACTGCGTAATTTCTTATAGCAATTCATATTAAAGTGTTTGCTACAGTAATATAAATCTGTACTATACTAAGTTACATACAATAATATAAAATAACATATAAATCAATCTATTTTATGCCATTTTTTATAATCCTGCACTTAAAATATGAATAAATGGAATTAACAGAATCTTAAATGCAATAAGAAAAACCTTACTTAAAAATATAACATTAAACACGTTTAATAAATAATATGTTCTCACAATGATTTAACTTTCCATAAGTATTTACATGGGAATAGATAACACTATAATGGCTTCATATTAACATTTACAGAAAATTAAAATTAAGGGAAATGTATGTTAAATATTTGTAAGTTTATATTAACTGTTATTAAAATATTTTTATTATAATAACATGTAAATGAATATTTATGTTAATATTTTTACTTTCTTATATGATAGTAAAATCTATATTTATTTTCAATATAGGTTTACCATTTCAGTATCACTAAAAATTTATACAAATTACAATTTTTGTAGCTAAAACAAATAATTCTCTAACATATTTAAAACAGTATTATTCTTACAACTATAAAATTAAACAGTACTATTTTACTTCACTGAGAATTTAAGTCAATTTTGAACTATATGGTCATATTTTAGATAATTCTTAAGAATACCCCATGATGAATATTTTAATAAATGCTTCTATGATAAATATTAATTCTAAAACTAGAAAATAGTCATTTTGAGATATTGTGGAACTTTGTTGAATGTATTATGTATGTTTAATGTGAAGTGCATGTTTTGATTTCTGTAAAATGTTAACTTTTGTATATTTGATGTAATTTCAGATTTTAACCATTAATAAAGCAAAATGAAGTTTATATGTTTTGTTTTGAAATGACTCAGAATTACATTTTAATATGCATTTTTTAGAGAGCTAACTTTTTTTTCCAGTGGTCGGGGTATATCGGGATGTCGTGTCCCTTTATACACAAAGAACCGGCCAGAAACAGCTACCTATTTGCCACCGAAACAGCTACCTATTTGCGTTACTCCGGTTGCACCACAGGGGGTGGGACACCATCGCACCCAGGATGCCGAGATACATATGAAGAATGGTAGACAAACGGGATAATTATACGAGCACAGCAGACTTTATAAACAAACGATGCATCCCGGCGACATATAATAACCACGTCTTACTCGGGAGTCGAACCCGAACCCACCCGGCAGAAGCCAAGGGCTGTAACCACCATCCTGGCTGGGCGACAGAGAGCTAACATAAATGGGATAAATGTAAGACTTTTTGCTTATTTTGACTGTTATTATTAGACTTTTATTATATAGACTTTTATTATTTACTTTATATGTTATTACTAAATAGATATTTTTCAGTATTTTTAATATTACTGTGTTTTATGGGAGCACTTGTGTATTTATAATTACAAATTAACAATTGAAGTATTTTTTTATTTCACTTTTATAATCGTAACACTGAATTTTTCTAAAATTCAAACGTTGCTATTAAATTTAATGAAATAAGCTGCAACAATGGTAATGGGAAAAATTTTTCATATCATATAATATAAGAATGAAACGCCATATCATATAAGAATGAAATGTAAAGGTTTAGTTAATTCTAAAATTTCTAGAAATAAATTCATAATAAATGCTTCTAAAACTTTCTTACTATGATATAATTTTCATATAAGAATATCTATATTTGAAAATGAAAAAGTAGCTAAAATACATTATTAATCACCAAATGATATCCATGTTAACATGTTTTTCATTGTACGTGAACCGTCTTCACAAAGAATGCTCCTTCGTGTTTTGGATTTCTAGTGTAGAAGACAGATAATCTGTCATCCAATGAGAATGCAGCTCCTTGGTTACAAAATATTGTCACAATGATATAGGAAAAATACAAAAAAGTATATGCTTTGTAAATTTAGAAGGAAAGGAAAAATTTACTTTTAGTCTTTTTTGCAAGTTGTAGAAGCAAAGTAATCCTCTGTATTGTATACAAAAGTTAGTCTTCTAATCAACAGATATGAATATAATGATTAAATAGCACTCGGTATTCTGTTCTATAATAATTAATATTTTCTATTTAAAGATTTTTCTTTCTATTTTGTTAGATTTAACGTAGTTGAAATTTAAAGTTAATAAAGTATTTATAAAATTATGTGAAGTTAAATAAATATACATAAAAATTACACAAATATCGAAGTAAAGCTGTTACCTTATGTATATATATATATATATATATATATATATATATATATATATATATATATATATATATATATATATATATATATATATATATATATATATATATATATATATATATATATATATATATATATATATATATATATATATATATATATATATATATATATATATATTTATATGTATATATAATATACATATATATATATATATATATATATATATATATATATATATATATATATATATATATATATATATATATATATATATATATATATATATATATATATATATATATATATATATATATATATATATATATATATATATATATATATATATAGGCAACAAGTTTACTTTCTGATATTTGTGTAATTTTTGTGAATATTTAACTTAACATAATTTTACAAATGCTTTATTAACTTTAAATCTCAACTATATATATATATAATCTCAACTATATCATATATATATATATATATATATATATATGTATATAAACATAAATTGATGTGTAGATAGATAAGATGAATATTTAATCTTGAAAAAACGATTCCTAAGTAAAATATAAAAAGAAGGAATTATAAAGCTATAAGATAGAAATATAAATCACAAAAGATATAATATACAATATAAATTTTATACACAGAAGCTTGAAAAGATTATACTTGTACAGCTAGATTTCTAAGTTATATCCTCTAAGATCATGGCCACTATTCTATTGTCATATGAAAAAATTTATCAGTTGTGCGAAAGAATATAATCATGAAATGTTTTATGACTATATTTATGCGGAAAAGAATTGAAAATCCATAACTTTTAAAATTTAAAGGTATATATCTTTTACTTCTTTTATGAAAATTTTCAGCAGAACTACGAAAAACCTTAAGAATTTTCTTTATTGAACAGTAAACATAATATTTTAAACTGTTGCTTGATATATTGTAGAAAAACCTTAAAATAACAAGGAAATTTTGCTGTGTCTGTTTTCTCCAAAATTATAACTCCTCAAAAGAAGAAATGGAATACTTAATTCTTTCAAACATTTTTTAAAGTACTTTTATCAAAAGTCAACTTCATTAAAAAGAACTCATGCTAAATTTACTAATTCAATAATTTTTTTATAGTAAAATTTGTAATAGAAACAAAGTATTCAACACATACTTGTTTTAAATATTATTATTATATAGTTCTAAGTGTCTATAAGGCACAAAATTTGTTTCTTTATTTTTTAAATTTAATAATTTAATTAAAAATAATTTTGTGAAGTATTCTTCATAATATATATATATATATATATATATATATATATATATATATATATATATATATATATATATATATATATATATATATATATATATATATATATATATATTTTCATACATAATCTCTTTATATTTGCGTAAAAGGTAATTAATCATTATGTAAATTATTCCTTACTTAGCAGAACATAATAAGAGTTTATTTAATTTTAACGTTCACGTGTTTTTAATTTTATTAAATTTACCTGGGTGAATAAAGTATGTTCTGTAATACATCTAAATCCATGATTGAAAGCATTTTTTAATCCCGTTCGCAATTCATCAAATTATGAAATGAATTTGACATGTTACTGATATGTCCAATAAAATGTGCATTCACATACAGGATAGAGTGCTTTATACATATTTTTTTTCTTTTTTTCTCTGTGCAAATGGATGCAAAAGGGAAATATTCGTTAAAGTATTGTAGGGTTCTTACTTCCTGTTAGAAACTCTTTGAAAGACAGTCATTTTGTTTCGCAGTTTCTTGAAAGAAAGAGAAAATAAAAGTACCCGCTTTCCTTTTATATATTTCCCATTCAACGTGAAAGAAGTTGAGAGCAAAAGTACAATGAGCACCAAAATAAAACTCTTATAAAAAGAATAAAAACAAAGAATTGGTAGAGTGACCCAGGAATGAGTACAAAAGATTTCGCTCTCAGTGGAAAAATCATTTTCAAGAATAATCTCAAATACTTCTTATTGCTCTATTTCTCTAATGAGGCAAAATCAAATGATAAAATTTGTTTCGACATAAATTTATAATAATTCATGATTAACTTCAAAATCAACTTTTCATATTTTTATAGTTTTACCGTACTTAGAAAATATATTTAAAATATATATATATATATATATATATATATATATATATATATATATATGTATGTATATAAAAATATATATATATATATATATATATATATATATATATATATATATATATATATATATATATATATATATATATATATATATATATATATATATATATATATATATATATATATATATATATATATATATATATATATATATATATATATATATATATATATATATATATATATATATGTATGTATGTATATAAAAGTATATATTACGACCATTAAATCAAAAAGTATAATATATGATCAAAGATCAAAAATATGCATCAACAGTATAATGTATATTACATGCAATTTAAGTAATGAAAAACAGATAAAGAGAGATAGGCCATTAAAAATAAAATATAAATAAGAGAATTTTAGATATATGTACTTCATGCATGTCATGAAAAATTGTTTAATTTGCATAGCTGACCCTCTCTCCCCTAATGTAGACATGGTCCCAATGGTTCCTCCCTATTCTTTGGTTTGCATTTTGTTTTATTCTTGTCAATGATTTTCAAATTTTGCTTTACTAGTTTTATTGCTTTTCATGATACATATTAATATATAACATGGTGAAATATCTTGGGTAGTTTAAAATAATTTTATATTATTTAAATTATATATATGTTTTTATATGTTTTTCAAGAAATCAAAAGGATGTGTTTGAGTGTGTAGCAAATAATAGTAAAACAAATTTTTATTCTTTTATTTTTGTCTTTATATCATAAATTCAGTGATTCTCTTACAGAATGTTTTCGATTTACATGTAGAATAAAAAAGGAGGTCAAATGCTTCAAAATAAATTCAATCTTTTGATAAGTTTCATCTAACCTAGTAAAATAAAAGAAAAACAAATGTATAGTAGGACATTGTTGAAATGGATTTTTCTATTGAAAGGAAAAACTACTGTAATCATTCCCTTGTCGCTACTAGTTCTCAGATTTTCTTTTATTTTTACAACAATTTTATTCCTTTATTCTATGCATTTTGCTCCCACTCCTTGTAAGAATGGCATGAAAGATGAAAAACTGCTTTTCTCATTTATTTTATCATGCATGTACAATTTTGAATACAGAATGCACGATTTTCAAATAATCTCCTTCTCATGAAAAAAGCGTGTATGTGTATAAGCATACTAGAAAAGTTTACTATTTAGTTAACTTTTCTAATATGTTTATATGTAAAGAAAATAAGACTTGCATATGCATTAAAAGAAAGCAAAACTGACTAGTTTTTTATCGGATTCTCATAGTTACATATTGATAGCTATTATGTCAGTTTTACTGTGTATTTGCGAACAGCACAGAAATTCATTCATTTTTATTTTGAACTTAATTTTTCATATTAAATCCATTTCTTAGTAATTCATTCATAATTGTATTACACTGTTTACTAGAGATAGTAAAAAAATGTTATTTAAATTTTATTTATAAAATTGGATATTAGTATAGTTAATGTAATTGTTTTTTTCATGAGAAAAACGCTAGTTTAGTTCATCGTTTGATAAATTTAAATTCAACTCAAAAAGTTTAAATTATAAAATTTTTAGATTGTTTACAATATAAAATTTAAATTTAACTTTTCGTTATTCTGTATAGAAATAACACTCTATTTATTAAAGGATAAATTCAAGAAATTATACTCAAATTAACATAGAAAAAATTAATAATTCCATGAAGATAAAGATATAAGGAAGATTTTTTTTCCAATGGCAGATTGTAAACAGTTACAACTGCAACAGAATCTATTAATCTATTGTTCCCTGATACCAAGGAACCGTCCGAGCCACCGAGGCGTTGCTCCGGGTGCATCACAGAGGGTGGGCCATCATCGCACCCTCACACATGCCATAGGGACCCATTTATAGGTTAGGCATCATTTATACTTCATTCACACACACAAGGAAAGGACGAATAGGATAGAGAGACAGGATAGAGAGAGAGAAAGTACATCCATGCCTGAACCGAGATTCAAACCCAGGAACTCCCTATCCGTTATCAGGTACGCTGACCACTAGACGAGTTGGCCGGCGAAGATTAAACAAACTATATATAACGAAGATTAATTTAACTATATATAACGAACGTATATATAACACAAATATATAACGAAGATTAAACTAATTATATTCAGTATACTTATAACAAAATTAAATTTTTATCTCTAACATGACATTTGGGACTTATATTTATATTTTATGTTTTTAATAGATTTCGTAAGGTAGCAGACTGCAGAGAAAGTTTAAAATTTAGCTTATAAATTTGGCTTAAATTGAATGTGCATTTCATCATGATATAGCTGTCAGATGCACAATCACTCATTCAGATATACACTGAGAAAAATCACTTACACAGTCAAGAGTAAACAACATTATAGAATGGTAAACTTGTATTTATGGATGACTATGTTTAGTATAGTGAGAGGGGATTGGATTCTTTCTTTAACATCTTTGAATGGATTTTTAAGATTTTTGTACAGTTTTTTTTAACATTGATGTGTGGTTTCTTTTTTTAACATTATATACCCATCACCCCCAATTTAACGAAAATTTTGAATAGAAGTTCTAGAAACTTTGGTATAAAATTGGAAAAATAACTAAGTCAGCAATGTGTAATAAACAATCTGTAATAAACAGTCAGAAATGTGTAAAAGCAAATAAATATTTTCTAGTTTCTTGGAATTACAATCGGTATATACTTTCGTCAATATATGAGTCTTTAATATTCCATATAAGTATAATTTTTTAGAGTGTAATATCCTTCTGCTCAGAATGTTATTATTTCTAATCAATTCTGAATATGCAAATCAATGGTGGAAACTCTTTAAAAAACTGCAAATTTTTAAGAACTTGTGTTTAACAGCATTAATAATTAAAATTAAGTTGTTAGAAGGAGTAATAAGGACTTAAGAAATTGTAAAAGGAAAATGGCGAATAAAAATAATCTTTGGAAAGACATATCTCTATTTGATGATGTCTTGATAATTGCGCATCTTTTTCGATGAAGGTTTTTTTTGTTAATCATTAGTTTTAATCTTGATGGAAAACAAAAAAACAATAAAAATAGTATAATTTTATCTGTTTTATTCATTATGACTGTACAAATACCTTTTATAAATGATGTTAAGTGAATTTCATTCAGACAAAATACCAGCTGAATATTTATTTCACAAACATTAGACCCAAGATAAACTCATCTGGCTTCAGTTATTTAGTCTATTGCAGGTTAGAAAAGGCATGCAACGTACAAATAATTTATTTACCATTTTATTAAATATACTTTTAGTTATGATTTTGAGCAACATATTCATTGTAAATGGACAAAAATTAATATTATATCAAGTAATTTAAAGATATTCTCAATTAGAAATGCCATGTAAAATGTTATTTTGTTTTCAACTAAAATTTATAGTGTGGAACATTAATTTTGATGTCATATGAACTATTCATGTGTTATAATTACACAAATATGTACTGGATATTAAATACATTACACAAAATTTCTTAATAAATTGATTTTTCTATGGATCTCTTAAATAACATTGGTTTTTGGAAATTATATTAGAAGAAGTTATTTTATGAAATATCAAAAATAAGTACAATATATAATATAAGCAATAGTTTTAATTAGAAAATATAATTGATGGATAATTGCAGTAAATTTTTAATTTAGTAATTATTAAAAACATTTTTAACAGAGGGAAGAAACTATCAAATCAGTAAGATGTTACAAAAATTTTAAACAATGCATTTATATTTGTTATAATATTACTTTAAATATTTTATTAATTAGTTTAGAGTTGATTTGAAATAAATGTTTGAAATAAATAAATGTTTTGAAATAAACATTTAATTAATGAAAAAATTAAATATTTGATTAATGAAATTTTCAAAAATTCATCTTTATTTTTGAAATTTTGTATAATTGAATACAATTTTTAACATAAAATAATTTTTGGTTAGCATATAATCCTGAAGTCATCTCTTTTTTCTTATCATTGGTGATGAGGATTTAAATCTTTTTTTTATAAAGTTACCACTACTCTTTATCTTATTTTTGCTTATAACCTTTTATCTTCTAAATCATATAAATTTATATATTCCATGATATAAATTACATTTTCTTTGAAATGATGATGGGTTTAATGAGAAATATTAAAGTTACTTTTTTGAACAGAGCACAATCGTATTATTTTAAAAATTGAATTCCTGAAGAAAAACAGACATTTTTTTCCAATCTATTCAACAAACAAAATGTAAAAATTAATTCATATATGAAAGTAAGGAATTATATTAAATTATTTTATGAATTATTATACATTCATAAGTGAGCAATATCAAATTTTTGGTGGAAAAATATATTTATATATTGAAATTTTATATTAATATCATTATATTTTGACTATTTTCTTATTTTGTATTCATAATATTCTTTTTTTTTTGCGCTTTTCACTGTTTTCATTTATTGCTTGCTAAAAACTCCAGAAGGAAAATTAAATACACAAGTCAATTTTTAACATAAATAACTAATACTTTTTTTAACTATTAACTACACAAGTGAATTTTTCATTTAAGGTGTAAAATTGATATCTTTTTATCTTAATATCAATCTGAGGTAAATTATAACATGATATAATTGATAACATATATAGACAGCAAAAAAATAAATATCAAAATTCAATGGTGGTTCTATGTTCTATTAGCTCTAAAAACCTTCTTCTCAAATTTCAAGAAGTTAATTGCTTATAATTCAAAGAATTGCAGCAGGGGCACATGTGCCGTATGATCCATGATTCCAAATTCTGAATTTTTTGGCGATGAAGAAATGTAGCCAAGATGATGTATCGTGACGTGCACGATGACGTATATACTAGGTTTATCAAAATAGAATTTTCTGGATAATTTTCATAGATCTTCATATGCATGACGTAACAAAAAGAAGATTGCCAGTTACATAAGAAAATCCGCCCAAAAAATCGCCAATCTCAGAATTTGGCGCATGGATTATATGGCACATGTGCCGCAGCAGGTTTCCTTTACTTATCATTTCTAAGTTAAAGCCTATTAATATCGTTGTAATATAGTTTAGTTACTGATAATAATTCTTCAGATAATAATTTAATTTCAGGAAGAGTTTTTATGTTTCATTTTTATAAAATATGTTAATAAAATCAAATATAAGTTTTTGTGAAAAATGGCAGTGGCAAGCTTTTATAATCAGTACTATAAATGTTAATACTTTAATAGAAATATTATTGAACATAACAATAACCAGGGAAATGTCACCATACCTTAGAAATGAGAAAAATAGTACCCTTTAATAGAAATATTATTGAACATAAAAATAACCAGGGAAATGTCACCATACCTTAGAAATGAGAAAAATAGTACCCTTTAATAGAAATATTATTGAACATAAAAATAACCAGGAAAATGTTACCATACCTTAGAAATGAGAGAAATAGTACCCTTTAATGAAATTATTGCTATTTTAATTGTGCATAAAAGAATTTATATTCTTTAAGAACAAATTTCCTTCCTCAGAAGCAAGCCTTCCAATATAAAATAATTTTAAAGCGTATTTAATTTGAAAGTTAAAATTATATATCCTCTACTTTAAATTTTCATTAAAAGTCTATTATAGTTAAAAATATTCGTAAATTTCCATCAAAAATGTAAAATATTGCACGTATGTAAGTATTTTGATACCATTACTGCGTGGCGCAAATCGATATCATTATCCATCTCTCCAATATTATTTAATTTATCTGAAAACTTTTGCATTGAACTCCGAAACCTATTTTAAATAAAGAATGGAAAATTTACATATTTACTGAGAAATAGAAAAGGGCCAAAGCACTCAGTAAAAATGTTTATTTTCTTTTTTAGTTGAAAGAATTTTAATACCATTTTCACTTTGAAAGTAAAAAGTATGAAATTATGTTAAATATAGGTTGGTTTAGTCAAGTCACGCGTTAGGTTAATGTAATATATCTTATATCTTCTAAAATCATTTCTTTTATGAATAAATAAATGATAAAAACGTTTTTAAAATATACATGGATGAAAGAAGCAATGAAAAATAGATATTATATTTTTAAATTTTTAATGAATGCGAAAATGAAACTTTGATACCAGAAAAATCCTTATACAAATATAGTTTACCATAAACATATATTCAGTGCATTTATTCTTGTTTTTATATTAATATTCAATAACATCCTCTGTATAGTAAAACCTCAATTACTATATAGTTATAATAATAATTATTATTAATGACAAGTACAAATTATTGTACCTTCAAATATTTTATTAAAAATGTAATTTATTAAAAATATGATTTTTTAAATAAAATGTTGTTTTGAATAAACATTTTTTCATAAAAAGCAAAAATTTAAACAGAATATAACGTTATAAAACACACATAACATTTATAAAATACAATTTAAAAAAAATGTATGATTATTTCCAATTTTGTTTCAGCTTTATCGAGAGTATCTTCCTATTTTTACCAAGCAAATACAAAGTTCATATTTGAAAAAAAAATAACCATCATCTGATCGATAAATAAATATCTTGTAAAGATTTAGATTAATGTTGATCGCTAATGATAAAAACTATTCAATGAAAACTAATATGGTAACAATGAATTAATAAAAAAATTAATATACAATTTTACAAAAGGTCCTGATGCAAATTATCTTCACTTTAATGAAAGCAAACATTTGGGGGCAAAAAGTGAAAGATTAAAAAATATCGCTTTGATTAAAAATGCCTAAAAGTGGAAAATTGTTTATTTATTAAATAAAATATAATAATTGCATCAAAAATAAACAGAGATTTTTTTATAAAATAATATAAATTTATTCCATTTTCATTAACATTAAGAAAATAACTACATTTGCGGAGAAAATTTATAATATTTGACCAGGCCTTCTGAAAGGTGATTATATCACTGATTTAAATTATCATGATGCTTCATATAGAATAAATTTCACATGTAACAAAATGATTGCAGTTGAAAAAGGTATGGATTTAGCATAAGAGAGTAAATTGTAAATATTATTAGTATTCAGTGTTGAAGAGAGATATTATTCGCTGCTACTTCATACATGTAATTCTTTTTTTGTTTATAGAATATCCTCATGGATAAATGTTCTATCAGATTATCCATTATAACCCATTAAATTAAAATGAGAATTAATTACTTCAAAGTAAAATATATCTTGTTTTACTGTTGTGGGGCCAATAAATTTTCTGTTAGGAGATGATGATTTCAGTAGGATTGATGTTCTGGATTTATCTTATATTATCCAGACATTTATCCCCCTATTATGTAATTGAGGTATAAATATAAACTAATCTGTGCATACAAGATTATTTTATCATTTCAGTAGGCATGATGTTCTGGATTTATCTTATATTATCCAGACCTTTATCCCCTTATCATGTAATTGAGGTATAAATAGAAACTAATCTGTGCATACAAGATTATTTTAAGAAATATCTAACTTACATTTTATGTTGGCATATTTACCAATGTATAATTTGATTGGATGAATTAGAAAATGTAATGTCATAATAGCCAGGGAGACAGATCCCTATATGTTTACTTTTTCTAAAGTAGTAAAATATATTGTCTTACCACAACAGTCACAGAAATTCATTTCTAGGGTACGTGTTTTGAGTATAATTACATCAAGTGCAATCCATCGATTTTCTGCAAAAATAGTAGTCTATTAACGCTAGAACGCAGCTTTCAGAGAATGTTGTTTGTTTTGATAATATTTTATAATCGTGAAATGGTAACTATGGTATATACTTATAATATATAACAATTAATTATTATTTTCAGCGCATCACATTATGCTTTGGTTTTTACAGAAGTAATGTTCTAAATGTCATTAAAATAAGTTTATGAAAATACAATCACTGATTTAAATACCTTTTGCCAGTTCATATAAACAACTCCTGTAAATATGCATAATATGTGAGTTTTATCTGCTTGACATTTTTCTATATTAACGGGTGTAAATTTTGGCTGTGGTGCATAAAGTGTTTGCATACTTTCTTCTAACTCAGCAAACTGAATAATCGCCTGATTATTCATACTGGTTTGCAAAAACTAATATTTTTCTCTGCATTACTTATAAGTGGAAAGAAAACTAAGGCAACAAATGTCAGAGGGCAAGTAAAATTCTTTTTGTAATAGTTTCATAATATGTAAGAACAAAAGTCTCTAATTTTATAAGAAACATTCTAAAGACTGTAATGTTTAATCAGACGATGAGTAGGTATTTGAATATATGAA